>JAOXJK010000062.1:68858-82985 GCA_025774025.1 Xenus cinereus
TCCCACCCGGGAGCATCCCACGCCAGGAGCATCCCAATCCTGGAGCATCTCTTCCGGGAGCATCCCAACCCCGGGAGCATCCCTCCCGGGAGCATCCCTGCCCCCGGATCGAGCATCCCTCCCCGGGAGCATCCCAATCCTGGAGCATCCCACCCCGGGAGCATCCCTGCCCCCGGATCGAGCATCCCTCCCGGAACCCCCCCCGATGCTCATCCACCGCCGAGTACCGGTAACGAACCGGGGGTCACCGGCAGCGATGCTCGCCCCCTCCACGGGCTCCCCCCTCCCGGTCCCCGCCTCACCTGCGCCACGAAGCGATCGGAGGCGGCCCCGTACTTATCCAGCACGGCGGCGGGCACCGGCTCGGCGTACTCGAACTGGGGGTCGTAGGCGAAGCTGGCGCGGAAGAACCGCTCCCGTTCCGCCTCCACGTTGCGGGGCCGCAGGGCCACCAGCAAGCAGGGGCTCCGCCGCTCCTCCCCGCCGCCGCCGCCGCCTCCTCCGGGCCTCCCCCGGGCGATGTGGGGCAGGGAGGCGGCGGCCCGCATCCCCCCCACCCCACCGCGGCCCCCGGCGCTTTCGCTCCGCCGCATCCCGGTACCGCTTTCCGACAGGCGACGGGTTCCCCGAGGGCGGCGGGGCGGGGGTCCCGGTGCCGGCGGGGCCCGCTGCGCCGCGGCCCCGGGGCTGCCTCCCTGCCCCGAGCCGGGCTGGACGCTCCCCCGGGGCCCTCCCACGCCCTGCGCCGGGCCGCGGGCAGCGTGGTCTGGCTGGGGGAGCTGGAAAAGTGGCTCCGGTCCCTGCCCTGCGCCCCGGGGTGGCACCGCGGGCGGGCAGGAGCCGGGGCCCTGCCGGGAGGGCCGCTGGCCGCCCCCCGACTCGCTGCTGAGCCTCGGGCGGTGGGTGCCAGTGGGTCCGGAGGAGGGGGTAGGGGAGTCGGGGGACGGTCACCATCGCTGCCGAGAATGGCGGGGGGGGGGTGTCCTTGCGGGCTGGGGGGTGCCGGCCCCCATCCTCCCCCAGCCGGGCCGCCGCCGCCGCCGCGTGTGCTCTGCAGACAAAGGGGGCTTGTTCCAGCGCTCTGTGCATTCAGGGGAGGGTCCCCCGGGGCGCTTGCTCCACCGCCGTGGCCGGCCGAGGTGTGTGTGGGGAGGGGGCAGCCCCCGCCTGCAGTGCAGGGGGCCCCGGGAAGAGGGTCTTGGCATTCAGTGAGACAGTTTGGCCTCTGAGCCCGCTCCGGGCAGGATCCCTTCCTGTGGCAGAATCCCATGGCAGGGCTGATGTGGACTCCGTGGGGCTGCTGAGTATCCTGTGGCACAGGCCCCCCCTGGCATGTCAGGGGCAGGGAGCGTGGTCTGCGTGGGGCAGGGTGGACACACCTTGGGCACTGCCATGGCTGTGACTCCTTCTAAGACAAGTCTCTCCTGGGGCAGGCAGATACTGAGCCTGCTGATGCCCATCGTTAGGGCTCAGAGTGAACGCCAGGAGTGGTGTTAGGGAAGTGCCTGGGGCCGGGTAGCCAGGCAGGGCAGCAGGCGACTGTGTTTGGCTGCCAGCGCTGAGTTCACTGGTGGTGAAGGCAGAACAAGGGGCTGTTTGTGCCAGATTTAGCTCCTGGTGAGCGATGCCAGGACTGAGTCGTGTCTGTCCTGGCACATGGGGTGGCCCAGCGCAGGACACCAACCCCAGTGGTGTCCTGCGCTGGGGGGAGATGACCCATCACCACTGACTCAGCCCCATGGCTGGCAGGACTGGGTGGGCAGAGTACTGGAGTGAAGGTGCAGCCTGCCGTGCCTGCTCGCTTTGCTGGGGCTGCCCAGCGGCAGCAGCGTGGCAGGGGTTAAACCCGGCTGCTCCAGCCAGTGCATGGTGGGACTTGGAGCCCTCAAGGCAGCTGGGGCCCCCTGCCAGGAAGGCAGCCCCCCCCCAGGGCTGACTCCCGGATGGGAGGGCAGCCTGTCTGTGCATCCTGTCATTGCAATCCCCATGCCCCTGAAAAACTGGGAGGGCTATGGGGCACTGGGCGCAGCCATGCCTGGCAGAGCCATGGGGCAGTGCTGGGCTAGGCAGGAGGTGGCTGCCTCAGCCTGGCTCCCCAGGTGCCATGCTGCCCGTGGGGAGGGGGATGCCTCCTGAGCCCGGCCTGGCAGCGGGGCTGGGAAGGCGTGCCTGGGGGCACCTGCGTGGTGGCCAGCTGGCTGGGGAGCCACAGGTGCCCCCCAGCACTGGGGCCTGGCTGCCGCCCAGCCTGGGCTGTAGAGACGGTGCTGCAGGCAGAGCTCATTTCTCTGCTGGGCTGGGAGCGGCAGGGCAGGGTGAGGAGCCCGTGGGCAGGGTGGGCACAGGAGCCCCAGCACGGGGCCAGGCCAGCTCTGCCTGTCACCCTGTCGGCAGCTGTAGGGTCCAGCTGGGTCGGGCTCTGCATCCATGCCGGGCATGGGGGCACAGGGCACCCCAGGTCATGCCCCATGTGCCTGCATGCCCCCTGCCACTGCCACCGCGCTGCCACCACTCGCTTGCCAGCCCTGCAGTGTGAGGGGCTGGGCAGAGCAATCCCCAGCTGTTGGGAGCAGCAGGATGGGCAGAAATAAATGCCATCACTGGGCGTTCTGCCTGCCCCGGCTGGGCACTCCCCGTGTCAGGGTTGCCAGCGCTGCACCTACCTGCTGGGGTGGAGGGGATGGGATGGGCCCCTCTGTGCCAGCAGCAGCATGTGTCTGTGTCCTCCATGCCACAGCAGTGTGGGGTACCAGGCTCATTTTGGCCGTGGGTGCCAGGGCTGGGCACAGCTTGGCATTTCCCCTGCTGTTGACTCTCCTCGGTGCGCACGGTGTGATGGCACCCTTTGGGCATTGAAATAACCGCGGGTGCCCGGGCAGGACCGATGTGGGGCCAGGAGCAGCGTCGGGGGGCTGGCATCCGCGCTGGACAAAGGGCCCTTGTGCTGCCCGCGCCCGCGGGGGAATCTGCTGGGACGGGACATTTTTCTTCTCCCCCCCTCCCCAATGCCCTTTTCTTGCTCAGAAATTCATGTGACCAGGGCAGGGGGGGGAGCCCAGTGCCGCAGATCGCTCTGCGGTGCCTAGGGCACAGACACCCCTTTTCTGAAGCCTTTCTCCCCTGGCACCCAGCGGCAGCGATACCCTCCTCGGCTAGGGGTCTGTGCCCCTGCTGATGCCCTCTCTGTCATCCAGGTGGAGGACGGGGGCAAGGCTGCGCTGTCCCGCCAGCTGCAGCCAGGTGACGAGCTGGTGAACATCAGCGGGACGCCACTGTACGGGTCCCGCCAGGAGGCCCTCATCCTCATCAAGGGCTCCTACCGCACCCTGAAGATGATCGTCCGCAGGTTGGCAGCGTTGCGAGCTGCGGGGGGGCAAAGGTGGCCGGGGGATCATCACCTGCCTGGAGGGCTGGCAGGCACAGGCTGGTGTCCCTGTCTCCAGTCTGGAGGTGCCCCATGTTGGAATGGGGTGGGAAGCAGTGGGCAGCCCCACCGTGTCTACCCGCACCCCGTGGTGGTGGTGGTAGGGGGTTCCCCAGCCTGCTGTGCCGCCAGCAGAGCCAGGGCAGCGCGGCAGGCTCGCCACCCCCTTGCTGGGCGGTATCCTGGAGCGTGGCCGCTCCTCTCCCTTCCTGCTTGCTGCCTGCCTGCTGCCTGCCCGGGAGAGGAAGGAGAGGCAGTTCTTCCACCCCCCCGACCCACATCCACTCCCCGGCTGCGTCCCGACTGGACTCCAGCTCCGGCGCACCCTGGGGCTGGGGCGGC
Organism: Xenus cinereus; assembly: GCA_025774025.1. Classification (NCBI taxonomy): domain Eukaryota; kingdom Metazoa; phylum Chordata; class Aves; order Charadriiformes; family Scolopacidae; genus Xenus; species Xenus cinereus. The sequence continues at coordinate 72,625 of JAOXJK010000062.1, forward strand.
ACAGGGCATTGCCCACAGGGCAAAGGGTGCCACAGGGCTGTGCTGGGGCTCAGCATCATCCATGGTGAGTTTGGGGGCTCTGTGGGGGAGGGACCCCTGTGCTGACCCTGCAGTTCGTGCCTGCCACTCTCCCTGCCCACCCGGTGTAGGGTGGGGCAGCACTGGGCACTTAGGGGGTACAGGAAGTAGTATCTGCCTGTGTGTCTGTGTGGTGGCACTGGACATTGCTGTATGCGCTGGGTGGGACTGGAGACCCCCACAGCTGACTGGCACAGGGGGTGGGACAGGGCCTGACACAGGACCCCTCCCTGGGGATGCGATGTGGCCGGTGCTTGCTGCAGATGCTGAGGGACCAAGGAGCAAGGGGGGAAGGTCAAGCGTGCACTGGGGACGCAGATGTGGCCCCAGGATCTCTTGTGTGCCTGTGGAGCTGGTCCAGTCCCGGCAGAGACCTTTGCCCTGCCGGGGCATTGCCCGTGGGCTGTACTGTGGCTACATCCTCAGACCCCTGTTGATGCGGGCAGCAGGGACACTACAGGCAGGGGAGCCCCAGCAGTGGGGGGGGGAACTGTGGGATCTCCTTGCCCGGCACCAGGCAGGGCTGGACCCTCCTCGCCGCCATCCCCCTTGGGTGAGTGCTGGCCTGGGGGGACAGGAAGCCCCGTAGGAAGTGACTTCAGCCCCGGTTCCTCAGCCCAGCTTCCTCCCCATTCTTGTCCTCTCCCGCTGTTGCTCTTGGCAGGAGGAGCGTGCCCGTCCTCCGGCCCCATTCCTGGCACGTGGCCAAGCTTGCCGAAAGCCGCCCCGACGCCCCCACCATGCACTGCCCTGCTGACGCCTTCAGCCTCTCCTGGCCCTCGGGGTGTGATGTCAGGTGAGACCCCCAACTGACTCCTGGGGCATCCATGGGACCATGCAAGGGGAGGGGGGTGGACAGGGCACCCCCTTGGGCCAGGGAGTGCAGGGTGGATGCTCGTCCCAGGCTGCTGTTGCGCATCCCCCCCATCCTGCTGCTGCGCTGCCCTTTCCCCTGACTGTTTACTCGCCAGATCCCGGCAGGAAGGGGTGGTGGCTCCCCCGGAGCCGACCAGGAGCTGCCGAGTCCCTGTGCCCCCCCTGCCGGAGCTGGCAGGTCCCGAGTGGCCGGAGCCACACACTCCCTGTGTCCCGGTCCCTGCTCCTCCTGCCAGTGCCAGGGCAGCCTTGGTGCTGCCCCCAAACCTGGCAGTGAAGGGCAGGTTGGGGCTGTGCTGGCCTGTGCCCCTCTGTCCCTGTAGGGGTGTATGTGGTGGTGGGGTGTTGGCTCCCCAGGATCTTGTGCCCGTTGGAGGGGCTGGCGGGGAGTTGGGTGGGAGGTGCCAGCGCCCCTAACACCGGCATGGGGCCGGGTGGCAGCGAGCTGTCCCTGCAGTGGAACCCGCTGTCCCGGCACTGCAGCACTGACCGGAGCAGCTCCATCGGGAGCATGGAGAGCCTGGACCAGCCCGGCCAGGCCTACTATGAAGGGGACCCCTCGCCCGTTGACCAGGTCATGTACCACAGCAAGCGGGACTCGGCCTACAGCTCCTTCTCCGCCAGCTCCATCGCCTCCGACTGCGCCCTCTCCCTCCGCCCCGAGGAGGCCGCCTCTGTTGACTCCAGCCTCCAAGGCCCCTGCAAGCCCCCTGATGGGCGCTACCTGACCACGGGGACCGAGCTGTCCACCAGCCGGCACCCTGAGGCCTGGCGGGCGCCCGTGCCTCCCCAACCCCCTGTCAGGAGGGACAGCCTGCGGGCAGCCCCGTCCAGAGGAGGGGACAGGCGCCGTGTGCCGGTGTCAGCAGACATGCTGCATGCCAAGGGCCGGTGGATCTCCGACACCTTCCTCTGCCAGCGGGACGGGGAGGCGGAGGCAGCAGGCAGCAGGGCACCGGCGCCGCACCCCATGAAGGACCGACTCTCTGCCGACCAGTATTACATGCTGAGCTCCCACTCGGAGCGGTGCCCAGCTGAGCTGCTCGGGGGGGAGAGCGTGGAGCCTGGAAACCAGCTGTACCCTGATGGTGGCATGCACCGAGCGCCAGGTGCCGTGGCAGTGGATGACAATCCACTGCTCTCTCCACCCAAGGGCCACGCACCACACCGGCACAGTGCTCCTGAGCAGCTGCTGGCCTCCCAGCTCCGCTCCCTCCAGGTGGGTACCAGCAGCGGGCGAGCCTCGCCGGCTCCCGATGGGCACCGCTGGACCTTTTCCCCGCTGCACACCGAAGGCAGCCGACCGGAGTCTGTGGGGGCCATCCAGGACCCCCCTGTCTGCCCAGAACCGTGCCACCGCCTGCTACCCTGCCGCTGCTGCCCTGAGCCACAGCGAGCCTGTGGGCAGGATGGGCCGGGGTCCAGCCCCGCACGCAGCACCGAGGGGCCAGCAGAGGAGGAGAGCCGGGTGGGGGGCCGGCGGGCTGGGGGCCCTCCCCACCGCTCTGCTCAGATGCGCCGCCGCAGTGACCGCTTTGCCACCAGTCTGCGCAACGAGATACAGCGGCGCAAGGCTCAGCTGCAGAAGAGCCGGGGTCCCGGCGCCCCGCCACCGGGCGAGGAGCCCGTGGAGGAGGCAGACGAGCCACCTGAGGGTAGCGTGCCAGCAGAGGGACCCCGCACCCCAGCTGAACGTCTCAGCCCTGCACCGAGCGAGGATGGCAGGAACCCCGGCCACTTGGGGGACCGGGGTATCCCCACGCCTGACCCACTGCCAGTCCCCAAAGGGCCCTCATCCCCCCAGCGGGTGGTGCCGACGGGCCGGGGGCGTTGGCGCTGGTCTCCAGAGCGGAAACTGCAGCGGCAGTGCTCGCCCAGCCCTAGCCAGCTGGAGGGCTACGGCCAGGGGCCGGCGGCCACCAGCTCCCCGCCGCAGGGAAGCGATGAGGCGGTCCTCCTGCCCTTTGCCGACCGCCGCCGGTTCTTTGAGGAGAGCAGCCGGCTGGTTGCACCCCGGCATGGCAAGCCCCCGGCAGGTGACCCCAGTGCCTTCCAGCCCCCTGAGCGCCGGGACACCCGCCGCCTCTCTGTTGACCAGCCCTACGGATCCCCTTCGGCCGGCCGCCCTGGCTCTGACAGCCCCTACGCCGAGTGCTGCCGGGAGCAGCCCCCCTGCTACAAGCCTCTGGGCAGGCCGGGGGAGCTGGAGTACCTGCGGGGCTTCTCCTACCCCTATGGAGGTTCCCTGCGCCCTGAGCCCTGCCACTACTGCGGGGGAGACCTGTGCCCCCCGCCGCTGCCCCGCAGCCACACCTGCCACTGCCACCCCCAGCCCTGGGTGCGCTGCCCCGACTGCTGCTGCCCAGCCCCCCGCCCTGGGCGGGAGGAGAGTGATGCCTGGCCACCCCGGAGAGCTTTTGCCCCGGTAAGTGAACCACCCCCCCCAAAAGGACAGCAGCACTGGCACCACGCTGCATCCCCAGAGAGTGCACCCCCAAGGCTGGGGTGAAGGATACTGTCCCCATGGTGGAGTCCTGCAGACCCCCTGCACGCCTCCTGTGCCTGGATGGGGATGGGTTGAGGGTGCTGGGGAGGGGGATGCTGACCGCACTTTCACATTCTCTCTCCTTCCCCCACACAGGAATTTCCTCTGAATGAGTGGGAACCGCCAGCAGTCACCAGGAAAGCCAGCCAGTCCATCAGGTGAGCCCACGCTGGGTGCCAGGATGTGCACACCACTCAGGAAGGACCTCCGCCAGTGGGGCGTGGGGACCAGTGTGATTTTAGTTGGTGATGTACAAAATGCCTCCCTTAATGCCCTGGCCACAGCCACGTTGTGCCCTGTGAAGTGGGTGCACAGGCCACCATGGGCAAGCGGGGCTTGGCGGTGCGAGGACGTGCCCGGGGGGATGTGGGTGGGTCCCTTCTTACTCATCCCTTGGGGGCTGGGGGGCATCTCTGGGGGGCTGTGCCCAGTGCGAGGGCACTGGGAGAGTCCAGACTTCCCCCACTAGTGGGGCTGGGTGACTCCAGCTGGGGAAGCTGAGGCAGGGGTGGGCATGAACTGCCGGGGGGGTGACTGTCTGGGGGGGATGGGTGCCTCCTTCTCTCCCCAGTGAGCTCTCCCACTACCAACTGGGCTTCTCGAGGCTTGGCCCCTTCCGCCCCTGCTTTGAGAGCTCGGAGACAGAGTGGCCACCCTGCTACCGGGCCACGTCCACACACGACCTCTCGTGGGATGGCGACCGCCTGGCCCGCTCCCCCGAGAGTCCCTCAGAGCCCCTGCACCGCCCGCTGCGGGGCAGAGCCTTCTCTGAGAGCCACCTCAACCTGGAGCCTGCCAGCCCCCGGGGCCGTGACCGCAGGGACCTTCTCCGTGCCAAGATGGACCCCGCTGGTGTCCCGAAAAAGAAGGGGCCCCCACCTCCTCGCCCGCCTCCCCCCAACTGGGAGAAATACAGGCAGCGACAGACGTCCCAGCGCCTGCCAGACGGATCTGGGCACGGTTCTGCCTTCACCGCCACCCCAGTGCCAACCCGCAGCATCGCCGAGGCCGTGCGTGAGCGGTCACAGAGCCTCACCGGGGAGCAGGGGGGCCGGTCCCAGGGCCACACCGCTCGCACTTCTGCCCTGCCGGGTGCCTGGCCCCGACCTGAGCCCCCCAGCTCACTCCACAGGATGCCTGAGCCCGATACTGTCAGCGCCGAGATTTGCAGGCAAGTACCGCTGCGGCGTTGGGGGTGGGAGCGGGGCTACGTGCACAGCCTGGGCACGGGGTGGCTTTTGGGGCCACATGGCCCTTTGAACCTCCTAATCCACCCCTTGGGATGTGCTGTGGGGTTTCCTCAGGGTGAGGGGTGTCCTTGACCTTTCCCTGGGGGTGGCCTGGGCGGGCGGGCAGGGGAACTGATGTGAGTGCCCCTGGGCGGGTGTCAGCAGGGCTGCGGGGGCTGGGGAGGAGCGGCCAAAGGCGAAGCACCCCTGGGAGATGGAGGAGCAGCCCCAAAGGCTCAGCCGGAACCAGGAGCGGGGCTGGGCTGCCCCCGGCAGGGTGGGTGAGTGCTCCCTGCCCCTTCATGGTGGCCCTGGCCCCACCACCCCAGAAGCACCCGAGCCCAGCCCCGGAGCAGCAGAGGATGTGAGCTGCCAAGGGGACCAGCCCCAGCCCCACTGCGTGGGCTCGGAGGAGCTGCTGTGGGATGTGGCAGGCAGGGACCACTCTCTGGCCAGCATCCTGGCCCCCTTGGCCCCCCTTGACCCCACCACCGAGGTGATGGGCGAGCTGCTGGTGGCGGGGGAGCGGCAGGCCTGGCGGGAACGTTTCCAGCAGGTCTGGCGCCTGGAGGCCCTGATGCAGGACAGGTAGGGCTGGTGAAGCACTGGGCGCTGTGCTGAGGACAGGCTGCACCCACCGCCCTCGGCATTGAGCCCCTGTCCCCACAGGCAGGGCTTTGAGCCCATCTCGCCACCCCCCGGGAGTGCTGCCAGCTCCACAGCTTACCAGGCATACTACGGCGCAGCAGCTGGCAAAGCCGAGCCACTCGGCAAGGTGAAGGAGCTGCCGGAGGTGGTGGAGGGGAGCTCGGAGGAGGAGGAGGAGGAGGTGGACCGTGAGCTGGTGGAGAAGAAGGTAAAGCAGGCACTGCTGGGGATAATGCCCTCGGGGTTCCCCTCTGCCATCACCAGGTGCTCGTGGGGACTGGGAGCATTGCTGGATGCTCACAGGGACTGAGGAAGCACTGGTTGCTCATGGGAACTAGGGACATCACCAGGTGCCCACAGAGACCAGGGACATTACTGGGTGCTCACAAGGACTACTGGGATTGCCAGATGCGTGTGAGCACCCGGGGTGTTGTCAGGTGCTTGCGGGCCTTGGAATGTCACTAAATGCTCATGGGAACCAAGGGCACCACCAGATGCTCGCAGGGACCAGCGACATTGCTCAGTGCTTGCAGGGACTGGGACACTGCCGGGTGGTCACAGGGACGGGGGGCATCGCTGGGTGCTTGGGGGGACCAGATGCATCAGTGGGTGCTCGTAGGAACTGGTGGCATTGTTGGTAGCTCACAGGGACTGAGACTGCCTGGTGCTTGGAGGGACTGGGAGTGTTGCTGGTAGCTCATGGGAACGGGGGGCATTGCCAGATGCTCGCAGTCTGTGGGTCCCATGCAGCATGGCACACCTGCACCCATGTGCCAATCCCCCAGTCCCAGCAGGGGGTGTCCCTGGTTGCCCCTGATCCCTTCTCTCCGGCAGCTGCAGCTGATCGAGAGCCTGAGCCGCAAGCTGGCGGTGCTGCGGGAGGCGCAGCGGGGGCTGCAGGAGGACATCAGCGCCAATGGGGCTCTGGGCGAGGATGTGGCTGCCCGCCTGCAAGCCCTCTGCACCCCGGGGGAGTTTGACAAGTACCGCCTCTTTGTGGGTGACCTGGACAAGGTGGTCAACCTCCTGCTCTCCCTCTCGGGGCGCCTGGCCCGGGTGGAGACCGCCCTCGACAGCCTGGGGCCACACGCTCCCACTGAGGACAAGGTGGGCATGGGGCAGGGGGGCACCCACGGGGTGTTGGGGTGCGGGACACTCTGTCAACACCACCCTGTCTCACCTGCAGGTGGCCCTGCGGGAAAAGCGACGGCTGCTGGCAGCGCAACTGGAGGACGCCAAGGAGCTGAAGGAGCACGTGGGGCGGCGTGAGGAGGCAGTGGGTGCCATGGTGGCGCGGTACCTGCCCGCCGAGCACCTCCAGGACTACCAGCACTTTGTCAAGATGAAGTCAGCCCTTATTGCTGAGCAGCGAGAGCTGGAGGAGAAGATCAAGCTAGGCCAGGAGCAGCTTCGCTGCCTGCGCGAGAGCCTTGGCCAGGCCCCCAAAGGCTGCTAGCCTCCCTGCCCAGCCTCCCCCCAGGACCCTGGCCACAGCCCCAGCTTGCTGCCAAAGCGAATCCGGCCCCTCAGGGGCTCTCCCTGCATCCGTCCGTCTGTCCAGCCCCTGCCTTTTATTTATTTTTCCTGTTTACTGAGCAGGGGAGGGGGTGCCAGTCCAGGTGCTGGCAGGGGGTGTCCTGCCACAGACCTGCCCTGGGCTCGATGGCCATGTAGCACCCTGTGGCCCAGCAGAACCAGATGGACGGATCCTGCCACCCCCATCTTTCTGTGCTTGTGGGGTTCCCTCTACAGCAGTGCCTGTCCCGCAGCCTGTGCTGCACCACGTGCCTTAAAGATCCCCTGGCTGCCCCGGGGCATCCCCACACAGTGCCTGGAAGGGTTAAACCATCCTCGCCCTCCATCATGTCTGTTTGTCCAGCTCTGTCCATCTGTCCGGTGGGAGCTGGAGGAATTTTGGCCCCGGTGGGAGCTGGAGGAATTTTGGCCCCCAGCATCCTCTTCCTCTCCATTGTGTCCAAAACAATGGCCCTGGCCAGCGGGACCTTAACCCCTTCACCACTGCCCCCAGCCACCGTGGGGGGCCAAGGTGGGTGCTGGTGGCTGCTGTGCACTCCTCTTCTAGGGTACACTGCAGTGGGTGCCCTTGGGATGGTGCCCTGCTAGGGCATGGGGTACTGGGGGCTGTAGCCACCAGTGCTGTGGGCACGGGGACCACCCGGCCTCATCCAGCCCTCACTTTCAGCCTCTGCCCTGGCACCAGGAAGGATTAATAGAGAAAAAAGCACGCTAAGGATGAAACAGGGCACCTGTCCCATTCCTCTGTATCGTAGCAGCCCCAAATAGCACTTCAGCCTCACCCTGGGTTGCTCTGCCACCCTACCACTGTCTGTCCCCATGGGATGGGCAGGCACCTTGATGGTGTTTTTTTTGCGCAGGGATTTCACGCGACCAACAGCAGCTTCGGGTGGGGCAGGGAAAGCATTTTTGGGGAGGCAGGGTGGGCCCAAGCCCCTTGGGACCAGGGAGCCCAGCCCCAGGGTCCAGGGAGCCCCTTGGCACTGCAGCAGCCCCCCTGCGTGGCTGCTCCCCCTGTTGCTCCCCCAGCCCGTTGAACACTACACCCCACACCTGCCTAGCCCTGCCCTGGGATGGTGCCTGGCAGGAGTGGGGTCTCCTGCATGTCCCCTGTCTCAGCCACCCCTGTGCCTGCCCGGGTACACTGCTAGGACCAAAGACTGCACCCACTAGGAGCTGGGGGACATGCTGCTCTTGGGGGGGACCGGCAGCCCTCCTCAGCACCAGGGGGGTGTACCAGTGCCCATGCCTTGCCTTGTGCCCTTGTGCCTCTCTCACACTAAAGGCGCAGCAGCAGCTGCACAACTGTCCGCGTTCTGTCTGGTGTGGTTTGTCCCTGTGTCCCCAGCCAGTGGCATCGGGGCTGGGGGATGCTCCAGCTGGGGTGAGCTGAGCCCTGGTGACCACAAATGCCCCTGTGGCACTGCAGGCACCTGGGGTGCAGCTGTGGGCAGAGGGTTTTCTGCACCCGGTGCCACCAGGCTAGGTCTGGGCAGGGGCCAGTGCCTGGACCCCTCCCCAGGGGTGCATGGGAGGGGCATAGCACTTGGGCGATGGTTGTGGTGTTGTACCTGGCACTCACAGCTATGGCATCGCTGCCAGAATGTCTGGGGAGGGCACCGGGAAGGGGATGGCCCAGTGCAGGTGGCAGTGCCAGAGAGGGACAGCGTGGTGCTGCTGCTGCTGAGCTGGCTGCGAGGCACCCTGGTTCACCCCAGCATGGCAAGGAGGGGTGGGGGGGGCACAGCCACTGTTCCCTTGCTGGCCAAATGCCTTCTCCAGGGCCTCTGTGTGCCAGCTGGGTGCCACAGAGAGGGGCCTGGCACCCCCCTCCCCATGTCAGGGCACTGAGGGCTTCCTGCCCATGCATGGCAGCCCCATGGCCATGGGGAGGGTGGGGGGGGTCACGGTGCAAAGGCAGAGCACGCCACTGGGTGGCCCCAGCACATGCGTGTCAGCACGCACACACATGGGGACATGAGTGCAGGGGGGGTGTGAGCACACGCACACATGTGTTGGGGCATGAGCGGGGTGTGTGTGTGAGCATACACATGTGTAGGTGGGCACATGTGCTGGAGCGCATGCACATGCATGTTAGCATGAAAACATGGAGGGATGCTTGCATATGAGCCCATGCATGTGCAGGTGAGCACATGTGCACAGGGGTGAGTGTGTGTGAGCACACACCAGGGTAAACGCATGCATGCACACAGAAGCATGTAGATGAACAGCTGAGAGCGTGCTGAGTGTGAACACCTGGCTGCATGGGGGAATGCAGGCACGTGCATGTCTGTGCACACAGGGGAACACATGCGCACACAGGGGAATGCAGGTACATGGGTGTAAGCACAACAAATGAACATGCACACAGACAGGTGAATGCACACACATACATGTGAGCGCACACACAGGTGAGCACACACCATACATGTGAGCACATGTGCAGAGGGAGAAGCACGGCCCCATGCCGGCGAGCACAAGCACTAATGGTGGGTGACTGCACATGTGAATGAACACACATGCAGGTGAACGTGTCCACATACCTGTGATGTGCACATGTGAATGCATACACACATGTGTGCACATGCAGGTGAGCAAATGCACAGGCAGGTAAGTGCACATGGGTGAATGTGTGCGAGTGTGTGTGGGCAGGGCCACTTCTGCAAGCCCATGCATACCAATAACTGCAAGCACACAGGGAGGGGGACACACATGTGTGTGTCTGTGCCCCATGTCCTCCTTGTGCTAGGGACCCCAGAGCTGGAGGCAGCACTGCAGGGGGTTCTCCTCAGAGCAGAGCAGAGGAGAGCAGAGCAGAGGGGCAGAATCCCCCCCCTTGCCCTGCTGGCTACGCTGCTGGGGATGCAGCCCAGGATGCGGGGGACTTTCTGGGCTGTAAGTGCACGTGTCCAACTCCTATAGCTTGTGTGCACACATGAGTGTGTACAGGTGTATGGAGGCATTGGTGCGTGTGCTCGCCTGGGCATACCCATGCACATACATATGCACATACAGTTGCATGGGGGTGGTGCATGTGGTCACCCGTGCCTGAGCTGTGCATGCTAATGTGTGCTTGGGCATGTGCACACATATGTGCATGGCCACAGCGTGTAAGCTTGCCTCTGCCATCCATCTACATGCCCTTGCCCATGTAGGCAGTGCACACATATGTGCTGGGGCTGCATGTGCTCGGGCATGTGCACACATATGTGCATGGCAGCAGTGCATGTGCATCCCCATGCCTGGGCCGTGCCTACCCGTGCACGTGTGGGAGGTGCACACGTATGTGTGTGGCAGTGGTGCATGTTGCCTCCCGTGCTGGGGCTGTGCCTGCCCGTGCATGTGCACACGTCTGTGCACGGCAGTGCATGTGCTCTCCCACGCCCGCGCATGTGTGGGCATTTGGACATGTATGTGTGCGGTGGCGGTGCGGTGCCCCCCCCCGGCCC
>JAOXJK010000062.1:84643-119238 GCA_025774025.1 Xenus cinereus
GGCCTGGGGCGAGGGGCTGGCCAGTGTGGGGAAGTCCCTGCAGAGAAGGTGTGGTGGTTGGGGTTCGTCCACTCTGGGGTGTAAATCAGTGCCAGGCACTTGCTGCTTGCAGACCCAACCCAGCCAGTGCCCAGGACAGTGATAACTGGGGTCTGGCCCCATATCCAGATCCCCCCCCTCAATTGCCTTCATCCCACGTTTGGATCCCCTGGGTTCTCTCCACCTGCCCCAGGGGAAAGGGGGCTTCTTCAGGAAGGCTCTGCCCCACGGATGCTCAGGGAGTGAGATTTAGGGTCGTTGTGCCACAGGCTCCTGGGATGCTGCACCCCACCGCAGGCAGCATGCATGGGAAGCTGGGTGGGTGGCAAAATGGAGCCAGCATCTTTCCTGGCACCCCAGATAAATTTGGCTGTGCCAGGCTCCCGCAGCCTTCCCTAGATCCTGTCCCCCGTGGTGGTGTGCTGGGTGGATGGGGACACCTTTGAGGTTGGATGTGACGCTCTTTTGCCTCCCAGCTGTTGGTGTGAGGGCAGCTTGTGTGTGCGTGTGCGCAGCTTGCTCAGAGGAGGCTATTTTGGTAGGACCTACAAAAATAAAGGGTGCAATGCTTTCTGGCCAGGCAGGGGCGGGTGGCCATAGGTGTCTTAGGTGGGGGACAGTGAAATGGCCAGGCACCTCCTGCCTGAAGTGCAGGGAGAAATAACCTGGGCTGAATGGGAAGCAGGGAGAGGAGGAGGTTGGTGGAATGTTTTAGGGAAGGGAGACCTGGGCACGATGCGGGGAGGATGCTCTGGGGGACGTGCTGGATGAGTGGTCTCTTTGCATCCACCGGCTGTGGGGAGGAGGCGGTGGTGTGAGTCCAGACAGTGCCTACAGTGCTGGTGGGGCAGGTGGGGGCTGCTGCGCCACAGGGGGGACCTTCGCCATGGGGCCGTGCCAGAACCACCCCCCCACAGCCAGCTTCCAGCCCCAGCCTCCACTCAATGGGGATTTGGATGCCATGGGCCCCCCCTCCAGGGAGGGAGGACAGCTGAGAAAACACAGCAGGGGGATGCCATTGTGGAGCTGGGGGTGTATCCCAGGGCTCTGGAGTTGGGTGCTGGGGGCACAGAGGGATGGGGCGTTGTGCTGGGTCTGGGGGCAGCTTGGGGCTGGGTCCAGCTCCCCTCCCACTGGCCCGAGGCTGACTGTTGTGCAAAGTCTGGCACATGGGCACGAGGGGGCCAACGGGTGTTTGTCCAGGGGTGTGGAAGTCCTGTGCTCCCAACTTGGCGGTGTGGGGTTTTCCCACTTGGCAGGAGATATTTCCAGGGCAGGCGGCGCTGGGGGGGGGTTCTTGCTGAGTCCCTCTGTCTGCTCAAGGAACGTGCCTCAGTTTCCCCTTCTTTGGAGCAGCCTGGCGCCTCCTCTGCCCGTTCCAACCTGGATGCCAGGTGGGTGCCAGGGGCTGTGCCGGGGTGCAGGGTACTGCATGGAGGGCACAGTGGGCAGGGTGCTGGCAACGAATAGAGCTGTGTGTGAGCCCTCAGCACCCTCCTGGAGGGGTGGCAGCAGCCACTGGCGTTTGCCATGAAGCATTTGCCGTGCCGGCGGGGTTTGTCGTGCTGTGGAGCATGGGGGATATTGCAGGGAGTTGTCAGTGCCAGGGAACCAAGAGAAAAGGGTGGGTGGCTGGGCTGTGCCCATGTCTTGCAGCAGCAGCACAGAGACACAAGTGCACCCTGAGCCCCCAGCCCAGCCGTCAAAGCCCCTCTGTGCCACCAGCAGGTCTGGCCTCGCTGGCTGACCTGCCATGGCCACGTGTGGGGAAAGGCTGAGCTTCCGACTCCCTGCCTGCTGCCACCGCCGCCTGCATCCTGCCCAGCATCGGCAATTAGCCATGCAGGAGGTGATGCCGGCAGCGTGTTGGGGGAGGCAGGCGATGTGATGGATGTGCAGGTGGAAAGGACATGGCTGGGTTAATGCCTGCGGAGTTGGGAGCGAGGAGAGAGGGGCAAGAGCCTGGCAGGGCTGGTGCTGGAGGGCCATGCGTGCATTCCCCCTCCCCAAATCTAAGTGTTTTCAGTGTTGGGGTTCAGGGTTTTCCCTGAGGATTCCTTTGCCTTGGTTCAGATGGGCAGGACCGCGCTTGCCAGTCTGGCTCCTTGCCAGATGGACTCCTTTCTCCCCTGCAGACATGAGAATTTTGGGATGTGATTGCTGCTGCCCCCCAGGCTGGGCTGTCCCGGGCTCAAAGCTGTGCCATGGCACACGTGCTACCTGTCCCTCTGGCCATGGCCACAGCTGCAGTTTCTGAGCCACTTCAACATCCCTGTGCACCCCTGTGGGTTTGGGATGGAGGGGGTGGGGAACCGTTGCCTGCACCCCAGAGACTGGGGCAGGTACCTAATTAGTACACAGTTAATGAGTAAGGGAGAGTCTAGTGCCAGGGCTGCAGCTTCTGAGAGATAACCGGGTTAGCAGTGGGGGGGTGCTTGGCCTATTTTTTGGCCATCGGTGGTGGTTGGGGTGCTGGAGGGGGTCTATAGGAGCTTGTCATGTCGGGGAGCCAGGAAGTGTCAGGACCCCCGCCCCACTGCTCACCCACACTGACTGGGGGGACCCTGGTCTCTGGTGATGGGAGCGGGCAGCTTCCCCCACGGCGGGGTGTTGACCAGCCCCGTGGGGACAGGAACAGGTAAGGATCAATTTGGGATCTGCTGAATCCTTCCTGATCACTGCTCCCCATTCCTAGCACCCCCCCCCAAATGCCTGTTTCCCCATCCCCTTCTCAAAACTCCCCATCAATCACATCTCCCCACTTCACACCCCCAGCTTGGCTTTCTCTGGGCTGTAATTTCCGGGGCGCCCCGTGGGGCGCTTTGTGCCAGCTTCGGCGCGGAGGCGGCGAGGCCATTGTACTCAGTGACAATGGCAGCTGCCAGGCGCAGGTGCCCCCACCGGGCTGAATGGCCCCAAATAGATGGGGTCTTGCTGCCGCCCCCTCCTCCTCCTCCTCCTCACCGCGGCCGTTGGCTGTTGGTTGCCTGCACCGGGTTTTGGGAGCACAGGGGCAGAGTGGGACGGAGACTCTGTGTTGTATCCTGGCACTGGTCCCCTTAGGGCCTGGCATGGAGGGAGGGGGGAGAAGGGGAAGGAGGGAGTGCCAGCACTGGGGTGCATCAGGACATTTGAGGTGCTGGAAAATGGGAGGGGGACACACGACACATCCTGCCTGCGTGGGCCGGGCGCTCGGCTCCCTGCGCTGCCTCGGCATGGGCTCTCCCAGCAGCTGAGCGGAGGCGGGAAGCGATCCGGCAGCTCTGCTCAGTTCAACTCCGTCTGCAAGGAGCTGCAGCAAGTGACTGGTCCTGAGGTTCTTGCACCAGAGCCGGGGGGGCTGCAGACAGCAAGGGGGGCATGGGGGTGCATGCCAGGGATAGGACCATTGCCCACAGGGTGGGCACAATATGCATGGCCATGGCGGGCAGGGGCATGGCTCGTCTGCCATTTAGAAGTGGGGATCGTGTTCCTGAATTCCTGATACTGGGGCACATTACAGCTACTTGGTGAGGGTGGGAGACCTGCCAGCATCCTCCTGGAGGGCTGGGGGGTGTCAGTGGGGTTATTGGTACCCCAAGCGATGAGTGCTCCTGGTCCTTGCTGGAGGCACTGGGCACCCCGCAGGCCCAGGATGCCCCAGGGTTGGGGTAAGCGGTGGATGTGGATGTAGGGGTGCTATGGGAGGCCTGGCTGTGGGGAGGGCTGCCTGCTGAGGGATGGATCCTGGCAAAAAGACAAGGAAAGCAAGGTAGGGGCCCTGGCGCCAGGCCTGGAAACCTTCCTGCAGCGGGAGAGTGGCACATGGCTCCTGGGCAGTGCATTCTCCTGTCCTGACACTGGTGAGGGCCTGGAGCATCTCTCGTATGGAGAGAGGCTGGGAGAGCTGGTGTGTTCAGCCTCGGGGGATGAAGTCTGGGGCCAGGGGGGCCTCAGCAATGTGGATGGATATTTGAAGGGGAGGGTGCGGCAAAGAGGGAATGGGGCTCTTTTCAGTGGTGTCTGCTGTTGGGACAATGGGCACAGATGAAAAAGTAGGAAATTGCATCTGAACACAAGAAAACAGTTTTTTCTGCAGTGAGATTGGCCAAGCACTGGCATGGGCTGCCCAGAGAGGCTGTGGAGTCTCCCTCCGTGGACATATTCAGAACCCATGGGTTGAGTATCTCCATGATCCTGGGCAGCTCCAGGTGACACCCCCGGACTCCATCCCAAAACTCCCTGCCAGCCCCAGCCATGCTGTGGCCAGCTAACACCAAAGCCCATCTCCACCCCGGCTCCCAGCCCGGTGGCATGTGGCCTGCTGGGGGCTGGCCAGGGGACTGGTCGGTCACTGGGTCACCCCTGCAGAGGGACCGTAGTGCCGGGTACAGCAAGGCTGCTGGGGACCGTCCGTGCTGAGGAGGCTGGGCTTGCTCTTGTTCATCAGGGCTCACCGCACCGGTGCCTGGGGTGTAAAGATAGCCCCAGTGTCGCCAGCCGGATGTTTGTGAGGTTTCTCAGATGTGCTACCCTCTCCCCGCTCACATTTTCCATTATGCAAGCGCCACTCTTGCCCGTCAGTGGCCGGGCAGGGTGGGAGAGCTGTGGCAGTGCCTGTGGTACCTGGGCACTCGGTGGGGGGCTGGCGTGGGGTGGGCTGGCGTGGGATGCCTGCTGGCGGGATGCTCGGGCACTGGTGTGGCTGTAGATAGGGAAGCATGACCTCATTTCTGAAAAGGAACTGAAGGTTGTGACTGCTGGAGGATGAGGTGTAGGGGGCTTTCACCCATCTTCTGGGGGCTACTTCCCTCATTCCTCTCCTCCCTGTTAATCCTCTGTCCCCTTTTGAAGGCCTGAGGGATGCCTCATGGCACCATGTAATGGCATGCCAGCACCAGTGCCGGAATCTCCTTCCAGGTTCCCCCAAGCACTGGGAAGAGGGGGTTTTGAGGTCCTGCAATGGCAGCAGGCTGCATCCTTGGGGAGCACAAATGCATCTGAGCCTGCAGAGCTGTGTCACCCCCGGGGCACTGAGCCCTCTGGTCCCGGAAGAGCTCTGCCGTATCGCAAAGCCTGATAAGGTTTCCAACCGACTCCAGACCACAGGGTCCCCAGCAGATGCCGGCGGCCCCATGGCCGGTCTGTTTGCAGTGCTGCTGGCTCTCCCCTGCTCTCCTGGCACCTGCTGGTGCAGGAGGGGCGCGAGCTCTGGCCCAACCAGACCCTGGCACGTTCCCGGCAGGCTGCGGCGTCGGGAGGAGATGCCTGGGGTGATGCTGGTGCAATGCAGGTTGGTGCGTTGGCGGGTGTTTGGTCCCCTCTCCTCCTCCCTGGGCACGGCGTCGTGTCACCACGGGGCCAGGCAGATCCCATTGGGAGCAGTGCAGGGCTGCCAGCCGGGTGGGCAGCCAGTGCAGTGCCCACCAGCCATATATGCCAGCATTCCCGAGTAACTTGGCCTTCCTGGCTTTTCTCCAGCAGCTCCTTGACTGTCCAAGCCAATCCCAGCTGATCCCAGAAGGAGAACCCTCCCGCCTCTGCTGTGGTCAAACCTGGCTGTGCTGCGGGCTCTTCCCAGGGATGGCGGTGGCAGAGCTGGGGGGCATGGATTGGGGATTCAGAGCAGCATCTCTGCTTAAGGGCTGAAGGAAGAGCCAAGAGCCCATTTCAGGGTGGGCTCCTGGAGGGTCCCCTCAGGCTGCACCTCAAGCCCCTTTGCCTGTGCTGAGCAAGGGGGCCCTCCTTGGCCCTCCCCAGGCATGGTGGCCCCTAGGGACCAGCCTGGTCCTGGCAGGGCACATTGCTGGTGGCTGGCCATCCTCCCAGGGCTATTTTAACTGTGTCCCCTCTGAGGCTCTGGTGCCACTTGCCCTCCGTCAGCTGTGGCTTAGCTGGAGATGGTTGTTTCTCCACAGACCCCTAGTGGTTGCGTGCTTGCCTTTGCCTCCCTACCCTGCTTCTCCAGGACCCCTGGTGCCAGGCACATTCCAGGTGATGTGGAGCCCCCTGGGCTGGAGGGAACAGGGAGGGTCCCTAAGATGGGGCAGGAGAGGGCTGGGGCAGAGCTAGCCCTGGGCTTGTGGCTGGGCATATCGCTCTGGTCATCGTCACACCACATCACTGCCGCTCCTGCTGGGATGGAGCCAGTGTTGGCTCTGCTGTGACTCCCTGCAGCACTGGCTGGGGCTTGCCAGCCAGAAAAGCTGGGGTTGGGATGACTGGAGGGACTAGGGCTTGGTTTGGGGTGCAGGTGGCACCCCACGCTCGGGGCTGTGCAATGGCCGGGGGCTGTCAATGTCCCTGAAAGCTCTCCGGGAGGAGGAGGCAGCCCCTACCCTGCGTGATGGGCATGTGGCTCCTGCTGCTGGGCGCTATAGGGTACCTAATAGTCTCTGGCTATGGGGGGGCTGTATTGTTGCGGTGACCCTGGGGCTGCAGGGGAGCCAGCACGACAGGGGCGATGGCACCCTGGCACATCCTGCTGCCACTCACCCCAGTGACGGCCTTTGCCCTCCCCACCCCTTTCCTGGTTGTGAAGGGGAAACGACAGGCTTGCTCCATGCTGCCCACTGCAGCATGGCTTCCCACGGCAAGGCCAGGTCTGCTGGTGGCCTTGGACATCAGGTTCCCCCCCAGTTTCTCATGAAAGCAGGGCCTCAAAGCCACCAAGCTGCTGGGGAGCTGCTCCTGGCACAGGGTGGCATCAGGTGCTCCTGGCTGAGACCGGCTGAGACTGAGTTTCTGGGATGCTGATGATGAGTTAGTATGCAGTGGGGGGAAACTGAGGCACGGCTCCCATAGCCACGGCACTGTGCGTGTTGTAAAACTCTTATGGGTGTCATGGTGGAGATGGTGGGGGGCTCTGCCTTTCAGGCTCTGCCCTAGCCTGAGACTGGCATGATGCTGGCAGCAGTGTTTCCGTCCCCGAAATGGCGGGGGCTGTGACACCCTGGGGCTGAGTGATGTCTTGTTGCCACTGACTGCCAGGAGGAATTGCTGCAGTGGCTGCAACAGGGTGGGCTGGGGGTGTTTCAGCTCCGGCTCCTCGCAGCGGGGCATGCTGTCCCCCCAGCAGCCGTCCTGGCCAAATCCTGCCAGGAGGTGTCCCTGGAGCCGGGCAGAGTTGAGCACCCTCTGCCTTGCTGGCTTTGCTCCTGCTGCATTAGCCCCAAGCCACCATCAGGGACCTGCCTCCTCTTCCTTCTCCTTACCATCATGTTCTGCTCCTCACCATCACGGGCTGCCCGCGCCACTCCTCCCTGTCACATGCTGCTTGTCCTTTGCAGCAGAAGCAGTGATTGCAGCAAACCCAGAGCCCGTGCCTGTGGCCACTGCATACAGAGAGACATGGTGGAAGTGGCCTTTGTGGCTGATCCCACCTGGCTGTGGCAGGACCCTGCCCTGTCACCTCCTGACATCGGGCAGGGACTGCTAAGGTACACGGTTTGTTTGTGGATTTGGGGGGGTGCAGTGGGACCACCTGCGCTGCCCTTCTTGGCTGTGTCACAGCCTGGGCTCAGGGCAGCTTTGGGCTCACCATCTCCTCTGTGTGCTCTGGCAGATGAGAGGCTGGGGAAGGGACGCGGTGGGTCCGTGGGTGCTGGCCCTGGGGACACCAAGGCTGTCTGGACCTGCACCCAACACTCGCAGGCTGCATGGGGACCAACCAGTCCTGGGGGTGCAAAGCGTTGATAGGGAGAGATAAAGGCATAAAACTCTCCAAACTCTGGGGGCTGCAAGCTGGAAGGGAGACAGAGACATCCTGGTATGTGCCCTGGGGGGCTCAGGGAGGAGGGGTCAGGCATTGGAGTGTTGAGGCTCGCAGAGTACCCCAGGTGAGGTTTTGGCTTCTTTGTGACCTTAGAGGCTCCTGGTACTCCAGGTGCTCTGGCCATCTCATTTGGAGCTGTGGTGCGGTGGGTGAGCACCGAGGGCAGGGGCCGGTGTGTTTGCAGGTGGGTGGGTGCCTAGGTGCCACTGCTTGCAGCACTCGGGCGGGCACAGAGCATGAAGTCCCAGGGCTGTGGTTCTCTCACGATGCCTTCCGTGCCTGGTGCTAATTCACCGTTAAATGTGCCTTGTCGTTGTGTGCCGGCATCTGATACAACCGCTGTTGCGGCTAATTGCAGAGGAGCAGCTGAATGGGGCTGCCGACGGTGTTTAAAGAAGATGATACAATCAAAGATTAGGCAGTGCCAGAGCATCTCTGCCACCCCGCTCGGCACAGGCTCATGGCCGCGTTACAAACACTAATTAATTGAGCCTTGTAAACACCACTGCAAGGAGGGTAAATATTGGCAGGTGCTGTGGATCGAGGACGGCAGGGGCCAGGCGGCCGGGCTGCAGGGGTGCGCTGCACTACAGGGAAATGCTCTGCCTCCCGTGGGCTGCCCTTGTCCCCACATTGTCCCCTCTAGCGGCTGTGGGTGCCAGGCAGGGCTGGCCACATCCTGTCCGCCTGCTCCCCAGTGCCACCTCCAATGTAGTCCTGGTGGCTCTGGGCCATCGGTGTCCTCTGAAGGAGCTCTCCTGGATCCAGCATTGCCCTTGGGTTCTGGGGAGCTGCAGCAGGTCCAGGCTGTCCTGGGCAAAGCTCTGGGGATGGGGAGGAGGTGACCAGCGGCGGTGGTTCAGTGCTGCTGGAGGCCTCCAGCCACCAGCACCGCCATGCCCGGCAGCGTCTCCTCAAATCACATGAAGTGCCCAATGGCCAGGGTATGGCAGGTAATGGAGATCGGTCACCGTGCTACGTCCAGCACAATGTGAGCCCCAGGATGTCCCATCTATGGTCTGTGCACCACTTGGCTCCTGGGGACTCAGGGTCAGGCATCACCAGAGGAGGGGGGTGGCTTTTTGGGTCCAGGGGCTGTGGGAGCTCATGACCCTGTGGTCTCTGCAGAAAAGCGTGAAGGAGGGGCTGTTGCTGAAGCAGACGAGCTCCTTCCAGAGGTGGAAGAGGCGATACTTCAAGCTGCGGGGCAGAACGCTCTATTATGCCAAGGATGCCAAGGTAGGCTGGGGAGGGGGCTTCCAGCATGCTCAGCTCAGGGGGCTTGAGCCTGCAAGCCTGGGGAGGAGCCCGAAATCCCTGCCTGGGGTAGACTGGGGCTCTGATTTCTCCCCCACAGTCCCTGATCTTTGACGAGGTGGACCTGTCTGATGCCAGCGTGGCGGAGACCAGCACCAAGAACATCAACAACAGTTTCACGGTGAGGGGGAGGTGTGGGGCTGCCCACCCTGCTTCTCCACCTCAGCACCTTGTGGGGAGGCACCCCAGCTCCTTCCCTCCCCACAGAGCTGTGGGACACCCCACTGTGTGCCAGGCTTTTTTGGACGCTGCTCTCCTGGGGGCTGGCTGGCTGCGGGGTGGCCGTTCAAGGGGACATGGGGACGGTGGCTGTTGCAGGTGATCACACCATTCCGGAAGCTCATCCTGTGTGCGGAGAACCGTAAGGAGATGGAGGACTGGATCAGTGCCCTGAAATCTGTCCAGAAGTGGGAGATCCATGAGGTGATGTGGGTGGGGGGCTGTGAGTGAGCGGGTACCACTCTGGAGCCGGGGGTCATCCTGAAGACACTTTGGCTGCCGGAGAGGAGCTGCTGCCTTCAGCACAGTCTGTGGGGAAGGCAGGAATCGGGAGCAGGGCCAGGGGGCCTTGCTGGGGGTAGGAGGGCGGGATGCCATCTGGAGGTCCCAGGGGACTGATGGGGCAGGGCTGTGCCCCCCAGCAGGCCACGCAGTTCAACATGGAGCACTTCTCAGGCATGCACAACTGGTACGCCTGCTCCCACGCCCGCCCCACCTTCTGCAACGTGTGCCGCGAAGCCCTGCCGGGGGTCACCTCCCACGGCCTCTCCTGTGAAGGTCAGCTCTGGGGTCTGGCTGGGGGGTGGGCTGGGGGACCCTCTCCCCGGCTGGCCCAGAGCAGGAGGGATGTGGGGTGATGCCCACTGGCCGCCGCGACTGCAGTGTCACCAGCGGTGGAGGGGCAGGGGACCAGGGCTGTGCATCCCATGGGGACTGTCCCTGCTCCCCCTGGCACAGTCTGCAAGTTCAAGGCACACAAGCGCTGCGCTGTCAGAGCCACCAACAACTGCAAGTGGACAACCCTGGCCTCTATTGGTACCGACATCATCGAGGATGAGGACGGGGTAAGCAGGGGAGTCCCCGTGGGGGGACCCTGGCAGGACAGAGCCACCAGCAGAGCTGGCCTTGCTGTGCCTGAGCTGGGAGCAGGGGAGACCCTGGCGCCCAGCTCTCCCCTGCACTGTGTGGCCTCCAGGCTTGGCTCTGTGGGGACATGGCCTGTGGATACCTCCTCTGCCACCCAGCATCAGGATCCCTTATTGCCCTCCACGTGGGGCCACCCCCAAACATTCACTGGGGACACCCCTGCCCTGCCCCACGTGCTGGTGGCTGCAAGGGGCTGGGAGGGCACAGGAGAGGTCCCAGGGCTGCCCTGCCCTGCTGTGGGGTATCGTCCCCTGCCCACCGCTTCCACGGTGCCTGGGGAGTGGGGTGGCCTGTGTCACTGTCCCCCAAGTGTGGGGTGGTGGCAGGGGTGATGTGCCCTTGGCGACTGCCCCTCTCTGCAGGTGGCCATGCCCCACCAGTGGCTGGAAGGGAACCTGCCTGTCAGCGCGCGCTGCGCTGTCTGCGACCGCACCTGCGGCAGCGTCCGGAGGCTGCAGGACTGGCGGTGTCTCTGGTGCAAGGCCATTGTAAGGATGTGTCCGTCCCTGTCCCCCCCGCCGCAGCACCGGCAGCACTGCCCCTCCTGGGTGCATTGCTGGGGAAACTGAGGCTGGGGACTTTGGTCCTG
Source organism: Xenus cinereus (assembly GCA_025774025.1). Lineage (NCBI taxonomy): Eukaryota > Metazoa > Chordata > Aves > Charadriiformes > Scolopacidae > Xenus > Xenus cinereus. The sequence continues at coordinate 95,488 of JAOXJK010000062.1, forward strand.
CGTCCCCAGCTTTGCTTATGCACGTGTCCCCAGGTTCACAGTGCCTGCAAGGAGCTCTTTGGCAAGAGATGCCCCCTGGGCCAGTACAAAGTGTCCATCATCCCTCCAACTGCCTTGAACAGCATTGATTCGGATGGTGAGTCATGGAGGGGACAGGGCTGGGCTGCGGGTGGTGGGGACAGGCTGTTTGGGACAGGGCTCTGAGCTCTCTGAGCTTTTCTGCAGGCTTTGACTTGTGGCACTTTGCCTGCTTTCCCAAGGGGCCAACAGGAACACCAGCATCAGTAGGCTCCAGAGTCAACACCTCTCCCTGCCGCACTGTGGGTTGAAGGCTGCATGTTGCCTTGCGCTCTGCCTCAGGGCTGTAGTGGTGCCATGCTTTGGGGTGGCACTTCTTCCCCATGGGTAGCTTCAATTGCTCCTGCCAGGCTGCCTCTCATGGTGGCCTTCGTCATGGTCCCTCTGTGCTGGGGTCAGCGGCACCAGTCCTGAGCCCCTGGCGTGGGGTGCCCCCCATTGCACCCCAATGATTCAGCACCTTTCAGGGCAGGATGAGGCCCTTGCATGGGTTATTTCTCTTTTTTTTGGTAGTGCAGAGCACAGCTTCCCCCAGGTGCAGATGGTTATGGGGTGATGGGGGGAGAAGCAATGCACAGCCCAGGGGGGACCCCCCCAGCATCTCCCTCACCATCTCCGGAGGGGCCCAGCTGGCCTCTGCTGAGCAAAATCTGTTCTTCTCCTCCGGATATTTCTTTCCTTGTTCTTTAATGATTTTCACTGCTCGGCTCAGCCGGTGGCTCATCTGCTTCTCGTTACTCATCAGGATGCTGTCAGGGTAACCATCATGCGGCTTCTCCTCCAGCTTCCGAGCCGCGGCTGCTCGTGGCTGCCTCCTGGTAGCGTCTCTGCTCTGTCCCAGCCAACCCAGGCCAGTGCAGCCACAGGGCCGGCGACTGTGACCATGGCCGAGCCTGACTGCGCTTCCCATGGGGAGCAGCCCAGTTGCAGCCCCCTCTTCCTGCCGCATGGTCCCCGCGCGGACGGGTGCCGCTGGCAGCGGGCTCTTCTGCGGCAGCCCACGCTCTGACTCAGCAGCCCCCGGTGTTCTGCTTTGCTGATCTGTTCTGCCGGGCTGGGAGTGGAGATGGAGCAATGTCAGGTGCTGGTGGGCTGCAGGGATGCTGCTCCCCATGCGGTGAAGGCACCAGGGCTCCCGGTCACCCCCCGGGGGGCTCTGGGGCAGTGGCTGCAGGGCCGCTGCCAGTGGCAGCCAGGGCTGATGCTTCCCCTGCTGCACCATTGCCGAGTCTGCCAAGGGAAGGAGCCAGCGGGCACCGGTCCGTGGCCTGTGGCCCAGGATGGCCAAGATGTGCCTGAGGAAGGTGCGGGCTGTGGGCCAGCCATTGATCCTTCTCTTCCCTGGGCACATTTCATTCCCCATCTCATTTCTTTAAAAGCTCGGTGCTGGCTGCCAAGCCTCCTGAGGCTTCTGTGTCATTTGCACCCACCAGCCGGAGCCCTGACAGGAGCAGGAGGCAGAGCTGGGGTGTGACAGTACAGCGCCCCGGGTCTGCGACTGGTTGCTGGTGGCCACGCTGGCTGCCAGTGCTACCCCTGGGCACCCCCAGGTGCCCTGTTCCCATGTGGTTGGGCCTGGTCGGTCCCAGCTGTGCTGTTAGCACAGTGAGGAATGGGCCCTCCTGTGCCCCCCACCGCCTTTTGGAGTGGCAGCCGGGAGCACGAGTCAGCTCAGTGACACACTTTGTGCCTGCAGGGACTGTGATGGAGCAGGAACCTAACTTGGATCTGCCCTAGTGCTAGCCTTGCCTGTTGCCACCCCACCCCGTCATCACTCCCATCTCTGACTCTTCCTCCCACCCTCTTCATGCCCTGGGCACCCTGATCACTGTCCCTCCTGCCTGGCCCCAGCACCCTGTGGGTTGAGCACAGCACACTCAGGGTGTCCACGCTGCCCCTGCTCTCCTAAGGTGTCTCCATTGGTGTCCTGCGGGGGGGTGGGAGCCAGGGTGAGGGGCTAACACACCTGGGTTCCCCCCAGGTTTCTGGAAGGCCACCTGTCCCTCAACCTGCTCCAGCCCTCTCCTGGCCTTCGTCAACTCCAAGAGCGGGGACAACCAGGGTGTCAAATTCCTGCGCAAGTTCAAGCAGTTCCTCAACCCAGCCCAAGTCTTTGACCTCATGAATGGGGGCCCGCATCTGGGGTAAGCACTGGCCTGGGCGCCCTGGGGTGGTCCCAGCGGGGTCCTGGCGGAGCCCCCAGACCCTCTCTCCTGTTCCCCCCCTACAGGCTGCGCCTCTTCCAGAAGTTCTCCACCTTCCGGATCCTGGTGTGTGGAGGGGATGGCAGCGTGGGTTGGGTGCTCTCTGAGATCGATGCCCTTGGACTCCACAAGCAAGTGAGTGAGTGCTGGGCATTGCCGGCACAGGCTGCAGCATCCCCAGTGCCACAGCAGGCAGCCCCACCGTGTCCCCAGGTGGCTGCGAGCAATGGGCACGGTGGGTTTGTGGGTGTTGTGGGTGCCATGGGGGGCTGCACTGAGCCCCTCCACCCTGTCCTTCTCTCACAGTGCCAGCTGGGCGTCCTGCCCCTGGGGACTGGCAATGACCTGGCGCGAGTGCTGGGCTGGGGCAGTCTGTGTGACGATGACACCCAGCTGCTGCAGATCCTGGAGAAGCTTGAAAGGGCCACCACCAAGATGCTGGACCGGTGAGCACGGAGCTCTGCTCCCCCTGCCACCACCATGGCACCTCTCAGGCAGCCTGGCCCTGTTGCCTGCCTGTGTGTCCCCATGCCGGGGTGCCAGGAGGTGGTGGCAGCCATGGTTTCCGCTTGGCAGATGGAGCGTGCTGACCTATGAGGCCCCCAAGCAGTCCCCCCCAGCCCTGAAGGAGGAGGAGAATGGGGACTCCAACATCCAGGTGGGCACCATTGAGGACTGAGAGCTTGAGATGAGGAAGGACAGGCTGGGGGGTCCTCGTCTACCCCATCAGCTGGTTTGGGGACATGCAGGGTGGGATCGCACAGTGGGAGGTCATGCTGGAGGTCCCTGGGGACTGTGGCTTGAGGGGGTTGGCAGCCGGCTGAGTGGGAAGAACTGGGTCTGGCAGGTCTCAGCCTGGCATGTGCACTCGGGAGCAGGCAGCGGGAGCGAGTGGAGCCGCCTGCTACCAACAGGCCATTTTGGACTCTTCCGTGTACTCCCCTCAAGTCCTTGCCTCAGTTTCCCTCGTGCCATGGCTGAACATCCCCTCTGCCCGGTGGCACAGGCATGGCTGCCCTTGGGCCTGGGGGAGCACATCGAGCAGGGCTGTTTACCCCTGGTCCAGGGCTGGCTGGGCAAGGCTCTATCCTGGATTGGGGCACCCAGTGGGGTGTCATGGCTCCAGCTGTCCTCCCCTGCTCCCCCAGACTCAGATCTCCCACTACGCTGACTCTGTTGCCTTTCACCTGGCCAAGATCCTGGAGTCGGACAAGCACTCAGTGGTGATCTCATCTGCAAAGTAAGGAGGCGGCTGGCCATAGGGGTGCCAGAGCCCCTCCACTGGGTGGGGGGCATGTCCCCAGGGGTGCTGAGCACCTCCCAGGCCAAGCTGTCCCCTGTCTGGCCACCAGCGGCTGCCGGATGTGCTGGTCGCTGGCAGACAACCCCAGCACTGCCACTCTGGTGCAGGGGGGTGTTATCCCAGCAGCCCCTCAGCAGTCGTGCCATGCTCTCTTCACGTGCCTGCTGCTTCCCTTGGCAGGTTCCTCTGTGGCACCGTCAATGACTTCGTGGCCGAAGTTGGCCGGGCTTACAAGAGGGCAACGGAGAACAAGCAGGAGGCCGAGCTGATGGCACGGAAGGTGGGCTGCAGGGGGGCTGGGGCATGTGGGGTGCCCCGGGAGGGTCTGCTCCGGCGGCCTGTGCATGCATGGGGATGTGCTGTGCTTGGGGTACCCAGGCCCTTGGGGTACCCAGGGAAGCTGTGGGCACCCAGCGCTGAGCGTGGTGGGCGTCCCGCAGTGTGCAATGCTGAACGAGAAGCTGGACTCGCTGGTGCGGGAGCTGAACGAGGAGGCTCAGGCCATCGTGGTCCCTGAGGGAATAGCACAGGCCACCCCTGCTGACACCAAGGACCAGGAGAAAGGTGGCAGCTTCAACCCCAGCCCCGTGCCTCGCATCTTCAAATCCAAGGAGCAGCTGATGCTGCGGGCAAACAGCCTGAAGAAAGCCCTGCGGCAAATCATCGAGCAGGCAGAGAAGGGTGAGGGGGTGGCAGAGGCTGGCAGCTCGCATGGCACTGCAGCAGCCTGGCATGGGCTGTGGAGCCACTGCAGCTTGTGCTGGACCCGTACCTTGGTTTCCCCCTTTGAATCCTTGGGCTGGCAGCAGTGCTGTGCGGTCCAGGGCCATCGGCCCTTCTCTGGTGCTTGGTGTGGCTGAGGGAGGTCCCCAACACAGGGCAGAGGTGTCACCCTGGTCCCTGCCTGGCATGAGCCCACAGGGCTAATTCGGGGAGAAGGCACAGGGGCTGTGGGGCTGCCCGGGACACGCTGTCATGCCTCTTTTTGCATCCAGCTGTGGATGAGCAGAACAAGCAGACCCAAGCCTACCGGGGCAGTGCAGGCCCCAGCAGGAAGGACAGCTCGGAGGAGCTCAACAAGGAGGAGGAGAGGCTCAGTAAGATGCCAATGGGGAATGCAGCTTTTTGGGGGGGAACATGGAAGTGAGCTGTGGGATGGGCTCAGGGTAAGAGCCAGTTCAGCAGCTGCCTCCTCTTCCCCCTGGCCAGGCTCCCGGAGGGAGACAGTGACCTCTGCATCTTCCTCCATCATCCTGGACCGGCCAGACACCTTTGGCAGCTTGCAGTTCCCTGAAGACCCCAGTGCCCTGTAAGTCTGGGGTCCTGCTCATGCCAGGGCCCTTGGCCCACCTTTGCTGACCATCACAGAGCGGGACCACGCTGCCTCTTGGAGATGGCCTCTGGGGCATCCTCTGCCCACCAGTGCAGCATCCCTTGTGCCCAGCCCTCCCTAGCCTGGCCACGCCAGGGAAGCCACCATGTGCCCAGTGCTGCCAGCCCCTTGGCCAGCACCATGCTCACACTGGGGGCTCCCCTCTGCCCAGTGCAGGCAGGTCCTGGGTGCACCATGGGTGTCCCACCACGGGGACTGAGGGGGCTCCAGCCAGCCCTGCTGGCTTCCCAGTGCCAGCCCCTCCAGGAGCTCATTCTGTGGCTCTGGCGGGTTTTGTGCCCTGTCCCTGGTGCCAGCCCCATGGTTGCCTGTGTGCAGCTGCCTCCCAACGTGCCTGCCCTCTCTGCTGCTTTCAGCCTCTTCTCGGAGAAATGCGTCATGAATAACTACTTCGGTATCGGCCTGGATGCAAAGATCTCCCTGGAGTTCAACAACAAACGGGATGAGCACCCCAAGAAGTGCAGGTTAGCTGACCTCCCTTCCCCCCCCCCCCAGATTCCCCTAGGAAAATGTACCACCCCCGTGGCTCTCTGATGCCTGTGCCAGGATGCCAGGGGCCATGGGGTGGGCTCAGGGCTGTGGTACCTGTCTGGGGACATGCTGGGGGGGGGGGTGTTACCAGCTGCACCCAATGCCATGGTGAGCACCCCTGGGTGGGCTAACACCCCTGGGAAGGGGGAGGGCTGCTGCAAGGCTCCAGCTGCTGATGCCCCACAGGTGTGTGAGTGGCACAGGAGCACTTGGTGGGGTTTTATCTGCACCTAGATAGAGGAGACATGATGTGCCGGCTTGGAAGGGTGCACGTATGGGTGCCATATGCTGCAGCCCACATCTCCCGCCAGGCAGCAGGGACCCCCTGCTTAGAGGGTGGGGAAACTGAGGCAGACGCAGGGCCAGCAGTTCAGGCTGGCTGGTTCAGCCCTGGGCAGGCAGGGGGGAGACCATGGTGCCTCTCACCCACCCCGGTCTCCCTGCAGCAGCCGCACCAAGAACATGATGTGGTACGGGGTGCTGGGCACCAAGGAGCTCCTGCAGCGTACCTACAAGAACCTGGAGCAGCGGGTGCAGCTGGAGGTAGGGGGCTGGAGGGAACAGGGATTGGGGGGGGGGCGCTGGTGTGGCAGCCCCCCAGGCTCAGCCCTCTCTTGCAGTGTGATGGGGTGCCCATCTCACTGCCCAGCCTGCAGGGCATCGCTGTCCTCAACATTCCCAGCTACGCTGGTGGCATCAACTTCTGGGGAGGCACCAAGGAGGACAATGTGAGTGCCAGCGCCATGGGATGGGGAGGGGACATGTGACATCCTTCCCATGGTCCCAGGGAGCCTGGGATCCCTTAGGCAGAGGGAGTCCCTGCTTTGGGCACACATGGGGGAGAAAGCTGGGTCCCAAAACAAGCCCGGTTTGGGGGTCTCACTGATCCTCTACAGAACTTTGGGGCTCCATCCTTCGATGACAAGAAGCTGGAGGTAGTGGCTGTCTTTGGCAGCATCCAGATGGCTGTGTCACGGGTCATCAACCTCCAGCACCATCGCATTGCACAGGTAGGGGCAACGGACCCTGTGTGGTGCTGGCAAGCTTTTGGGGCACCAGTGGAACATTAGGCAATGCAGCCCAGCTGGGCTTTGGGCTGGCACTAGGAGGCTTTCCAGCCCTGGCACAGCAGCTGAAGCCACATGTGTTGTCAGCCGCGATGCTAAGACCAGGGTCACTATCCCACAGTGCCGCGTGGTGAAGATCACTATCCGGGGGGACGAAGGCGTCCCTGTGCAGGTGGATGGAGAAGCCTGGATCCAGCCACCCGGCATCATCAAGATCCAGCACAAGAACCGAGCCCAGATGCTGACAAGGGACCGGGTGAGCACAGGGCTGTGCAGCGGGTCCATGCTGGGGCACGGGGACCTGCAACAGGCTGAGGGGGGCCGTCTCAATGCCCCCACAGGCATTTGAAAGCACCCTCAAGTCCTGGGAGGACAAGCAGAAGGGGGAGAGCTACCGAGCGGCTGCCCGGCCGCGGCTCAGCTCCCAGCAGTCCATGGAGTACCTGACCGAGGAGGAGAGCAGCCTCTTGCAGCAGGTCTCACGGGTTGCTGAGACTCTCATCACCAGGTCAGGCTGTGGGATGTGGTGGGCATGGCGGGGGGGACCTTTGCTGTGGTGCCCCAGAGCTCCAGGGCTCTCCTAGTCCTGTCCAGCCCTGAGGATCCCCAGTATCTCTGTCCCCTCTCACCTGCAGGATCCATGAGGCAGCCAAGGCTCACAAAGCTGTGGAGCAGGAGCTGGCGCACGCTGTCAACACCAGCTCCCTGGCACTCAGCGAAGCCCTCTCCAACAAAGCCGCCAGCACCTCGGAGGTGAGCCGGGGCTGAGGGGGACAATGCCACCTGCACCTTGCCACCCCGGAGCCCCGCCACTTGAGGGGTCACCCCTCCACACCCCCCAGTTTCTCAGCAGGAACGCGGCTGTGGAGGTGGTGCTGAGCATCAAGGAGCTGTATGCCGAGACCAGGGCATTCCTGGAAGGGAAGGCGGTGAGTGGGGGGCTGGAGAACACCCCAAGACCCTCACTGGAAGGGCCCATGCCCCTGGCCAGCACCTCTGGGGGTGGCAGCAGGGATGGGGATGGTCTCTGTCCCCCCCAGCTGGACTCGCCACAGGAGGAGGAGGCACTGCATGGCCCCCTGAGCGTGCTGGGCCAGGAGCTGCAGAGGCTGCTGGACATCCACTGGCTGGGACCCATTGCCCACCCTACTGAAGAGGTGGGTGCCCAGGGACCACTGGGGGGGAGGGGCATAGACCACTGGGTGCCCCCAGCACTCCACTCAGCCTGGCTTCTCATAGGAAAGTGCCGGTAGCACCAACAAGGGAAGCTTCAAGCTTCGCCTCAACATCCCCAAGCCCAGGAAGGAAAAGGACAAGGTGCAAAAGCAGAAGACCAACAGTGCGGTCCCAGGTAAAGTGGGGGGGGGGCGTAGTGGGGAGGGGGACAAGCACAGCCCACGCTGTTGGGGACACCCCTGTGCTGGCACTTTCATTGGCCTCTGGACCTGGGCATGCTGTAGAGGTACCCTTGAGGAGGGGGAACAGGGCATGTCCTGGCTGCCTGGGGATGTCACCTTTGTCACCACCAGCCCCTTAGAGTTAGATTCTTCTGCTAATGGATAGGTGGAGTCCCCCAGCCCTCTAACTCCAGCAGGGGGTAGAAGGGAGCTGTGGTACAGCTCAGCCCTTTGGGTAAGTCCCCACCTCAGTGCTGGGGGTCTTGATGGGGAGAAGCTTGGATGGTCCCTAAGTAAGCCAAGGAGAGGAGAAGCCTCTCCAGCCTGAGCCTGCCATAGGTCTGACCCTGCTAGAGCCAGGGGTGGGAGGGGGGATGCTGGCTGCAGCCCTCACAGCTGCCCTCGGCTGCCGCCACCAGCCCTGTCCACCTCTGTGGTTTTCCTCCCTGACAGCAGACAAGTGGGGCTCTGAGGAGGTGGCAGCTTGGCTGGAAGCACTCGGTTTAGGGGAATACAGAGACATTTTTGTCCGGCATGACATCCAGGGCTCTGAGTTGATCCTGCTGGAGAGGAGAGACCTGAAGGTACAACCCTCCTTGTGCCCATGAGGAAGCCCCAGCCCTTGGGGAGCATGGTGCCCTCCATCCCTCCTCTCCCTGTCCCCCATGGGGGGAGAAGGCAGGCACTGATCCTGCACTCATCCCCAGCCCTGAGCTTGCCCCACTTGCATGCAGGGGAGGGGGGTGGCCCTGGACCCCCAGCTTGCAAGGCTGTGTCCCTGCCTGAAGCAGGATCAACAGCACCGTGCCCTCTCCTGCACCCCAGCATGGCGACATGCTTGTGAGAGAGCCCAGGGCTCCTGGCAAGGGCCGTGCTCAGGCAGGGAGAGCACGAGGAGCCTCATCCCCCACCGCTTGCTGCTAGTGAGAGCTGAGGGCTGGCCCCTTCCTACACCTCAGCTCCCCTCTCCTCCTTGCAGGACCTGGGGATCGCCAAGGTGGGCCACATGAAGAGAATCCTCCAGGCCATTAAGGAGCTCAGCAGCCCGCCCTAGGCTGGGTGCTGCCCCCTGGACCAGGGGCAGGCAGGGGGGGCTCCTGGTCCCCACTGTGCCCCATGTGTGTAGAGAGCCCCTGCTTGCCTTGCTTTGTCTATTGTCCCCCAGTGTCGCCAGAGCCACTGCTTCTTCCCAAGCCTGTGGGCTGGAAACACTAAAGCAGAGGTCTAGCCCTGTAGGCAACGTGGCCTAACGCCCAGTCCAGCCCCCACAGGGTCAAGAGAGGAGCTTGGGCTGCAATATGCATGCCCAGGCAGGGGCCAAAGCAATGATCCCCCTTCCCCACCTGGGTATTTAAGCTGTGTAAATATTTGGAGAAAAGATACTCATTGCTGCTGCTTGTGTAGTGTCATTACTTAGGGTGAGGGGGGGAGGGCAATGGGCACCTGGCCCTTTCCAGCCTTCACCCCTCAGCACGCACCCCCCTTCCTTCTCCCCAGCATGCAAACTCCCCCCCCCCAACTCCACCCCAACACAGCTCCAGGACTCAGCATGATCTCCACTGCCATCTTCTACCCCAGCAGCCACCACCAGCATATAAGACAAACATAACATTTTATTAACAACTCCACATGACTTTTTTTTTTTCCCCTCCTCCCCTCCCTCTCCTTCAGTTAAAATTGGCATTATTTATGTACATGGTGCTCCCCTGCCAGAGAGCACCCAGCTATTTACAGGCTATTTACAGAGATGGGGCTAGCAGCTGTTCAGTATCTCCTCCAGCTTGAGCATATCCATAGGGGTGACTTTGGCAACCTCAAAGAAAACCCTAGAAGAAACCACGTTGGCTTAGAGCTCAGTCACAGCCCCAACACCCACCAGTGCCCCCCAACTCCCTGCAGCACTCAAGGGTGTGCACTGGCGGTGCCACCCTCTGCAGAGGGGACAGGCACAAGGCAGAGCCCCTGACCCTCACCTGTGCGAGTACTTGGTGTGCACAGCCTTCAGCTTGTCGCGGGGCTGGTATGTCAGCAGGAAATTCAGCTTCTTCACCAGGGGATGCAGGTCCTGGGAGCGGTACCCACTGTAGTACTCCAGCGTGGGGGTCTGCAGAGGGACAGCAGGGTTGAGCTGGCTCCTCTCAGCGATGATACAGCCATCATCTTCACTCTTCAGCCCCCCCAAGTCTGAGCATAGCCCCAGAGCATCAACCCCCCACTCCAGTCCTTCCACTCCTGCAGCCCCTTGGTGGCTCCCAGTGTGTCTTGGGGGGGACAGAGGTTTATGCAGGCACTTACCCAGCCACCAAGGTTCTTCATGATGAGTGCCAGCAGCAGGCAGCTGGCAGCCAGCTTGGAGGGGCTCTCCCGGGCATAGTCATACTCCTGCAGGGTCATCTCACAGAGGAATCGGGCTAGCGTCAGAGTCTCCATGGTGGCACGGGCACACTGCAGCCGGGCAGGCAGGGAAAGGCTCAGCCTTTTGAGCAATGCTGCCCCTCTTTACCCGCCCCCCCCACCCCCAACCTTTATTGGATCGAGTGCTGCCCCTGGGGTACAGGACACAGATCCCACACCCCCATCCTGTCACAGACCAGCATCTTCACCTCTCAGCCCTGTGACGGGGGGGCCTGGCCAAGCCCTCCTTGGTGCCAGCTGGGAACCCAGGGCTCTGAGGACGCAAAAGCCACCCCAAGGAGCCAACACAAGGGGGGCCTGCAGGCATCTTGACACCAGCCCCCCCACCCGCTGCACCCACCTTGGCAAAGCGTCGCAGGAACCGGTAGGCAATGGGGATGTTGATGTCAAACTTGAGGGTGCTAAGGATGCTTATCTCCATAGCAATGAGCTCTTCCCGCTTGTAAGCATCGTCACAGATGTAGAGGAAGTCATCCACGCATGGTGGGCACCGCTCCTGCCGGGACACAACTGCTCAGCACCCTAAGAGGGACTTATCCCAGCAACACTCAGGAAAGCCCACCAGTCCAGTGGGGCTTGTGTGTCTATTGTGCCCCCCAGCCCTTGGTTCTAACTCCAAGCCTTGCTTGCATGAGATGAGCTCAGTTGCCCTCTGCAGAGCAGAGCCAGGTCTCCAGTGACACCAGGAGACAGTATCCAGCCCACCAGGACAGCATTCCCAGCCCTTGGGATAGGGGAGGTAACATGAGGACAGACAGACAGATGTACTGCCCCAGTAATTCTCAGGGCAGTGGCCCAGCACTGTGGGGACCTGGCCTTCTCCAACAACCCTTGGGGACCAGTGAAGCACAACTCCCTCTGCCCCAGCACCACCAGACAGAGCAGGAGGAGTCACCTCAAATTTGGAAGCGATGAGGATGGCGGTGGAGCCAATGAGCTGCAGCTTGTCCCTCATGCTCACCACCTCCACCAGGTAGTGATCCACCAGCTTCACAGCCAGGTACAGCGTCTCGTGGTTCAGCTCAAAGTTCTCCTGCACAGGTGCGGGGAGGGGGATAGGAGAGGGTGTCAAGCAGAAGCTAAGCTCACCTGGCCCTCTTGCAGGTCCCCTCACCAGGGGCAAGATGTGCCCATGAGGCCAGGCTTGGAGGAAGGGATGCGAGGGGAAGGGGGAAGGTCAGCTCTGCACTGGCAACACTCGCAGGAGCCTCTGCCGGCATACTGAGGTCCCTCAAAGGCAGGGTGGGGGCTGCTCTCCAGAAGACCATGGCCCTCCCCATGCCCACCTACCTGCACCTCCACCATCCAGTCCACCAGGATGGCCCGCATGTCTCCGCTGATATCTGGCTGCTTCTTCATGTAGTCAGGGAGCACGAATTTCTCCTGCCGAGACACCAGCTGTCAGGGACTCACTGGACACCACCACTCTCAAATGAGCCCCCTCGCACCCCATGCATGGCCACCCCTTCCCCAGACAGGGCTGCCAGCCCCTGGCCAGGCATCACCCACCTCTCTTCCCCTCATGTATTCAAAGATGTCCTTGGCGTACTCTGCGTTGGCATAGGGGTCACCCAGCTGCTCCTTGTCCACGTCCTCCACTTCTGGTACCTGGTGGGATGGAGGCAGTGGTAAGGGGGAGGCCCCAACCTCTGCAGGTGCTGGTCACCTCTTCAGGGCAAGGCTGCTTCACCCCTGCCCCATTGCCCCCCATCACTCTGCAGCCCCCACCCCACCCTTTCCCATAGGAGATCTTTTGAAAGAAGAAGGTGGGGGGGGGGTCTGGCCCCTCCCCCGGCTTCCCATTGCACTGGCCCACATATCTTCAATTTCCAAAGTACTGCCTGGTACCCCAGTATCACCCCAGTGGCAGATGCAGACCAGCGCCATCAGGATGAGCCTGGGGGCCAGGCTGCAGCCCAGGGTCCCTGCCCTCTCCTCAGGGGGCTTCTGTACCTGTGCAGGCACTGGCTCCTCTGGCACAGGATCCTCCTTGGGCTTTGCAGGAGCCTCTGTCGGGGGAGTTTTCTTCATTGACCTGGACAGGAGAAAAGTGTAAGTCATTGCTGGGAGGAGGCAGCATCTTCTGGCTGAAAAGGGTTTTCCAGAGCCCCTTGCTGCTTCCAAAAGGGGATAAACCACCCCTAAAACACCCCCATAAAGACTCTTAGAATCATTTAGGTTGGAAAAGACCTTTAAGATTGTCAAATTCAACTATAAACCTGACACTGTGAAGTCTATCACTAAACCATGTCCCTAAGTGCCACATTTACACATCTTCCAAATTCCTGCAAGCATAGGGACTCCACCACTGCCCTGAGCAGCCTGTTCCAGTGCTTGGCAACCCTTTTGGTGAAGAAGTTCTTCCTAATATGCAATCTATACCTCCCCGGCACAACTTGAGGCTATTTATCTACTGTCTGGCCTCCCCACCCGGCTCACGGTCTCCATCATCCAAAAGAAGCCCCCACCTCTGCTTGTTATTCCCCATGGGGCAGGTTTGGGTCTGCAGCATCCCCCCTGCCCCAGTCCCTGTCCCCATCTCCCTTGGCTACTCACTTTTTCAGGTTAATCTCATTGTTCTTGGCCACCCCCAGGGCAGCATGGGCCTTCTGTGCTTTGTGTGGTGCTACTTTCACAGCCTCCTTCTTCCCAGCCACCACCTGGTTCTTGTGAGCCTGTTTGGGTAAGAATGGGGGTATACAGAAGGAAGCAAGGTTTGCCCTGCAGGGAGACCTCTCTTCCTGTTGACAGGGCACGGGACACCCCCAATTCTGCCTACTAGGGGGGAAACCCAGCCCCACAGAAGCACTCACATTGGTGATGTCCCCGAATGCTGACCTCTTCTTAGGCCCGCCCTGAGGTGAGGATGGAGACCTCTTGGCCTGACAGCTCTCCTCCTGCAACAGAAGCTGTTAGAAGATGGGGGGCAAGCTGCCCCACAGGAGCACTCCCCTCCCTCACCCGGCTGGGGACTCACCTTCTCAGGGTTGGCATTCTCCAAAGCAGAGCGCACCTTGCCTGCTCGGGGCTGCTTGGTGCCCAGCACCTTGGCACTGCGTGGCAACGGCATCCTCTTCCTTGGTCTCTACGAGCAAGCCTGGGGCAGAGCAGAGCTTGATGCAGGGGGGCTGCCTGCCCCAGGGACAGCCCAAAGGCAAGGGCAGAGCCATGGGACACTTGTCCCTCCCGGCGGGGGGAGCACAGCAGGGACAGAGCACAGCCCTCAGCATGGCAGGCAGATGGTGCCTGGCGAAGGGTGCAGATCTGGCTAGGGGGTGAAGGAAGGGTTGGTGCCCTCCTAAGGAGGGGGGGATACGGACCCCCACCAAAACCACCCTACTAGAAGAAAGTGTGTGTGTGGGGAGGGCAGTTCCCTGCTCCCTGCATTCCAGAGAGGGACGTTAATGCTCCTGCTCACTTACCCCAGGGCAGGAAAACGGGCTCAGGGGTACCCTCGCACCCCTGTTCGCCCCCAGGGCACGAGGTTATGGGGGTGTGGAGGATGGACACCCTCCGAAGAGAGAAGGGCTCAGCCTTCAGGGGACCCCCAGGAGCAGCCACTCCCCAAGCGCAGGTCCCGGGCCCCTGCATCCTCCTCCAGCTCCAGGGTACTTCCTCCCCCCTCCGGCCCGTCTCCGGTCCCAGTCCCCGCTCACCTGCGCCGCTGCCGCCACACCGCCGGTCCCGGAGCTTTTGAATGTAGCAGTTCGGTAGCGGCCGGCCAGCACTGGCCGAGCGTTGCCCAATCAGAGCGCGGGGCGGGGCCAGACAGCGACCAATGGGCGAGCTTGCAGGGATGCGGTTACTAAGGGGCAGGGCGGCAGGGTTTAAAATTCAGCCCAGGCGACCAATGGAAGGCAGGGCTTGCGGCGAGGGCGGGGCGATCCGGCCGAGACGGGAAGTGATTGGTGGGCCTGGTTGCCGTTTAAACCCGTCTCGCGGGGGCTGTTAGGGAGGGTGTTATGGCGGCCGACAGGCTTAACGCTGGTGGAGAAGCGGGCGCTCCTCGCTACCCCGCGCCGAGCCCTAGTGGGACCGGGCGCGCTGGGGAAGCATCCCTGGCTCTCCCGCACTTCATGGGGGGGATGGCGCCCCCCCAGGGGCCTCCATCCCGACCTGCTGCCCTCTGCCTCTGCCTGGGCTGTGGGTCACCCTTCGGCCCCCCGGGCAACGGATTTGGGGACAGGGTGTACCGGCGCTGGCCACGCAGCTCCTGCGACCCGGTGTCGTAGAATCATAGCATGGTTAGAGTTGGAGTTCTTAAAGAACATCGAGTTCCAACCCCCCTGCCATGGGCAGGGACACCTCCCACCAGACCAGGCTGGTCAGCAGGCCAATGGGTGATTTACATGGCTTAGAGAACACTGCCAGAGGTACCGGCAGAAGTGGTTCTGGTGGGATGTTGTGCCATTTAACAAAGTTCAGTAACAAGTTTTGCTCTGTTCCTGTACTGCACAGTCGTTCAAACAATGATTCAAAACTACCAAGGCGGAATCAAAGTTGCCAAGGCACAACGCAGGGTTACTGTAATGCAGAGCTCTGTGCGGCATTGACCACTCACCAAAGCCCTGCCTTCAGTGAGAGCTCGCTCTGCCTCGAGGAGCCACTGTGAGGGCGTCCCAGCTCACGGGGGATCATGGCCATGCACCCTGCAGCTGGGCAGGGGGAGCTTGGAGAAGGCACAATTCGGCTGTTATATTTATGGGATAAAGTTGTTGGCTTGAAGCAAAATGACAAGTGATGGGAAAGGTAGGCATGAGGTACCCACAACTTACTTTGTTCCTTGATAAATGAGTCTTGGAAAACCTATTGACTTCTCATGTGTTAATGGCATGATTAGTGTTCCAAGCCCATATATGTCAGTGCTCATGGTGCCACTGCTCCTTTGTGGGTTTTCAGAGAACAGATTGGAACCAGCATCCCAGGTGGGCAGAGCAGGTCACTGTACGGGCGGCTCTGCCACGTCTCGAGCAGAAAGACCTGGGGCTGTCAACAGCCAGGAGCAGCAGAATGGTTTTGGGGTGCGGCATGGCCGAGGGGTGCTCGCAGGGCAGTGGAGGTTTAAACCTGGGTCCCACAGATCCCGGGTACCTTTGGTCCCCAAAACCAGCCCATCTTGTTTCCTCCTCGGCAATTTGTCCTCTCCAGCCCCAGCTCCCCTGGTGCTGCCGCTGCTGTCCCTGGCCTGGGAGCTCCCTGAGCTTCACTTGCTTGGGATCCTTGTGGGATCCAGGTGTCTGCCTCTGTGGGAAAGTAACGGAAGATCGGCAAGGAGGACTGTAAACACGCTCAAGTGACTCGCATGTGGGGTGCTGGAAAACACATATATCACACTAATTGTTGCTTAGTTGTGTGTGTTCAGCAAGTAGAACATCCGCACTTGGATAACATCGGCCTGGGATGGACTCCAGGGCACCTTATCGAACACGCCTGAGATTCCTGCCCTGCTGTTGAAGAGATCAAAGCACAGAGAAAACCTCTGCCTGCCTGAATCCTTGAAATACAGGCCCAAACAGCAAGTGTGAGCCCTCGTTCTCTCAGTCCCTTGCTCACAAGGACTCTCTTGCTCATAAGGACTCTCTCCTGCTCCGCAGTGCCTGCGTCCCCTGCTCACCTGCCTCTGCCTGGGTGCTGCTTTAGAGATTCCCTGATCCATGAGGTATTAAGTTTTTTCTTTGCCTTTAACCCATGGTTTTGTGGTTGTTCCTGCGCCCTGCCTGCATCGGCTCACACTCTCATTGCACATGTTGGGGCAGCGCACATTCCAGCCAAAAACACAAGTTCGGTGCATGCTCGCCAGGCAGAGCTGGGACGCATCCCACTGCCGATGGAAACACGGTACATCAGCCTGTGGGATAAGATCCCCAGCCAAAAACCCCCATCCTGCAGCTCCGTGGGCGCTTGGGCGAGCTTCCCACTTTGGGATGGGTCTGCATCCGCCCATCCTGCCCAGGCTTGGCAGGGGGAAGCTGGCTTTTCCAGTCCCTGGCGTGCTGGTGCTCCTCGGGAGGCTCTTGGGAAGCCCCTTGGTGGGGCCTGTGGCTCACACCACACACACCGAAATCCCACCCCGCCATCAGGGGGTAATGGACGAAAGAGCAAGAAGCGAGACTCAGTGCCAGCTGAGTCTGGTCTCAGTCCTGCCTGTCATCTAGGGATGCTGGGGGCCAGTTTGAGGTGAGAGCCCCCGAAACTCTCCTCAGGCTCTGGCATCCCTCAGGTAGGACACTGGGAGAGCATCCACCGCTGAGCGCTGCAGCTCTGGCTGCAGAACACCAACACCCCCCACAGCCCTCTCTCGCTGCGCCCAGCCCAGGCACATGTGTGCGGTGGTGGATGCAAAACCAGAACCCGCTACCTGCTGTCTCAAGAGCATCAGTGCCTGGAGCGTCCCTGTGATGAGAAGAGCTGGTTTGCTGCTTCCATCCAGCCTCTTCCCACAGCTCTAAGGAGCCCACGCTGCCCTTTGGAGCTGGAGCAGCCCCAGCCCCAGCCCAGCTCCCTGGCACCGTGGGGCTGCTGAGAAGCCTCTCTGCATGGCATCTGGGCACGTTTGCTTACCAGAGTGAGACCTCAGGCCCAAGAGAAGGAGCAAGGGCAGGGAAGCGTTGTTCATGGGATCCACACAGACTGCTTTCCCCCCCTTTCCCTTCCCCAGGCTAAAACCTTATCTTTTCCCAAGCTAAAACAGGCCCAACTTCTTGCTCCCTATGGCCCAGTGCCAGCAACACCTGTGGGAGGCAAGGAGCTGATCCGCACGGGGAGGGCTGAGATTTGCTGCTTCTTTTTTGCTCGCTTTTCACTATTAACGGCAGAGGTCAGGGAGGGACAATTGTGTCTGTGAGCTGTTGCATTTATTTACTGGAAAAAGCCCCAACAAGTTAACCCCGGGGCTCTCCTGCCAGTGGGGGAAGCATGAAGGAAAGCGCAGAACTGTGCAGGGTGACAGAGCTCCCGAGTGCCTGCAGGGAGGTGACAGGCAGCACTGTGCCAAGCTGCCAGCTGCCCCAGCCCTAGGGTGCCACTCCCCTGGGGACACCAGGGCTGCAAGGGATGCAGCATGGTAGGGCCATGCTGGGTGATGGTCGCGGTGCTCTCCCACCCGCTCTGCCTGCATCCCCCCTGTGCCCTGGCCATTCCTGTGTCTCTGCCGCCGGCACGCTGCCTGAGTGCTGCCGGGTGTTTGCCGCACCGGGGGTGGAAGCCAGCACCCAAGAATAAAGAGGAGCAAACAGCCTGGAAAGGCTCAGGGTGGGCTCTGCGTGGCTGAGTGGGGTTAAGGACTAGAGCCAGCCGATGCAAGCCAAGAACAGGGAGGTTAGCTTAGGGTTAGCAGCGTGTTGGTGGCAAAGGAGCCAGCGGCCCCACAAGCCCTCCTGCAGCCCCTTCTTACACCCAGGGACCTCATCTTACCCCCGGGTTAGAAGTTTGCAGGCTGGTGGAGCAGTAGGTTGATGGCCACACTGGGGCTGCCGTGGCCCTGCTGCCACTCGGGATACCCACTCACCCCAATGAGCCCTACATCACCCCCGATGAGTCCTTCCAATGCCAGATCCCACTTAGCCTCTGCTCCCCACTGCTCTCAGCCCATTTTCTTTCAGTTCTTATTTGGTGGCTGATTTGATCTTTTGGATGGCGTATGGGCTCGACTCCTTGGGCATCCAGATCTCCTCCCCAGCACGGCCCTGGTGCTCCACCGCTCCCTCCATGGCTGCTGTCAGCTCAGGGCCAAAGATGCTGTCGGTGGCCCGGTAGGTGCGGGTGAGGTGGTGGAAGGAGGAGTCTGAGGAGCTGTCATCAGGAAGGTCTTCATCCTGCTCGTCCCGCAGCTTGGTCCTGCTCAGCTCCGAGCTGCTCCCCATCTCCGTGTCTCTGAGAGCCTCCCCCACCTCCTGGAGGAAGGTGGTTTTGGGGCTGATGATGCACAGCAGGAGCATGAGGCCTCCAGAGACCCCGCAGAGAAAGTAGAGGCCAACTTTCTCTGGGACACCTGGAGGGTGAAGAGCAGAGAGAGACACTGGGGTACAAACTACCTCCGCAGGCTGTGGGGGTACCACTGCCTGAAAAACCTCCTCTGCCAGGCACATGGAAGGAAGAGGAGGGCAGCAGGGATGCCCTCAGCACCCAGGTTGCAGGAGCAGGACAGACCCTGCCCCACTGATGGTGGCAGCGTCACCCAGAGCTTCATCAGCACCCACCAGTGTCCCAAAATGCCCCTTTTCCTACAGGAGACCCCCATTGGGATGCAGGGTAGGCAGCACAGGGGATGAATCATCTTGCCAGGGATTTAGATTAGTAATTTCCCCTGGCAAGGGAAATTTTTTCTTGCAGAGGGGTGCTCTCCATCAGTGCCCCTTCAGACAGGGCAGGAAGGAAGGAGACCCAGTGAGTAATTCAGCTTGTCAGAGAAGGAAGGTCTGCAGGCAGGACCACAGCAGCACTGCGACTGCTGATGCTGCAGGATCTCGGGGCTCGTTCACCCCCCAAGCTCCTGCCCTATGCGGTTCCCCCTCAAACCCAGCATGGGGGCTTGGTGCCCTTCTCTCTCACATACCTGCTGACCCTCTGGAGGGATCTGGCTGCCTTCAAGCCCCAGGCTGAGCAGAGACCATCATGGGACCTGAGCCACCCTCCCAAGCCTGTCCCACTCCCCCGGGTGCTGCGTGAGAGCCGGGGAGGGCACGTACCCCAAAGGTGGGCAAAAGCCGCCAGGGAGCTAGTAAAAATCATCCGGTCTTCCCGGAGCCTGGAGAATCTGGGCCCTTTGTACCAGCCACCTGCAGCGAACAAGGGGATGCAGGCTGAGATGCGAGGTGCTCCCCAGCACCCTGCTGCCTGGCTGCCCGCCCTGCTTGCCTCCTGCCCCACACCATGCTCCTTCTTTCCCGCACAGGCTCTGCTGCCTGCAGGTCCTCCTCTCCCCTGCTCCCAGCAGACCACATTTCTCCAGCCCCTCAGACATGGGCACTGACCGACGGGCAGCTTCAGCCACGGGGCAGCGATGCTGGGATGGAGCTGCAGGGCTCCTGCCAGCGGGGGTACCATGGAAGGGGGGGTTCACACAGGTGCTGACACGATGCTGCACTGCTTTTGGCATAGCCTCCCCCCAGGTTACCATGCATGTAGTCCGAGAGCAGGAAGGGGTCCGAGGTGTCCGGGCCCACCTCCTCCAGCAGCTGCTTGGGCACTGCAAGGAGAGCACACGCCGAGCATCACCTCCCTGCTCGTCTCCAGCAGCCCCCTGCCTCCGCAGGAGCCCCATGCCCCTGCCAGCATGGCATGTGGTGGGGACAGTGGGGGCTCAGCTGGTGGGCCTCTGACCCAGCCCTGTGGGTGGTTCTCACCGCAGGTGTAGGAGACTCGCAGCTGTTTCTTCATGCCAGGGAGGCATGGGTCCCCGAAGGTGGCCCGGTCAGCAGCCACGGTGCAGTTCCCCTTGCGGTGGCACTTCTTGGAGACTCTCCGCAGGGCGTCTGGAGCCAAGCACTCTGCAAAGACACAGGGCATGGACCTGCGGGCAGACCTGCCTGCCCCTGCCCTCTGGGCACCAGCTGGCTGCGGCCAGGGGCACAGGTGCAGCCCAATACCATGCTTGTGCCACACTCTCTGCATGGACCCCAGCCCCATTTCTGGCTTGAACTGTTCTGGTGTACCTATGTGGGGTCCCTCAGTGTTCAGGGCATCACACTCTGGTTTGCCTCTCAGGAATCGTCCATAATTTGCAGAATAAATGGCCAGGACAGATTTTGATCGGCACTGCAGCCTCAACTTGTCATTCTCACACACAGTCTTGACCCGATGGTTCCCTGGGGAGTGACACCGCAGAGTGTCCCAATGCATCCCGAATCACCTGTAGTCCCCTCCTCCCTTAGCCCAACCCAGGGTCTAGGAGCTGCCAGGGCAGGCTGGAGGAGGGCTGCGAGGTACAGGAGCAGCTCGGCCGCTCCTCTGCCCCTTTCTGAGCAGCCAAGGCTGGGTAAGAGCCCAGGCAGCGTTGCTCAGACCCCTCCACCTCACCTGGGCGACACTTGTAGGAAGCGATGAGGTACTTGTGTGTCCCAGGGCATGGGTCCGGGCCAAAGACTTGGCTGTGCACAGAGAACTGGCACCACTGCTGGTCCTGGCACTCAGAGAGCAGCTTCTGGAGAGCAAAGGTAGGAATACCAAAAGGAAGAGGAAGTCAGGCGTAATTAACAAGTGGCTCAGAAGCTGGTGCCACCAACAAAATTTTGAGTTTTTTGATCTTGGGGAACTTTATGTGGCACCTGATCTGCTAGCAACAGATGGAGTACATCTGCCTCAGAGGGACAGAAAGATCCTTGCACGTCAGTTGGCAGGGCTTGTCAATAGGGCTTTAAACTAGGCTCGAAGGGGGGAGGGGAGGCGAAAGACCATGATAATATCAGAATGGCCTGTGGCAAGTGGCAGGATGATACATCAGGGTTGGAAGGAAGGGGTGACAGCAAGGACCTCCAACCTGTTGTACTGACGCATGCTGTGAACACTTCAGCAAAGGCAAGGTCTTGCAGAGCTGGACCAAGAACTCCTGAGGTAATAGGAGACAGGAGGGTAGCTGCCACAAATCACCTTGGGGGATCAGTGGAGTGTCCCTCTAGGAAGGCGACATGGCCAGCAGACCGACTGGAGTGTCTCTACACCAATGCACACAGCACGGGCAATAAACAGGAGGAGTTGGAAGCTATCCTGCTACAGGAAAGCTATGACATAGTAGCACTTACAGAAACTTGGTGGGATCAATCCTATGACTGGCCGGGGGCTGGAATGGGGCGGGGGGGGAGGAGCTGCAGGAGCCTGACACCCCCTTCCTCCCCCCACCCCAGCTCGTGTCTTCAGGGGAGAACAGGGCAGAATGGGTGACAGCGCAGGTTTTCCCCCTGGGGGTGCCTGACAACCCCCTTTGGAGGTGGGGGGGGCTGGAAATATCTTTTTTCTAGCCCCTCTGACCCTGGGACAGGCCGGGGTGGGGGGCACAGCAACCCCTGGGACATGCGTCCCCCACCCACGGTGTCACCCACCCCGGGTGGAGGGGCCTGGCCCCGCCACAAACCCTTCCCCGGTTATATAAGCTGACACGTATGGCTCCTCTCTAGATCATGGTATAGATACCGTGCTGGGGGGGGGGGAGTACCACAGTGTGGGTATTTTTGCACGGGTGGGGGGGAGCTGGGTTTGCAATAAGGAGAAGAGCGAGCGATGGCGTGTCGCAGGACACCGAGCGCAGATGTGCCCTCAGCCGAAAGAGGTGAAATCAGACAGGCACAAAGTCAGCGCCCGGGGAAAACCAGGTGGCTCGAAAACCTAAATCGTGGCGTCCCCTCCTTCCCTCCCTCCCGTCGGTGGTTGTGTCTGCGTTCAGCTGGGGCTCTGCTTGGCTCGTTTCACACGCTTTCTCGTTAAAATGAGCTGATACGGCTTCACATGCCGATTGATCCTCACTATTTGTCAATGGCCGGCGAGGCGGTTGGCAGCGGCGGCCGCATGCGACTCCGTGTCCGTGCGGTCACAGGATTTCCATCCACCATCGACCGCCGCAGCTGCCATCGGCATCAACAGATGGGCTGGAATCAATAATTTATTGTTGTGTTCGGAGAAAGGGTTTGGGGTAGAGAAGGTGTGGTGAAAGAACAAAACGGAAGTGCTGGAGTTGAGAACGAGCGCGGGGAAAATAATTTAAGCCGCCCCAGAGAGGAGCCCACGCGTGAGGATGTGTGACAGTGGGGCAGGGAGCTTGTCCTCGCTGGGGCTTCGGCTCAGGCTGGGGGGGTTCGGGAATAGCAAAATGCTCAGACTTTCCCCCTTATGCCTCGTTATTCCACTTCTGTGCAGGGTGGGCGGTCGTGGAGAGCGCGAGTCCAGCAGAGGCGGCTGCAGAGGTGTGTTAAAAACCCGCCGTGACCTTTGCTGAGACTCCAGACCGGCTCCTCACGCTCTGCCCGACTGCTGACTCTTTAAATACTGCTCCAAAGGCAAAATGACTTCTGCCTTCTCTTGTCCCGCAACCACGTGCGGCCCCTGCCCACGGAGCCCACCGGCAGACGGGGTGGTTTCAGTAGGAAGAGCCGCCAGTGGGGACTGGGCTCCTGCAAAACGGGGAAGTTGCTCCTTTTTGAAAACAGTCATTTCAAAATGCAAAAATCGTCCTCTCTAAGACCTAAAAATCCCATTGCATGTTACTGTCACTGCCCCTGTGCCAGCAGGAAGGTACGAGGACTTTATTTATAAAATATTCTCAGCAATTATTTCCAGGAGTGGTTTTTTTTTTTAAAAAAAAAAAAAAGACAAACCAAAAACCAGAAGCAGTAATATTTTTCATTGTTGAATGTGAACTTTACAGGTGGTGGTCTCAAAGTTCCACCAATGAAACTTTCATTGCTAGAGAAGCATGGAGCAGAAAATAATGAAAATGACTAAAAGGCATCACCATTTCTCTCTTTTTTCCCTTGATATTTATATGCTGTTACTTATTTTTACTAGATCTCCTCATACAAATTTTAAAATGGGATGAAACGCCCCTGGGAGCGGTTCTCCGGTTCTGTGTGTCTGGGAACCAGCCTGAATCCTGGGGGGGGGGTTGGAAACTCCTGCAGCTTCTTGGGGCAAACTCCAAAATACCTGGGTTTTCTTGGCCGTTGAGAGGATGTTTCTGGCGTTGGGTTTTGGGGAAGGATACTTGAAAACCCGAGCGGTGGAAGCTCATCACAAATCACTTATAGATCTGTCCCCTGTGCTTCAACTGGCTTTTCCCAGCTGAGGGCATGCCCAGGCGCTGACAAAATGGTTTCTGTAAGTAATACCAGACAAGAATATTGTTGTTCTGAAGGCAAGAATAATAAAAAGTTGTCTTTATTTCCAGGCGCATTGAATTCCCAGGAGTTCTGTGGAAATCTAAGAGGTGTCAGTGCTCAGTATCGTTAGGAATCGGAGTTCCTCTCGGGAGCCTGGCGCTGGGACGGGGCAGAGCTGGGCACCGCATCCTGAGGCTCTTGGTGGGTTTGATCCACTGGGGGGGTTAAGGTGACCCCGGTGTGGGGTCTGTCCTGCCTGAGTGGGAAAGAGCTCTCGAGGTTGGGCCGCAAACACTGCTGTTGCAGCTGGAGATGGACTTTTATTGAGTGTCTGGCCACATCAGTGGCAGGACGGTGGCGTTAGGACAACCAGGAGTGGCTGAAGCCAGGGGAGGGTGATCTCTGTCTGAGCAGATCACAGAATCACAGAATGGTTTGGGTTGGAAGGGAACTTGAAGGCCATCCAGTGGCACTCCCTGCCCTGGGACACCTCCCACCAGCCCAGGTTGCTCCAAGCCCCCTCCAACCTGGCCTTGAACCCCTCCAGGGATGGGGCA
>JAOXJK010000062.1:119338-160839 GCA_025774025.1 Xenus cinereus
GATATTCAAGGTGAGGCTCGACGAGGCCCTGGGCAACCTGGTCTAGTTGGGGGTGTCCCTGCTGACTGTGGGGAGGTTGGACTAGATGACCTTTGGAGGGCCCTTCCGGCCTGGACCATTCTATGATTCTACGAAGAGAGCAAAACAGGACAGATGTGAAGGTGGACAAGGAGTCCTGAGGCTGCTCTTGGCTCTTCTCCCTTGGTACCATCACCAGGCTCAGGGAAATGGCCTCCCACCTTGCAGAGGTGTCCCGTGGCTGCTCGCGCCCCCACTGCAGTCACCCCACTTCGTGTGCTGGTTCTTGAACCAATTCCTCCCCTGCACTCACGCAGAGCTGTGTGCCAGCAGGCAGGCCAGCACCACACCACGCCACACGCGTGCAGCACCTGCACAGGCGTGCACACTGCCATGGCTACGTGCAACACCTGTGGTGTGCACACCGACAGAGCTCTGTGTAACACCTGCACAAGCATGCACACTGACATGGCTCTGTGCAACACCCACACAGGCATGCACACTGACACAGCTCTATGTAACATCTGCACAGGTGTGCACACCGACACTGCTCTGTGCAACACTCTCACACACACACAGCCCCGTGTAACAGCCACACACACCGACACGGCCCCGTGTAACACCTGCACACACTGACACGGCCCCCAGGCCTCCGTGCGATGCTCGGGCGCGGCCACAAGATGGGGACGGGGGTTCGCACCACCGGGCGGCTCGGGCAGGGACCGGGGTGGCCATTGCCGTGCCCCTGCTAGCCCAAAGGCGACGCCGCCAGAACCGCGGGGTGGCCCCGGTAGGGGTCTCCCTTCAGCCTGGGCTTGGGCTGGCGGCGGGGAAGTGGCCCCCGGCCCCAGCAGCAGCAAACCCTCCGCTGGGGCAGAGGCTGCTGGTGGCAGCGGTGACAGGGCCACGGCTTGTTCCTGACCCTCGGTGCTGCCCCTCTGGGAAGTTGCCCTGTCACTCGGGCCCTGGGATCCCCCCGCCTGAGACGATGGAGCCCCATTTCATCTCTCCTTGCCCTCCTCTGTCCCTGTCCCCGCTGGATCAGCGCAGGCTGAGCCTCCTCTTGGTCTCCACCGCCTGCTAGAAGTGAAATTTGAGGAGGACATGTAATTAATGTTCATCCCCAGGTTTTGGCTAAACAGCGCTGAGCTGCAGCAGCTGCCTTGCTTTCTGCTGTCCAGACACCCCTTCTCCTCCCACAGCAGCCTCCGGGATGCAGGGAACGCAGCCCCGTGCGATCACAGTCCCCGGGGGAGCAGCTCCATCTCACTGCAAACCTGAGCAGCAGCGACCCCGCTCACAGACTTGCCCTTTGGTCTCCAGATGTCTGTGCTGGGCCATATCCTCCACTCTGCCCCGACACACCAGCTCTGGGACCCTGACCCTTGTTTGCAGGGCTGGCTTGGTACCGTGCCTGCATGGTGCAGCTTGGTGCTTGCAGAGCTCCTGGAACATGTGGGACAACGGGAAGGGATCTGTGGCTGGAGCAGGACCAGGCAACAAAGCCTCTTGAGCCCCCAGAGCAGGGAACTGGCCTCTCAGCTCTTGTTCCTCTTCTCCGGCTCCATGTTCCCCTTCCCCACAGGCAGCTGCATGCAGCTGGGTTGGCTGTGGTTTTGCCCCAGCTCCAGCAAGTGGCTGGAGCAGGAAAAGTAGGACATGAAACCCTGTCCCCACTGGGGGACCTTCCTGCTGGCCCCCACCATGCATCCCGGCTGCCCTGGGTTTGTCAGAGCCCGGTGGCCAGGAGGGAAAGGCGGGCACAGTTGGGGTGTGCTGTGTCCGGCATGGCGTGTTGCCCATCACACCTGCTCTCCTGCAGCCGGTGGGTGCAGCGTCTCCCCAGCCATGGTCAGAGCCAAGGAGCTGGACCAGGGATCTGCAGCTGGGGCTGAGGAGCGTTGTCTGGCAGAGCAGGGCTTGGAACCAGGCAGTGATCAGGTTCCTGCGACTACAAGGCTGACTCCAGCCCCGGGGCAGGGACAGACCAGTGCAGCCCCCAGAAGATCAGGCTCCAGCATTCAGCCAAGGTTGAAGTTGCTGAGAACCGGAGGAGTCTGGCTGGCAAAGGACAAGCAGAATGAGTGTTGCTCTCCTTGCTCCCTCACACTTGACTGCTGTGATGCCCGGGCTGGGCTGCTGCCAGCTGCAACAGCCCGTCTGCTCCAGGGCATCCCAAGGCCAGGGATGTGGAGGCCACCCATGCTGGCGTGGAGATCCAGAAGCCAGGGAAAAGCTGCAGGATGCTAAGGGACGACATTCCTCCCAGCTCCTCTCTGCCCCATTCCTCAAGCTGCTCACAATGCCTCACGTGTGGGGCTGGTGGAGGGCTGATGTCTTCACTGGGCACAGGGTTTTCCCTCAAACACAAACCAGAATCAAGCACAGCCACAGCATGGAGCGATTGCAGAGCTTCCGCAGGAGCCCAGCAAGCACTTCCTCCAGCCAGGCATCACCTTTGGAGAGGTCCCTTCCCTTCTGCCAGCCCCTGCCTTTCTCCCCTCTCCCTGTGCCAGCTACTGCAATCAACAGACCCTGCTTTGGGCCTGCTTCATTAATCCACTTCTTGGGAGCTGCCAGCATGGATGGGTGCTTCTCCTGGCTGGGGAAGAGCCGAGCTCTGTGCTAACCCCAGGGGAAGCACCCGCAGCATCCCTCGGGGTCCCTGTCCTGCTGCCTGAGCCCGGCACCCTGGCTGCTGCACCATCCCTCTCCTGGGACCCTGCCAGGGTCTGTGTCCCATGGGATTATCCCAAAAGCCAGCTCGGGGATGTGGTGGTGCCTCCTGCAAGGCTCCTCTGGCGTGGCTGCCCCCACACTGGGACTCACCCTCTTTATCTCCCAAAAATGCTCCAGGAAAAGGACGCCAGGGGTGAATGCTGGTGGGGCATGGGAAGGCCGTGCTGCCTGCCCCCACCCACCCCAAGCAGGCAGCCCAGTGACCGGGGGAAGGACGGGTGTGCAGCCCAGCCCCTGGGGACCCCCCCCCCCGCCCCGGCCCTTACCAGGTGGGCAGTGGCGGATGAGCACTCGGTGCTCTCCTGGGAGGCATCGCCAGGGCTGGGGCAGAGGCTGGAGCTGGGCACGCGGCGCCCATAGAAGGCACCCAAGATGCTGATGGTGGTCTTGCGAGGGCAGACGATAAGGAGCTGCTCCCCGTCGCAGGTGTGGGCTGTGTGGTTCCTCAGCACCTTGCGCAGGTATCCTGGGAGGGGAGAGCACAGATGGTGTCGGCTGGAGGAGACACCACGACCACAGTGGTGGTGGCTCTTGGGCTCCTGACAGCTGGTGGCAGTGAGGATGTCCTGGGATGGGGCATCTGCAGGGCAAACAGGACCAGAGTGGGGCTGCAGTAGAGAAGGTGGGCTTGTGCCAAATCTTACACCCAGCGTTGCAGCCACGAAAGCAGCGTGGAATAGCTGAGCTGGTTTGCAAAGGGAAGTGAAAGGTGGAGGCAAGACAAAAGGTCAGAACAACCAGGTACAGAAGAATCCCATGAGGAGTAGTCAGGGGCTTAGAGAAAATCAGGCTTGTTATGAAGACATGGGAAAGAGAGAGCAAAGATAAGCCAGAGATGATCACCCAGTGCTATCCTCAGAGTCAGGGAGAGGAGAATGCTTTTCTGTCACACGGTGCTGAGCCATGAGCTGGAGGAGAGAGGGGTCCAGCGGCTGCTGCAAGCTCCCGCAGTTGGGGGGGTTGGTATGGATGGGTGCGAGTCACTCACCTGCTACCTGAGCCCAGCCGACCCCGGGTCTCTCTGCCACAGAAGCCCAGTGCATTGGTGAAAACTATTCCCAGCCCATAGCCTTTCTGACAGGCACTAGCCCTTCTCTCCCTGAATTCCTGGCACAGGGTATTTCTGTCTTTTCACCCTGCCTCATTTGTGTCCCAAACCACTCACCCTGTTACTTTCCCTACAGGGAACAGTATGGTGGGGCTGTCCTGTCCAGCCTTTAAGAGAGTTAACACACAGCTATCAGCTCTGACTAGATTCAGCTGTGCTGGGTGAGCAACGAGGCTGTTGTAATAAAAGAGCAAGCTGCCAGGGGTGCTCTGAGCAGGTACCATTTACTGGAGAAGGCTGAGGAACCAGGACAAGCTGACAAAAAATGATGTGTAGGGCCCTGGAGAGAGCAGTTTCCATCAGGCCTTTGAATAAAACAAGAGCAGAGGGGAAGCATCATTTTTAGGCTGGGAGGTGGGGACAGGGCAGCCTGGTTCCTGCCTGGCAGGACCCTGGGCTGCTGGGTGAGTCATAGACCCGTCCCCAGCTCTAGGGTCCTTGGAGGGACCCGCACCCCATCTCCCTGCCTGCAGCATGTCAGCCCCCCCAAGCCAATACAAGAAGGTGGGAACGATGGCTCCCAGCCCCCTGCTTCTCCCTCTGTCCCTCTGCAACCCAGTGCCAGGCTCAGCTGCACAAAGGCCCCTTTCACCTTCCTGGCTGCTGCTAACCCTTTGGCAGCAGTGGCCAGCATCCCTCCCTGGAGATGTCTGTAGACGCGGCTGGGACCTGCCCCAGTTCCGAGTTATCCGAGTTAATCCTTCCCTTGGGCACAGGCATCCACTGGCATTTCTCAGCTCCTTTCTCCTTGCAAGCATGGGATGCAGGAGTGGGAGAGCCACAGCCTGGTGCAAGCGAGCCCTTGCTCACCCCTCTGTGTGCTGGAGGAGGGGAAAGGCGGAGGAAAGTAGATAGGAGCAGATGAGCTGTTTTAGCCAGATCAAAGCTCCAGTGAGATGCAAAGCTGCTCTTTGGAGGACACGGAGCTGGAACAGTCCCGTGGGGTGTAGTGCCTGCAAAGAGGGGGCCAGGACAAGCCCTGTCCTGCCCTTTTCCTCTGGTTGTCCCATGTCACAGGGCGCTAGGGGCCGTGAGAGGCATGGGACCCTTCCCGGGCTGCTGGTCCCCATTCTCCTTCCTCTGCACCCACAGCTGCAGCAGCCACCAGGCTCTTGTGCTGGCTCCAGAGCCGCCCAGGGCTCAACTTCTGCCTGGCATCTACTTCCAACCCACCTGCCCGTCCCCGAGACGGTGGGGCTTCCCAGATCCCCCCCAGTTGGAAGAGCCCTGCGCACAGAGGGCTGAACCACATCCTGGGGATGATGGGGGACACGGGGAGGAACAGGGGGAGAAAGGGGTTTCCCCAAATCCAGCCTGCCTTGCAGCAGGCACCCTCCTCCGCTGCTGTGCCGGCTGGCAGCACTGGGGGGTTGTATTTCAAAACCAAAGCTCAAACAGGGCCAGAGGTTTCTCCATCACACCGTTTTGGGGCAGCGAGCAATTGTGAAGATGGGAGGGTTTTTTGGGTGAAACCATGGCAAGGAGGCTATGGGGAGGTTTTGCGAGTGGTTCCGGTGCCGCTGACTCAGTCCCTGACGGTGCGGTCGTGCCGTTGGCTCTGCCCAGATGAAATCACATCCTTTGCCCCGCTGCGCTCGGCGGCACCGTGCCGGGTCTGCGGGGCGGCTTCTGGAGGATCCCTCAGAGGAAGGGCAGCCCTGGGAGCCCAGCCTGCCCACTCCCCTCCTGACTGTCCCAAGCACTGGGGTATAAGGGATCCCAAATTCCTGCCTCAGCTACACGGTATATATGGCTCATTGGTGCTGCCCCAGGGAGAGGATGTGGCCCTTGCTGTGCCCACAGCTCCCCTGCTCATGAGTGGCTCCGGCCAGGAATGGGGTACAGCTTCAGCCCATCTCCTCCCTCACCTTCTCCAGGCAGCAAAGGCTCCCAGGAGAGCCCCGGGTGCTCTGGGAGCCTTCAGCTCCACACACAGTCCAGCACCAAGGGCATGAGCATCATGGCCAGAAAAGGCTGGGTTCCTAGATCTCAGGAAAGCTTGGGGACTGTCTTAAGGTTTGGGTTTTTTGCATTTCTGCCTTGCAACTATCCAAGGGACCACAGCAGCAGTGGGGGGAGATGCTTCCCCTCTCACACTAGGGTGATGGGACTTGCATGCAGTGTTTTCAGATCCCAGCTCTGCCTTGGAGATAAAAACCCCCATTTTTTTGGCAAACTCTCTCTGGCCTGCACTGGCTTGTGCCTCGCTTGTCCCAGCCCCCAACATGGCTGTTGCGTCGCCCTCCCCTCACACCGGTGTGGCCCCCGGCACCCCTCGTGCCCGCGCCCCGACTCACCGGAGAGCTCTGGGCTGGCCTCCAGCCCCACGGCCAGGCAGAGGAGGACCAGGGCTGCTGCTGGCCCCGCCAGCCCGGCCATGGCGCAGCCGCTGCCGGCTCTGTGTGTCTCACCAGGCAGCTCTGCTGGTCCTCAGTGGCGGCTGGTGCCGGGGCTGGCAGCGTGGGGACAATGGCTTGCTTCTCTGCCCTGCCAAAGCGCTGGGGCGCCTGCGTGCCCGCTTTGTCTGCTCCCAGGGTAAGGGGCTGCTCTGGGCAGCTGGGACACCCTCAGTACGAGGACACCTCCCACAGGGAGGGACATGTTTCCGAAGGCGCTCCGTGGCGGGGAAGTGGGTGTCGTGCCTTGGCATCACTGTTGCTGGCAGAGAAACTGGCAGCCCCTTCCCTCCTGCTTCTGTTCCCCCCGAGCAGAGGGACAGGGGTTGGCAAAGTTTCCAACGTGCCCTTGGCTTTCTCACAGACATGGCGAGGCACAAATCCGGATACACGTGTGCCCTAATCTCCATCTCGGCAAACGTCCGGCCATTGAGCGTCTGAGGAGGAAGGGAAGGGCTGCCTGCGCTGCCTCCCAAGGCGGCTGTTCCTGCAGAAGAGGCAAACCCCATCCCTGCATCAAACACTGCGGGCAGGGACCTCTTTGCTGCTGCCCTTCTGCCCCCTCAGCCTCAGCAGGGCCAGACATTGGGTGCTGTGACATCTCACGAGGAGAGCACCATGCCATCCTCGTGGCCCTGCCCCGCAGGAGCTGAATCCCTGCCCAGCTGGAGGGGACGCAAGGGGCAGGAGCTGCTGCTCTGCGGGGCTGAGGTCAGCAGGGATGGCAGCAGTCGGCAGTGCCAGGAGCCGGCTGGGCTCAGCATCGCTCTGGCAGCGGCGGCCTGGGGGGGGGCAGGGGGCCGCAGGGACTGGCACACATCACCTGGGGGTCTGCAGCAAGGGCTGGGGAGGGGGGGAGGAGAGGGAGGCAAGATGAGTACCAAGCTCCTGCATGCTGAGGGTGCTGCCGTGGTCCTGCTTGGCACCCACAACACCATTAATTCATCCCTTGCTCACGAGGACCTCAGGCAGTTTCCTGTCCGCATGGGGTGGAGTTTTGAGTTCTCCAAAAGCTTTGATGGGGCAGAAAGAAAAATGCCCCCAGCCCCTCCCAAGGAGCTGCCAGCGCAAGCCCTGCTCTGGGCTGTGCAGCAGCACCCAGGAGAAACACCTCCCTTGGGGAGACTCCTCAAGGAGCCTGCACAACCCTTTCTCAGCCCAGTCGCCTCAGGGTCGATGCTTTCTTATCAGAGTTTGATCATTTTTAGGAAAGTCTGAGCTTACCCGAGCTGGGGTGGGGCTGAGCCACGCAATCAGGATCCCCATTTTGTGCAAAGCTCCGTACCAGCTTTGGGGTCCCAAGGTGAGAGACGGGACTCGCCCAGGAGAGGAGGTGGTGCTGGGCTTCCCGTGGGTGCTGGGAAGCTGCCTCCACTGGGATGGCCGCCAGGATGGGCTGACGGTGAATGTTTCCCTCCCATCCTGGGGAGGAGAGCAAGCTGGTCATCCTTCCTGTGAAACAGCCCAAATTCCAGGAATGGGGCCCTGCTGGGGGGTCAGCCCTGGAGACATCCCTTCCCATCACCCTGCCCTGGCTGGGCTGCTGCCGGCGCTCAGGGTTCCCCGCTGCACCCTGACAGGCTCCGGACGCTTTGCCTTCCCTCCCCGGTGTTTTGCAATCCTTCCTGCCCAAGGTCTGCACCCGGGCAGCACCGGGCTCACTGCGAAGAGCTGGTGGCTGGTGGCCAGGCTGCCCTGCTCAGCTTCCCAGAACCCTGGCCCCGCTTGGCCCCTGCTCTTTGCATTGGGGGTGCTCAGGGGAGCCCACCCAGGGGGACCCCTGGGGTAGTGGGCAGGGAGAGGAGCGGTGCTCGTGGTGGTGCAGCAGCGGGAGGGGAAAGGCGGTGGGAAGGTCAGTGTGGGTCACCCCAAAGAGATAACAAAGTGGCTGAGCCCTGGTGTGCGGGCACAAGGGTGGGAGGACGGCGAAGGGGTGAGACCAGACCGGATCAGCACAATGAGACGCTTCCTCCACAGGTCCCCCCCGCTCCCAGCCGGGAGGTGACGGCAGCAGCTCTGTGGCCGCCTGGGCCACCAGCCCAGGGCTCGAGTCAGTGGTTCCATGCCTGGGTGGCTGCGATAGACTGGAAGAGGACCCACGAACTTGTCCAGATAGACCCGTGCTGAGTCACGGCTGGGAGGCCCCACAGCTTCCCCCTCCCCGCTGGCAGGTCCCGGCGCACACCCCATCGCTCCTCCCCGCTTCAAAAGGAAGGAAAGGGCGAGCCCCAGCCCTCCGCAGGGCAAGCACAGACGAGGTGCTCCAGCCGCCAGCCCTCCCAAAGCCAACCCGGCGGAGCTCTGCAGAGGACTGACCAACTCACCACAGCAGTGAGCGGCCAGCAGTCCCTCCCCACGCTGCCGAGATGGAGAGTCTACAGCACAACGCCACCAAGCAGCCTGAGATCGAGCTGTTTGTGAAGGTGGGTCCCTTCGGTGTGGACAGTTGCTCTTTGACAGTTCGCACAGGCTCATCCTCAGCAGGCTCCGGCTGGGTGGGGGTGGTGGAAATTCGTGGGTGTCTTCACATTTCGGGAGGCTGGAGATGGGCATCAAGTTTGGGATGGCTCCTCACCGTGAGGGCTGGCTGAGCGGGTGCCCAGAGGAGGGGACCAGGCAGGCAGTGGCGCAGGGGACCGGCAGGGTGTCACACCCTGTATCCCAGAGGATGTTCTGGTGTCACAGTGGTCATGTACCCCAGGGAGCAGCGGTGCTGGAAGCCGGTGTGATGGAGGAGCAGGCACACACGCTCCTCTTGAAACCCAGATAAGACAAGCCCCAGCCTGGGAACAGCAAGCGGGAGGGCTGAGAGCCACCACTCCAGCCTCTTCTGCCAGCCAGGGTTGCGAAACGGTGTGGAGGGCTTGGGGAGCCGGCAGGTGCCCACGCGTGGGCGGGATGGGGCGGCTTTGCAGAGCAGCCCGGGGGGATTATTTGCTGGAAATGTGTTTTTTTTCTTTCCCTTGTTAAGCAATTTTCCGAACGCTTCCCCTGAAACATTTTAACACTCAAGTTCAAAAGATCTGCAGCGGACATGCAGGGTGTAAGAGGAGAGGAGCTGAAGCTGGTGGCTGGTAACTGCCTGTGCCAGCAGCAATGCCAGCGGGGCCCGGGGACAGGCTGTCGAGTTACAGTGGCCAGGGGAGTGGTGCCTCCCTGTGCCACCACATCAAAGGTTTAGGGGTGGTTTCCCAACGGCTTCATTCCTCTCTGGGGGCAGCTTGATGCCCCAAAGGACCATGGTGCCTGGCCGGTGTCCCTGGTGCAGGCACCCGGCCATGCTGGGCATCGTGTGGCACCTTGCGTGGGTTGTAGTTGGAAACTCTTGTGGGAAAGGGTTATCTGAGCCTTCGCGGGAGGGATCTCCCCCATCTCCTTGTCAAAACTGCAGCCGTGGTGGTGCTTGCCAGGCACCGAGCGTGGCTCAGCCAAATCTAGACAAGTGTATTTTCTTGTTGAAAGTAATTTGGGTCTTGAATTCCCTTTGTAGCACCACTTTTTCCCTGGAATGGGTGGGGAGAAGAGGAAAATGATACATGAGGTGACTGCAATGGCGGGAGCACGTTTAGGGGGTTTTTGGAGGGAAGGGAAACAGAAAACAAAGTCACAGCGTCGTCAGGACTTCCCCTACGCCTTAATTTAGCATGAAAAAAACCCTTCTGGATTGTCTGCTAGCAGACGAATTGGTGCTGTGCCTCCTCCTACCATTCAGGACCCAGTTTTACCTAAGTCACAGCAGCTCCTGGCTGCAGACCATGGGCACCTTGCAACTCTGCTGGGCTGTGGTCCACCCTGAGACATGGCGTGACCCATGACAGCCATAAATCACGGGGGAGCTGGTTCCCCACGCGCTGGCCCTGCCTGGTTTTTGCTTCGGCAAACGCTGTCGTTGGGCTGGGGAGGATGAGGAGGGTGTAGAGGAGCTCCCGCATCGCCTTTGGGTTGGGCTGGGCGGTCCCCACCGTGCTGGCAGTGCCTCACCCTGCCGTGGCCCCGGTGACAGCATCGTCCCACCGGCTGGGGGGCTCTGCCACTCAGCCCCATGAGGCTTTAGTCACCCCCAGGGCTGCTTCCCGGCTTTTGGGGTGGCTGCAGGATCCATGGGTGGGTGCTGGGTGCCCCAGAGCTGCTGGTGGGTGCATGCAGGGCCGCTCCCTCCTCCCGCCACGTCTCATGCTGTTTCACTGAGCGGAAACCACAGGAACTGCTACGAAACTTTGGGGTATTAGTGCCTTGTGCAGCCTTGTGGGGCTTCAGAGAGTTGGGGCTAAAAGCCTGCACCTCCCTGGAGATGCTGTGCCAGCCCATGCTGGGTTTATCCAGCATCTGGAGGTGAAAAGAGTGAGAAAAGTCATTTGGGGTGGGGGTGGGTGAAGGCTCTGCACCCTTGCCCCAGTCCCTCCGGGGAGAAGGGGGGAAGAAGGAAGTGAAGAGCAATGGTTCCCCGCCATGCTGCTTGCCTTCTGCTGGGAGGGAGGGCCTGTGGCTCCTGTCCCCAAGCCCCTTTCTCCTGGGTTGCTCTGGCTCCTGGAGCACTCTCTCCACCGTCACCTGGCTGCCAGCAGAGCCGTGCTGGAGCTCGGTGCCCCCCCGGCAGCACCCAAGTGCTGGTGGAGCTGCCCTCCGCTTCCTCCAGATAAAGATTTGGCTCTGAGCATCCTAGGATGGGCCTGGCTTATTTTTTCCCCCCCTGCAGAGGCCATCCTGATTTTCCTCTCACTCTGGTCCAAAATTCCCCACCTCTCTATCTTTAAAAGATGATGGGGAAACCCAGCCTGAGCTGTGCAGAGGCTGGAGAAGCCTGGGGCGGGCAAGCACAGCGCCGGTGGGGGACATCCCACCCACCAGCCGTCCCCTCCGGCTCCACTGGAGCCACTCGCTGCCTTGGCTCAGCTCAACAGTTCCGGTGGGACAAGGAGACAAATTATGACTAAGTCCCCTCACTCTCAGCCTTGTGCTGAGCGAGGACAGCACCGGGACCGC
This sequence comes from Xenus cinereus, assembly GCA_025774025.1. Taxonomy (NCBI): domain Eukaryota; kingdom Metazoa; phylum Chordata; class Aves; order Charadriiformes; family Scolopacidae; genus Xenus; species Xenus cinereus. Next base: position 130,583 of record JAOXJK010000062.1, read on the forward strand.
GGCTGGCTCGCTGCCCTCTGCTCTGCCACCAGAGCGAGGGCCATCGCAGCAGAGCAGGGAGAGTGTCTGTCCTTGTGCTGGGCAGCCACAAAAGCACCTTCTGAGCTGTTGGTGCTGGAGATGCTCCAAAGGATGGCATTAGTTTTGGCTTGTAGGTACCAGCAAGGAGGGAGAGGGGCAGGGGAGCAGAGAAGCTCTCATGGCTGTTTTGTGACCCCTCCAGCTCCCTCACAAGCACCTGATACACAGGCTGACCTGTTACCAAAGAAGCCTGATTTGTTATAAGCTGACATGGGACACTCCTGACCAGCAGCTACCTGGGAGCATTTCTTATAATAGCCAGGAAAAAGCCTCATGTGTGAATTCAGCTTCACTTCTGGGTATATCCCAGAGAATCAATACATTTCTCAGTTCCCATTTCCTTTCCCAGGAGCATCATCTCATGACAGCTGAGCATAGGAAATACTGGTTAAAAGTAATTTTCCTTCCTCTGGAAGAACTGAAAAGTGTTGGCATAGTGGAAAAGCAGACAGTCACCCCCAGTTGACAACTCCACGGTGTTGTTTGATCAGTTTACCCTCTCCCTTAGGGTGAGTTTTAAGCTGGTGTATCTCTCCTGGAGAAGCTGAGCACTCCAGAGTCCACAGGTTTCTGGGCACCTGTGGATACAGACAGGTGAGTGGTAGCACTTACCTCCAGCCCAGGAGAGCCAGGCAGAGGTCTCAGTACCTTCTGCTAATGAAGCATCCTCATCCATCCTGTCTTTGGGACCCCAGCGAGGTGCGAGCTCTGGAGCCACCTCCAGCTGCCCTCCCTGGACATTATTGCTGCTGCTTGACTTCTGCACCACCAGATCCTCCCAAAGCTCATCACCCTCCTGCTGAGCCTCTGGACTTCAGCTCACCCACTGATACCACAGCATAGCACAGAGCCCTGAGCTGTCCCACCAGGGCTTGTGCACCAACACAAGCTGCTCCAGGGGAGCAGCATCCCCCCGTGCAGGAGCAGCGTGACCCCTGCGGCTCCTCCTTGCAGTGGCAGAGCTGTGACATGCACCAGGGGACCATGGTTCACGTGCAGCTGAGGAACCAGTTAATTCTCTGAAAGAAGTCGAATTTCCTGTGAGCCATTTTACCTCTCACACCACAGTGCAACTTCCCTCTCCGAGCAGCATCCACGTCACTTTTCATGCACTGGGGGGACCCACCCCTTTCCTCTTGACCAAGCTCCTCATAAGGAGTTTCAGTCCTTCTGGCAATGGGCTTCACTCCACCTGCTGCTTCTTTCCTTTGGGATTGCTGAATGGCCATCATCTGGGTGGGATCCTGATGAGGGAGCCCTGGTGGGACTCAGGCAGGTTGTCCCGTGTCCCCACTGCTGTTTGACCCCATCCTGGTGACAGAGCAGCCCCCTGAGTGCTGGGAGGCTGTCACTGTGTCCATGCAGAGGGTCTGCGAGGGACTATCTGCACATGATCAAAGCTTTAGAGGCTGCCACATGGCCCCGTTCCCCACTGATGCTGGGTGGGATGCCAGTGTGAATCCTCCTCTGCACAGCCCCCTCACCCCAGCCCCTTCTCCTCCCCGAGGCTGAGGATTCCTGCTTGGGTGGTTCTTGGCCACCGTCAGCCCAGGGAAGTCATGCCTGGGTTTGTTAAATGCACGCAAAACCGGAGGCAGACACTAACAGCACACGAAAACAAACTGCTCTTTTCCTGGCAAACATTTCCCTTCCTGCCGCCCTCTCCAGCCAAGGGGACCCTCCCTTCCTCCCCATCCATCAGCAACCACCCTCCACCTCCTTCCCCCGCCTCCTTCTCTTCCTCCCAGCTTTATCTCACATTTCTGGGAAGGATCCAACCCCGGGCATCCTGAGGATGCTCTACGATGGTTTCCAATGGCAGCAGGGTTGGGGAGGATCCTACAGCTGAGCCCTGGTGCTGGGGGGTCCCTGCCACATGCAATGCCAGGGTGCTAGGCCCTCCGTGTGCCTTCCTCCCGAGACTGGCTCTGGTGGCTCATCACCTCCAGGCATCCCATCCTGGCTGGGTGAGCCCAGCCAATGGTTTAAAGCCTTGTTTCTCTGTTTTCCTGGCAGGCTGGTCTGGATGGAGAAAACATTGGAAACTGCCCCTTCTGCCAGCGCCTCTTCATGGTGCTGTGGCTCAAAGGGGTCAAGTTCAATGTCACCACGGTGGACATGACCAGGTGAGATGGCACCATGGCCCAGCCCTGGCTCAGCTCCCCCCACCACCACTGTCCTCCTTCCCACCTGCACCGCAGCCACCGTGCCACCACGAGAGGGACAGGGGTGACAGTCCCTCCCACACACTGCCTGTCTCTCCATGGGGTGCAGGGGTGGGCCATCACGGAGCTCCAGCCACGTGCCAACACCTGCATGGCACAGGGACCTCCTGTCCTGTTGGATGTGGATATGAGTCCAAGGCACCACAGGGCAGACAGAGAGGCTGGGGGGGCACTTCTCAGGCCCTCAAACCCAGCAGAGCACAAGTGGGGATGCTCTTGGTCCCATCTCCGCCCCCCCCCCCATCCCTGTCCCTTCATCCTGGGGAGGATGGCGGGTGCCAGCTGCAGGCTCTGAGCCCAATTATTTTCTCCACTCCAGGAAACCTGAAGAGTTGAAAGATTTAGCACCGGGCACCAACCCACCCTTCTTGCTGTTCAACAAGGAGCTGAAAACAGACTTCATTAAGATTGAGGAGTTCCTGGAGCAGACCCTGGGCCCACCCAGGTAATTGCAATGTTGCTCCTTCCCCCCTTTGGGGCGGTCGGTCTCAGAGTTTCATTTGGCTCGGAAAATGGAGGCAGGAGGTGCCCAAGAGCAGCTCGGGGAGGGGGCTGTGTGCCCACCTGGCACCCCGCACTGTGCTCTGCAGGGCCAGGGGCTGCGATGCCAAGGGGCTGCATCCCCCAGGATGGCAGCGGGTCGGGCTGTGAGGGGACAGGGACGGGCTGGGATGGAAAACAATGGGACAGGCAGGGCTGGGGAGGCTGGGGGGCACCCTGCAGGACCCCCAGAACGGGTGGTTTTGCAGCTGGCTGGGGCAGTTGATGTGGAGACAGAGGGGGAACTGAGACCCCCTGTGCCTGCTCCACTCTGGTGCACTCAGATGAGCCAAAGCAAGCGCCCTGGCTCGCCTGATGAAACGCAGGTGGCCCAAAGGCTGCCGGGGGGGACAGTCCCCCCGAGCTCACACCCACCGACTCACCCCCCCGCCCTGCGTGGCCCGAGCCCTCCCTTGCCTGTGAGAGAGGAAGCTTCAGACGCATTTATCATCTACCTCCTGGGCCGTGCCTGCCCTCGCAGCGCGCCCTGGGACGCCTCAGCAGACAAGAGGCTGTTCCTGAGGAAGTCATGGGGGCTCCTGGCACCCCCAGATCCCCCCAGTGCCAACTGACATCCTCCAGGCTGGGCCAGAGCTGCTGCCACCAGCATCTCCAAACCGTGGAGTTCCTGCTCTGTGATCTTCCCCCAGCGAACACCCAAGATAATACAGCTCCCAGGGTGGCAGCTGCAGTAATTTAGAGCGTCACTGTTCTCCCACAACCAGCTGAACGTCACCTGCATCCTCTCATACCAGCCCTGGGCACCGCGGCCCAGGAGATAACGCAGCTGAGGACCCCGTGTCTGAACCTCTGCTTCCATCCCTGCCTGTGCTGACACCAGTGTCTCTTTAAAGGTACCCACACCTGAGCCCCAAGTACAAGGAGTCCTTTGATGTGGGGAGTGACATCTTTGCCAAGTTCTCGGCGTACATCAAGAACCCGCGCAAGGAAGCAAATATCAGTAAGAAATGCGGGTGGGGGCTGTGGGGCCGTGATCTGCCATGGCGGGGTGGGGGGAGGGATGCTTTTGCCTGTGGGTAAGTCCTGCCACCAGGTTAGGGCTCCTGCTGCCATCCCACTGAAGCCTCCTCGGTGTGTGAGGAGTGAGTAGGACGGGTGAAGGCAGCCCTGATCTCCACGGGGCTCTGGCCCCAGGTGTGTGCACTGGGGAGAGCGGTCCTGGAGGGGACCATGGGGTGGGTGATGCTGCTGGGAGCCCCTGGGACCAGAGACTCTGGTGGGGGTCCATGGTGGGATCTTAAGGTCTTTGTCCCTGTATGCAAAGCCCGGGGGAGCTCAGCCGCTGGGCTCACTGTGCTTCTTCCCCCGACCACCCAGATCTCGAGAAGGCTCTGCTGCGGGAGTTTCAGCGGCTGGATGTCTACCTCAACACGCCTCTCCCTGAGGAGATCGACCAGGACAGTATGGAGGACATCGTCATCTCCAACAGGAAATTCCTGGACGGGGACCACCTGACGCTGGCTGATTGCAACCTCCTGCCCAAACTGCACATCATCAAGGTAATGGCACCGGCTCCCAGGGACAAGGCGGGGGGGCACCCCCTCTAAGGGGCAGTGAGGGTGAAGGGGTGCACACAGAGAGCTGGAGGTCCCGTATTTGTGTCCCCCCCAGCCAAACCAGAGAGCGAATCTTACCCAGGACTGGGTAGTCTCAGCCTCCTCCTCACCTCTCTAGATTGCAGCCAAAAAGTACCGCGACTTTGAGATCCCAGAGGACATGACGGGCGTCTGGCGCTACCTCAGCAACGCCTATGCCTGCGACGAGTTCAGCCTGACGTGTCCCGCAGACAAGGAGATCGAGCACACCTACGCCAGCGTTGCCAGGAAGATGACCTAATGTGGGGTGCGCCGGCAGCGCTGCCCCCAGCCGAGCCCCCCCACCTCCGCAGTCCTGCACCGCTGGGCCCCGGCCAAGGGAGGGATTGGAGGGGGTTCATGGCATCGCTACCCCCCGCCTTTCAGAAATAGCGCTTTGCTTCACAGCCCCCCACCGCCCCCTCCTCCTCTGCCGGCCAAGCACCTGCATGGACGCACCGGTCCCTGCCCGGCTGCTGTGGCGACTGCATCCCTGTCCCCAAAAACAGCTCTCGTGGCCTGTGACCACACATCATGGGAAAAGTCGAGCGCCGGCCTTCTGCAGCAGAGCTCCGGTGGCAGAGCTGAGACCACCGGGGCTGGGCCTCCACCTCTGCTGCCAGAGCCGCTCTGCCGGCCTCGTGCAGCCCCAGCCATCTCCTGCGCTCGGGAAGAGGCATCCCGGGATCCCAGCGCATGGCCTGGGCTGGAGCTGGTTGAGTTCACCCAGTCACCCTCCTGCACAGCACCCCGCAGCCTGCTTTGGGCAAGCCCTCCCTTCCACCAAGGCATCTGGGCTCCATCCAAAGCCACCGAAAGGCTCTGCCCCGATAGTTTGTTGCAGTGACAAATTGTTCTCGCTGCTAAAGAGCTGTAACCTGTGTCTAGCCCTCCATCAGGGCATGGGAGGGATGATGCCTGTCACGAAAGTGCCAGGCCCTGCTGTCGGAGGGAAGGAGGGGTGCAGGGACTCACGAAGGGCTGAGGATGGAGGGCTAAGGATCAGGGCATCCGTCCCATGAGTGCCAGGGCCATGTGCTGCTGGCTGCAAGGTCCTGTCTGGCTCCTGTGAGATAAGAAACCTTTCCCTGCCTTGCAGGATGCTGCAGCAGATGCAGACACATGCAGCTCCAGCTCCACCACCCCTCCTGGTCCCCACCAGCACTTCAGGTGCCTCACTGGGAGACGGAGATATGGGGTAGGGCATCTGTCCGGTTTCTGCACCCCAGTACTGGGCAGCCAAAGAGCAGGCAGAAGCTGCTTTGCAAAGCACTGTGTCTGTAGGAGATAGGTGGGCAGGCTTGGTGCCCCCTGGCTCAGCCTTGTGCCTTCCCGTCCAGTGTCGCTGGTACAAGAGGAGCCAAAGCAGCTCTGCACAGCCATGATGTCCCGTCCTCCCCCATCCAATACCTCTGGCTCCCCCAGGGGCTCCTGCCAATGCTGTGAATTCAGCGAGCCCCCTGCCCCCAGCCAGTCCCATGGAGAAAATACTGTACAGTGAGTGAGGTGGGTCCTGCGGGGACACAGCGATAGCAGAGCCCCCTCCAGCCCTCACTGCCACTTCCCTCTTTGCACTAAAATGTGTGTCCTCGCGAGCCTGCCTCTGATAGCACTGGGTTTGGGGACGGGTTTTGTTACTAATGGATTTTGATTGTTTGGGCTTTTTAAAGTAAGAACAGCAATAAACTATATTTTAATATGCCTTGCTGTGTCCTGTCAGCACACGGGCCAGGGACGCCAGGCATGGAGGGTGCTGCAGGGGGTGGAGGGGGCTTTCCTGCTGCAGAAACTCTTTTGAAATTTAGTATAAGTGAAGCTGTAGCCCCCAGTCTCTGCCATCACTGGGATGCAGGTGGCAGCCCCTGCCCTGCCTGCAGGAGAGATGTCCCCTCCCTGGGGCAGGAGCCCTGAGATATGCCCACGCTGTGCAGGTGGTGGTGGGAGGGTGCAGGACCCTGTCGTGTGGGGATGGAGTAACCACAGGACGCTGCTCCAGTGAGAGGGTTTATTCAGCTCCTGGTGGCAGCCAGTGTGTGTCTGCCAGGCCGTGGTGGCAGCTCTGCCTTGCCATGGGTTCCCTGGTACGGGAGAAATACTGTCCTGCACCCTGGATCCTGATGGGACTGTCCCTGTACCCCATGACACCCCTCCTCTGCTGCAGACCCTCTCCCCTTTTCCCCCCAAGGGACTGGAGACCTTTCAAAGCTCTGTGCAAACCACCCCACAGCGAGATGCAGGGTCCTGCCTGGATGGTCCTGCCGGCAGGCAGCGGGGCAGCAGTGGCAGGGAGTGGGCTGGCAGGCAGGCAGCAGGCAGAGCCCCTCCTGCACCCCTCATTTGCTGACACAGTATTTCCAGAAGCAAGCTGGAAAAAAAGGAAAAGACAGCCATGCAAGGGGCTGTAGCAGTGCTTAGCCACAGCCGAAAAGTTTAAAGGAAGGGAGATATGAATGCCTTAGTCCAGATCATGGGCACCCTCTACCCCAAACCATGGACACCCATCACCCCAAGTAATGAGCACCCTCCACCCCAAGCCCGGCCCTTGCTTTCCATGGCCTCTGCAGGTCAGTGGTGGGTCAGGTCCCAGGACTCACCTCTCTTGCTGGGTTGCCCAGGGGCCTGCTCTGCCTGGGTAAATCCCTGGCTCTGGCGCTCACCCACTGCCACCATCTTCCATAGAACTTCATGAAGGTCTTCCACCTGCCACGGCACAGCAGCCCCATCCCCTGTGTGGTGCCCATCTGGCAAAACCAGCCCCCAAGCCCCTTCCCCTCACTGCTGGACCAGGGAGGGGAGCAGTGTGGCACCCGAGCGGGACTGCCTCAGTCCCCATTAACTGGCCGTCAGGGATGGGGTTTGCTGGGACCTCGTGGGGAGCTGGCCATGAGTGTCCCCTGCCCAGCGGTGTCTCCCTGGCACACCCTCCCTGAGGCCAGAGAGGCATCTCCACTCACCGAGCGGTCTGGGCCATCCTCTTGGAGGGTGCTTTTATTTCCTGAAAAAAAAAAATTAAAAAAAAAAATGAAATGCCATGAACATGCAGGGGCTATGGGTCCAGCGTGGGGGGCAGGAGCCAAGGGAAGATATGTCAGAAAGAGAGGGAGCACAGCACCATTGCCTGCTTCTCTCCGTGCTCCCCTGGGGACACCTAACCTGCAGCAGTCCTTTGTCGTGGATGCAACCCTCCACCTCTCCAAGAGCATCCTCCTGCCTCCTCCCCTCCACATGTGCCCCCACACCAGCCCCATCTGTGGGTCCAGGTCACCTTGAGCTCTGGGACTCACCCTTGCCATGAGCCCCTTCCCCCAGCGCAGACAGAGCCTGGTGGAGGTCCCTGGATGGCTGGAGCTCTGCCAGAGGCTTGCTCTCAGACATGAAGCCAACTGCACCGTCAGGCAGGTGAAAATCTGTTGGTAGAAGGTCTGGGTTGAATGGGGAGACAGTAACAAGGACAAAGCAGCTCATTCGAGATGCATTTGTTCCTTGGGCGATGGGACAGAGAGCCCGAGCATGGTCTGCAGATCCTGTGAGTGACAAGCACGTTGTTTGAGGGGGACTAGGATTCGTCTCCTTGTCTGGCCACATGTGCCAGCCCAGGTCAGGAGCCAAAATGCTGGCCATGGCACTGCAGATGTGGCCCCAGGGGAAGGGGATCCTGCGGTGACGCTCCGCCTTAGGCAGTCCAGGACACTGTTGGCCACCTTTGCCACAAGGGCAAGGTGCTGGCTCATGGTCAACTTGGTGTTGACCAGGACAGCCCTGGCGTGTCCTGGTGCCTGAGGTTCTTCCTCCCCAGGGGCAGGACTCATCACTTGTCCTTGCTGAACTCCACACAATCCTTCTCAGCCTGTCGAGGTCCCTTGGGACGGCAGCATTATCAGTCACCTCTCCCAGCTCTGCATCAACAGCAGACGTGCTGAGGGTGCGCTCCGTCCCATCAACCAGGTCATTAATGAAGATGTTAAACAGAGCCACCCCCAGTACCGACCCACAGGATGTACCACTGGACTGGCCTCCAGCTGGACTTTGTGACACAGATCACAGCCCTTCCTTCAGCCAGTTTCCAGCCCACCTCACTGCCCACTTATCTGACCCAGACTTTGCCATCTCCTCTGTGAGGGTGCTGTGGGAGACCGTGCCAAAAGCCAGGGCAAACAACCTCTGCTGCCTTGGGTTGCCTTCAGTGTGACTGCAACAGGCAGGAGGAGGATGTCCCCATTTGCCACCGGGGTGTCCCCTGCCACAAAAGACCCTTCTGAGGGCAGCTCCGCAGCACCCCTTCCTGGCCTTGCTCAGCCAGGCTGTGGCACCAGTGGGAGCTGCCAAGTCCAGACCCTCCTTATCCCAGTAACGTCTCAGGTGAGCACAAGCAGAAATCAGGGTGAGTCCGTCCCAGGGCCTGTCTGCCTTCCTCTGAGGACAGGGATGTTTTAAGCTCACCACAAAAACAAGCCTCAGGCACATGGCTACAACTAAGGCAACAACTCCCTTCCTGTCTGGCTGCCTTTAACTGGAAACCAGCTGGTGTGTTGGGGGCTTTCCAGCACCTCACCCTTCAACCCACCCCTCCTCCAGCGCCTGCCCCCAGGAAGCTCCACCAACCACCAGGAGTTGAGAAATCCCAAGCACTTGGCCCCTTATTTCCTTTGTCTTGGAGATGCGGCCAAGCTGCTGGAGCTCTGGAAGTCCCCATGAGTCAGCCAAGCAACGAGAAAGCCCTCGTGGCTGCTCCTTTCCCAGCAGGGTCATGAGGATGGGGTCATGCTCTCCTTCAGGGCTCAAGCTCTCCCCAAGTGACTTTTCTCTAGCATCAGGAAGCCCAGACTGTCTAAGTTGGTGCTTACCCTGCTGATTGGTGCCAGCAGTCGGTTGGGGTTGCGGCACCAGGTCCTGTGGCTGTTGGGGAGGCTCATACGTGCCCCCTGATCGCGAGCAGAGCTCACCCCATCCCACACCATCCCAGGACATCCAGCACACACCATTCGCTCTGCACCTGAGCTGCAACTCCCTCATCGCCACATCATGCATCAGAAGAATATCGAGTCTAGAGGGACACTTTGTTTGTCTGCCCCAGGCTGGCTGATTCCCAGGACAAGGTTGTCTGTCATCCCAGAGTGCCTCGACACGTCCCCCAGACTCTGCTGTCTGCACATCACAGCAGCCACAGAGGTCCCTCGGGTACAGAATGATCTTCTCCTGTCCAACCTGGTCACACTAGTAATGGGTTTAGCCCTGCTGGACACACACCACTCCTAAGAATATGCAGAAAACCCTCCCCAGGCCAGGAGGTCTTTCTGCCCAAAGAGAAGCTGGGGGACACTGCGCTGCTCTGCATGTCTGCAGCAGCCGAGCCCCCAGGAAACACCAGGTTGGAGCCAGCATCCAGTGCCAGCCAGAAAGTGGTGCACAGGGACAAACCCCACCTGGCTCTCGGGCACAAACACCCCAGTTGGTTGTCCTTACCATGGGCACTGTCGCTTTCCGGGTGGGCAGGATAAGCGCTGATGCAGCAAGACCCCAACAGCACTGCCAAGGTGATGACGGCCCTCTGGGAAGGCATTTTCTCTTCTTCTCCAAGCCTTGGCTGATTTCTGAAGAGCCTGTGAGTGAGGGAGCGTGAGGCAGTTCTCTTTTATGTCCTCCAGCTCTCTGCGATCAATATGCTATCATCAGATGTGTTGTCTTTCCTGCTGGGTTGACCATTCATCCTGATGACAGGAGATGACTGGCCCTGCTCTCCCCCCAGTTCGATGTCTGTCACTCTTGAGTGAGGACGTTTGACAAATGCTTGGCCAGGTTTTCAGAAGCTCTGCTGTTTTCCATGGCTGTGCTGTGCTGGGGGAAGGCTGGGCAGGTTAACCATGTCTCTGGTGAGGTCTGGAGGAGGATCAGAAGAGAACACGTGGCCAACATTTGGACGAAACATCTGGATCCATGCTTTCTTTTTGCATGATCTTCCTCCCCAAGAGTTACCACACATCTTCTGCTCCTTTCACGTCTTCTTGTGGGGTGAAAGATCATGGAGCCTTTCCTGAGGAAGACTGGACAAGATGCTTGGAAGCCTGAGCATCTGCTTTTTAACCAAGAGGCTGACCATGACCCTGCTGACCATAAAATAGGAAGAAAACAGTGTCTGCATGTCCAGGTACAGGCTCTCATTTTTCATAAAGTGGTTGAAGGTGCAATAACAAGAGATCATTACTTCTGTCTGCAAATCCCTTTCTGTCAGGCACAGATCAGACTGGGAGACAGATGAGGCGAAATGTCCATCCATCCTGACCAGGCACACTGCTCAGTTGGGACCTTTCTCCTAACAAAAATCCATATCTAGTCTATTTTCCAGCTTCTCCCATTCCCTGGATGCCAGGTTTCATGCCATATAATGAAAAATTCTGGAGGCAGGCTCATCACTTCTGCTGTCAGGACATGGGCAGGAGGCACAGCCCCGAGAGGGTTGGTGAGAAAGCACGGGAACCTTCTCCAAACTCACGTGTGTGTCCCACGTGCACCCAGCCCCGAGGGCAGCTCTGCCCAGGCCACGTACCATGGGAGCATGAGCGGTCTTCGTGCACAGAGAGCTACAGATCAGTGCAAGGGGAGCAGGAAGGCACCGAGCTGAGCCACCCAGTCCATTCCTTGACCATAGACCAGAAACCCCCTGACACGTGAGTCAGGAGAATGGGGCCATATCTCACAGACCCCCTTTGAGTCCACTCCTGGGCCAGGGGAGCTTTAGGACGGACATTAGGAAAAAATTCTTCACCGAAAGGGTTGTTGAGCCTCGGAAGAGGCTGCCTAGGGAAGTGGTGAAGTCACCATCCCTGGAGGTATCTAAAAGCTGGGCAGACGTGGTGCTAAGGGACGTGGGTTAGTATTGGATTTGTCAGTGCTGGGTTAATGGTTGGACTCAATGATCTTAAGGGTCCCTTCCAACCCAGACAATACTATAATTCTGGAATCTGGCAGGACAGCTCTGACACTGCTGTTCGGTCCCACTCTGGGGACCCGTCTGGAGCTATAGATCCATGGCACGGACACCTGGCACAGGGGTGGCTGGATAATGGTTCCAGGTCCATTGCCAGGTACATGGGCACATGCTGGACAGTGCGAGGCTGTGGGGTGGCTCTGGGCTGTCCCAGAGCACTGGCAGGGTGGCTGCCGTGACAGGCAGGATGGAGAGTGGGCAGAGCAGGGCCAGGGCAGATCCAGGGGAAGAGCTGCAGCCCAAGATGCTGCTCTCTGCGTCTCTGCCTCCCATGGCTTTCAAAGGCAAATAGGGGTCTTCCTTTCCCCTGGCAGCCTGCAAAATATTAGAGCTTAGTTCTCCCCTGTCATTTCAGGAGCTGCTGTCTCCCTCCTGTTTGTTAGGTGCTATGTTTCCTGTTCGCAGCTTTGGGCCGCAAAAGTCCCATTAGCCCCCGCATAGCAATTTTCCCCTCTCCAATACTTCTACAAGCTGGCAGCTCAACTCTCCAAGAATTAGTAATAAAAAATACCCTCTTGCATAGTCCTAAAACTGCTGTTTCTAATAAAGAGCTGTTTTCAGCTGCATTCCTCTCATGGCTTTGATCTGGTAACCGGCAGAAGCTGAAAACACCACCAACAGCAGGGAGAGCAGCCAGAACGAGCCTATTGATCAGGGTGAGTCAGAGCTTTCACAAACCTCCGTGTGAAGTACCTCCAGGCACCGTGCTGGGGCCGTGGGTCTGAGGAGCAGCCTCCCACCCCGCTCCGTCCTCCAGCACAGCCCCATCCAAGTTGGGCAGGAGTGCTGGTCTGCTGGAGGGTGGGAAGGCTCTACAGAAGGATCTGGACAGGCTGGATCGATGGGATGAGGCCAATGGTGTGAGGTTCAACAAGGCCAAGTGCCAGGTCCTGCCCTTGGGTCACACCAACCCCATGGGATGCTCCAGCCTGGGGAAGAGCGGCTGGAGCCGCCTGGCAGAAAAGGACGTGGGGGTGTTGGCTGAACATGAGCCAGCAGTGTGCTCAGGTGGCCAAGAAGGCCAACAGCAGCCTGGCCTGTATCAGGAACAGTGTGGCCCAGCAGGTCACCTAAAAGATTATCAAACACTGGAAGAGGCTTCCCAGGGCGGTGGTGGAGACCCCATCCCTGGAGGGATTTTAAAAGCCAGGCAGACTTGGTGCTGAGGGACATGGGTCAGTGGTGACCTTGGCAGTGCTGGGTTGATGGTTGGACTTGATGATCTGAAAGGTCCCTTCCAACCCAGACAATTCTGTAATTCTATGATCCCGCTCAACGCATACGGCCTGGGCAGGCAGCACGGAGCAGGGTGTGATGCAGACACTGCACCCAGACCCACCGCTGTGCAGGGTGGTGGTGGGTCTCCCTTGGGACCTCACCCCCACAGTGAGCAGCGCACCTTGCTGTGGCCATGCAGAGCCCTGCGCACCGCTCACACCTCCCAGGCAAAGCAAAAAACCCCTCTCACATCCACTCTGAAACTTCAGCTGCTAAAATGCCATCTTGAAATGTCACCAGCCTTTTTGCCTTTTTCCACTCTGCATGAATGTCTCTGTTTCATACAGAATGGGGACATCTCAGCCGCTTCAACCGCCCCCTGGGCTGGGGCGAGTCCCCGCTGCCAGTGAGTAACTTGCCTGAATCACCTGCGGGGATCCCAGCACGGCCACCCTGCCAAAACTCCGAAAAGAGCTGTCTGTCTTTTGATCCTTAAGGAGACCTGGCACGCTGTTAGAAAAGCACCGGCTGAGCCCCTGCACGAGCCCAGCACCCAAGAAGGTGGCCGTGGGATCCAGCTTGGTCCTACCGTGCCGGGGCAGTGGCTCCTGGCAAACAGCAGCAGGGGCTGGACTGGCAGGATGCACGCTCTCTGCTTGGCCTGGAGGACCATTTGCAGGGAAAGAGCAGGGTCTGCACTCCCAGAGGTCTTGAAACAGAAGCAGGACACACATCTTGGGCACTTGTCAAGGAAATCAATCACTGTGAGGTTCCTCTTCACCCACTGGAAGGATGGTGTGGCCTCAGGGGAAGAAAAGCAGACACGTGGTTTTGGCTCCCTGAGCTTTGCAGAGCAGTCACAGCTGTAGATCAAATGCCTCAAAAAGCTTCAAGTTAAAAAAAAAATTAAAAAAAATTAAGATGGAAGGAGGTAAGGTCAGCGTGGAATGTTTTGCCCGAGGATTCAGAGACTGCATTGTGTCAGCTCCTGCACTTGCCTCAAAGCACCAGCTCCTCTGAAGTCTGCCTGGCTTTACTGCGGGGCATTATTCCGGCTTGGCTTTTGGTTTGCTTTCCAAACACCTGAATATTAAAGAGGCCATTTTGTAAGAGCCAAAGCGACAGCGGATATCTGTGCCCCAAAATTTCATCTTATCAGAAAGAGAAAGTGAAACAAGTTGAGGAAAATCAGACTCGTGTTTCAGCTGAGCCCGAGAGGACCTTTGTTGGCAGCAACAGGACGTGGCAACAGGCGTGTTCCTTTGGGCAGCTCTCAGGACCGCCTCTCTCCTTTTTAAAAAAAATTCAGCTACATCTATTTGGTAGGCCTCGTATCCTCACATCTGCCCTACGAGAGGTTTTGCTAATGAGAAGCATGAAGCACGGCCACCTGCTTTGCGCAGAGGCCAGCCCGTCCCAGCACATCACTGCCCGGCACGGGGACCTCCCTGCCCGGGGCCTGAAGCTGCTGTTGGTGCTGCCGCAGGTCTCGGGCCGAGTCAGCCGCGGTGGTGGGGACGAGGATGTTGGGGATGAGGATGTCAGGGACGACTCATGGGGTCGGAGCCTGGCCCCATGCAGCCCTGCTTCACCCAAAAGACTTACCGGGGCTGGCAGCGCCGTCCCCTCCACCAGATGCCTGCACGCTGGATGTGGATTTCTCACCTCTTCCCAAACCCAGCTTAAATCTTGCGCATCCCAGAACCTGGGTTTGTCACCCAGACCTGGAATCCGCTGATCCCGGCTGCTGCAAAGCACAATGCTGCCCGACGCTGGGGAGAGGTTCCCCTTGCCTTCGTGGCTGCGGGCGCAGCCTCACAGAAGTCCTGGAGAGTCAACTGCAGGGCAGGGCTCCTCAGAGGTGAATTGCCCCAGGGCTGGTGGAAGGAATAATAAAATTATCCAGTGGCTGCTGAAGAACCAGCCTTTTCCCACACAGACCAGCTGCAGATGCAATTTTCTCCCAGGGAAATCCCAGGTTTCCCCAGTGCCTTTCCCACGTGCTGCTCAGGCAGGGCAGCACTAGTTCTGTAACACAGAAAGAATAAGCACAGAAGCCAGTTTTCCGTAATAAATTAGTGTTATATAAAAACAGCTCCTGTGCACGATCAGTATTTCCAGACAAGTAAAAAAAATAAAATTGCCTCTTTCATTAGAGGTTTATATGTATAAACAAGTATATACATAGATTTGTGTTAGTATATGAACTGCGCACACACACACATCTAGATGGATAAATAGAAGAAAGTTTTGGGGCTTCAATTTCAGTACGCATTCCTTATGCTTTGGCTCAAGAGCACCAAAACCACAGAGGGAAGGGAAGGTCTCAATGGATGTCACTCATGTGTGGCAGCCGTGCCCAGAGTGTGCCCCTGCCTGTACCCGTCCTGTCCCCAGTGAGGCACAGGCAGGTCCCAGCAGCAGCCGTCGTGGCCAGGACGGCTCTGGGCAGTGCCTTGGGCTCTGCTTGATGCTGTGACCCGGGTGTCGTCCCCCCACCCTGCCTGCTATGGCTCACCCTCCACCGGGGGACGCAGCTCGTAGCCGGAGAAGGTGGCCCGCAGGGTGTTGGGGGGCGATGGGGACAGTGGGCAGAGAAGGGGGATGCCTGGCGCTGCCTGCTCCAAGTTGTCCTGCTGCAGCGTGCTGTCACCTGGCCGCTGCTCAGTCCCACAGTGGTGCAGGGGCTGGAGAGCATGGAGGAGCTGCCCTCCATCCTCCTTCCCGCTGCCCAGCAGCTTCACCGACTTGAGCGGTACCCAGTGCCCTGCCACGCTGAGGCTCTCCTGCGGGTCCTCCTGGCTGAAGCTCCTGCCCAGTGTGGGCAGAGGCAGGCAGCTGCCTGCTCCCAGGGCTGGGCACTGGCATTTAGAGTAAAGCTGGGGGTGCAGGGAGAGCCACGTCTCAGGTGGCTGGTAGTCCCTGTCACCTGTGTAGCTGTCTCCGGTCAGTCCCACTGGCACCAGCTGCTCCAGCACAACATCCTTGTCACGAGCCTCCCCATCCTCCCCTGGCTGCAATGGGACCCGGGAGCCCGCAGCATGTCCCAGCTGGCCGCGGGTGCAGGACAGGTCCCTGCCCTGGTAGCAGCCTGGCCCAAACCCGTTGGCGCAGTAGCCATTGATGTCCTGGGAAAGGCTTTCTCCGAGGAGCAGCTGGACGGTGGGTGCTGTCAGCTCAGCCGGGGGTG
The DNA here is from genome assembly GCA_025774025.1 of Xenus cinereus. Classification (NCBI taxonomy): domain Eukaryota; kingdom Metazoa; phylum Chordata; class Aves; order Charadriiformes; family Scolopacidae; genus Xenus; species Xenus cinereus. The sequence goes on from JAOXJK010000062.1 coordinate 146,417, forward strand.
GCCCATGGGAGGGGAGCATGGCCGGCAGCAGTAGGGCGAAGTGGTCCTCCTCCAGCTCAAGGGTGGGCACCCTGATGGCTACGCTCAGCTGCCCGCTCAGGAGAGCCTGCCGGGAAACAAGCAGCGTAATGTCAGCCCCAGCTTGCTGGACCCTCTGCCCGCCTGGGGGTGAGGAGCCGCACACCCCGGGGATAGGGACAGTCCTGGGCAGCCCGTCTGCCATGCTCGGAGCTGGGACAAACGCAGGCAGGGCTCTGCTCACACAGCACGGGGCTCTGAGCCAGGGGACAGTCACAGAAGCCATTGCGGCCTTTCACACTGCGCCCCAGCTGTCAGAGGGTGATGGAAGAGCTCTCGCCTGCTCAGGGATGGGAGCGCTCCCTGCACAGAGGCCAAGAGGAATCGGGAAGCAAAGGGTGCTGGCACCAAGTGGGGCAGGGTGAGTGGAGCAGCCTGACACCTCCACTCCACGCTGGCACCGGGGACTCCTTGAGCTTAGCAAGTTACTTTGTCTCCAGAGTGCTCCAAGGGCTGCTCAGCCCCAGCTGCGGCCACCCCCAGCACTGGGAAGTGGGGATGCAGGGGGGAACAGGGGCTCGGGGAGAAAGGCTGACTGTCCCCAGGGCCCCGTCCTGCTGACCCAGGACATGTTTGGAGCAGCTCAGCAGGGCTGCAGCCCCAGGAGCCTCTCTGAGCCCCGGAGCTGCGTTTATCCCACAGGCAGAGCAGCGAGGGACAGCATCTCACCCAGGCCCGGATGCCTCAGGGCAGCAGCCTTGCTGATTGCTTTGCTGCTCCTCTTTCTCCCCTTCAAGCTGTTGCAGATGGACAAGCAGCCAAGCCAAAGCCAACCGCCTGAAGCAGGAGGCTCCTACTACCGAGGGCTGTGCTCATGGGCTACGTGCTGCCCAAGACACCCCCCTCCAGTTACCCATGGCTGATTGATGCATCCCACCAGTATCTTCTCCCACACAGCAAGGCTTGGGGGTATGGTGGGTCAGACAGTGGGGGAGGCTCCTAGGCACCAAGAGAGGTTTGGTGGCACAAGAGGTGGAGGGAAGGAGGTGCTGAGCCCCTGCAAACGCAGGGGACCCTGGCTTGGCCGCGGCAGGGAGGAGGCTGGAGGAGCATCGTTCACTCACGAGTGTTTTTGGGAGGTGCGTCTCCGAGGGGCTGGGGAAGACGTGCAGCTGGAGGCAGCGGAGCCCGGCCACACTCAGCAGCAGCAGCAGGAAGAAACCACTCAACACGGCAAGGAGCAGCCAGGGAAAGCCTGCCAGGAGGTGACAACAGGCTGAGGGGTGGAAGGACCCCAGCCAGCATCCCCCCGCAGCCCACTTTCCGCCAGCACTGCCCCAGAGCCCCCTTGGCAGCCAGGAGGAGGTGTGGGGCAAGCCCGAGGAGGATGGTGAGAGAGCACCTCCTCAAGAAAGGTCTCCACAGGGCATTACTGGGCCACCAACCCTGACCAGAATGGCTGGGGGGGAGTGACCCACACCTCCACCCGTGTCTATGCCACAAGCAGGACTTGAGATGCAGTGGCAGAGTTGGTGAGAGGTCTCCCACCTGTGGGGCTGGATGGTGTCACCAGGCACTGCTCGGCCTCCCGGCTCCGGTCCCCAGCCATATTGGCGGCCCTTGTCCGGATGCAGTACCGTGTGCTGGGCTTCAGGTACCGGAAGAGGCAGGGGGCATCCTCCGCACCACGTCTGCAGGGCACCTGGGAGCAGAGGGGATGCATGGCTATGGTGGCTGGAGGTGGGGTCTGGGCACCACTCCACTCCCCAACTGCAGCCTTGACAGCCCACGTGCCCCATGGCGAGGAGCTCAGACCCCCCTCCCTGCTCCCCAGCACCTCCAGCTGTTGTTTCTTCACCCCAGGAGGCATTTGGGTCCTGGAGCACCTCATTAAACACCTCCTGCAGGCCTTCATCTGAACAGAAATACTTATGGGTTTTTCTTGCTTGTGCAGTCTAGAAGAGGAAAGGGACCTCCTGCTACCCCCAGGCTGTGAACCCCAAACTAGGAGTGCAGAGCATCTCACGCCCGCTTGTAGGGTGCAGGCAGGGCTGGGGCACCTCCATGGATACGGAGACCACCACCCCACCACTGCCACGGGACACGGGCATCGCCACTGCACCAGGAGAACCTCCGCAGCCCCACCCGTGCACCCCGAGGCCAGCCCACTCCGACACGTACCTTCTGGATGAGCACGTCCCCTTCATACAGGCTCAGCCAGTACCACAGCTTCCACAGCACCTCCTCCACCGTCTCGTAGGAGCCGGCTTCGCTTCGGTAGGGCGTGAGCGGCAGGGTGACATTTACACTGAGGGTGTCACCCTGGAGCAGCCAGGACAACGTGGGGGGGCCCACCATTGCTGTAGGGAGGGGAAAAAGAAAATGGATGAGAAAAATTAATGTCCTCAAAACAAAAGCTAGACATCTCCTTTCTTTAGAAATGATATTTTACTGTTGGACATCCCACTCCCAGCGCATAGCAACTTCCTCAGATCTATCCTGGCAGCATTTTGTGCTGTGAAACCAGCTCTAGAAATAAACAGAGGGCAGCAATTGCTCTTTTAGCTAAATGCATCTATTTCCATGCCAGTTGGATGCAGAGGGAATGGAAAAGAGGACCCAAATGCCCGAGGTACACCCCATTTTAGTCACCCACACGTTCAGTTCATTGTGACAATCCTCTGTGAGGTGGGCTATGGGAAAGTCCTGAAGTTTTTCCCTTCCTCCAAAAGACAGTCAGGCTTTTTGGACAGGACAGTTGCTGAGAAGAGGCAGGTTCCCGTATCTCGCAAACACAGCAGCCAGGGCAAAGGCAGTGCTGGTGGGACTGCTCCTGCCTGTGCCAGCTTTGCCTTGCTGCAGCAAAAGCGCCCTCACGCAGCACCTCCTCGACCCATGGCAGGGACCAACAGGGGATGCTTTTAAAAGGCAAGCCTGGAGGGGTATCCTCTTTCCTACACCATTTTGCTGCATTCTCCAGAGACCCAAATTCTCACAGTGCCTCGGTGGCCTGGGGCCTCCCATCCATGGTCCTCACCTCACTGTGTCTCCTTGCTCTTCACCCACCAGTTCTGCTCCCATCCCTTTCCTCCAGTCTGGGCTTGGGGCACTTTTCCCACCAGTACCTTCATATCATTTCCCACTGTATCTCACCAGACCTTCTCCCCGCTCCCCCGCCACCCCCAGAAGAGCAGGAGCCCAGCTGAAGGCACTCCCTGGTTCTTACTGTCTCTGTATGGCTGCATCTCGCTGGAATTGACCCACTCGGACAGCTCGCCTCCGGCCACCGCTCTCACCCTTGCCCAGTAGATATCGTAGATATCGTCAAAATACAGCCCACACGCCTGGGAGGAGCCGGTGCTGTTCCCCCAGCAGGCACCTGCCTTGGTCCAGGGAGAGTTTCTGCACATGGAGAAAATGCAAGGATTTCTCCTTTTTGGCACCTTCCCAGCCAAAAAGGTAGACTGCCTAGCCATTGCCATGCTGTCCAAGGGGAAAGGGTGAGAAAGCACAGATATTGGCCAACAGCATCCCAGGCTGCGATAGGAAGAGTGTTGCCAGCAAGTCAAGTCCCCTCTCACCAACGCTGGTGGGACGGCACCTGGAGCACTGTGTCCCGACCTGTGCTCTCCAATACCAGAGAAAACATGTCCAGGCCAGAGAGAGCCCACTGAAGGGCCAAAAAGGTGACCAAGGGGTTGGGGCATCTGTGGTGTGAGGGAGGCTGAGCAAGCAGGGACTGCTTAGCCTCAAAAGAAGATGGAATAGGGGTGGGGAGTCCTATCAATGTGATGGAGTACAGAAGATGTAGACCTCTTCTCAGGACAAGAGGCAGTGGGCACAGGCTGAAATACAGGAAATTCCCTTTAAGCATATGGGAAAAAAACAAAACAAAACAAAACAAAAAACCAAACCCCAAGGCACTCCCTTTTCTTTTTTTACTGAGAGGGTGCCCAGGAGAGGGAACAGGCTGCCCAGGCAGGCTGTGGAGGCTCCATCCTTGAGCCTTGGGTCAAAACCCAACAGGACAGAGTCCCAAGCAGGGGTCGGATGAGCTGGTCTTGGGGGTTCCCTGCTAGATCCGGTGTTCTGTTGCTCTGAGATTTGCTGTCAGATAACAATCCTCTGGCTGACGGGGTCCCCGATAGCCCTCTGCCAAGGTGTGGGGGACACCAGCCACCTCTGTCCCCGCTGTCCCACCTACCGTCCCCTCCACTCCACCTGGTACATGGTGCCACTGGGCGAGCCAGGGTCCGGCTCCCAGCTCAGGCAGACGTGGAAGTTCTGTGCCTCCAGCCTCACGTCCCGGGGGGGCAGTGGGGTGCCTGGGGAGGGGGGAAGCAGAGGGGGGTCAGGCAGCTCTGCTCCGCAGGGCCTGCTCCTTGGCTGGTCACTGCTTGGACACGCTGCGGGGGTCTCCCCACTTGGCATCGGCATCGTGGGGGCTCCCCCCACCCTAAAACCCCCAGCTTCAGTCCCGCACAGGACTCTGAGTCCCTGCCAGGCTCAGGGAAGCGCCGGCTGCCAGCGCATCCACATCTCTGGCATGCCCTGGAGATTCCCAGCCCGGTCCCTGTGGAAGGCACGGACACCCTGACGTGGCTGCTGCTGGCCCTGGGGTTCTCCTTCCCATCACACCTTGAAGACCGCTCAGTCCCCTCCTTCCGGCAAGTACCTTCCCTAGGTCTGGGAGTCATCCCCACGCTTCTCCCCCCGCCACAGCCAGGGCCACCCCCAGCAGGACTTACCCTGGAGCAGGGTGCAGGTGGCCAGGGACAGGAGCAGGCTCAGGGCAGGGCTCATCCCGCCACAGCCCATCCATCTGCCCCTGGCTCTACGCTGCCAGGCTGGGTGCCAGGGCGAGGGGACGGGCGTGACAGAGCTGCCACCGCAAACACAACGGACAGGTAGAACCTGTAGAGAGAATATTTTTGTTCCTGAAGCTGTGGGCAGTGCTGCCCGCCGCAGGCATGCCTGGCACCGGGAGGCTGTGTGCCCCGCTGTGGCACGAGGGTGCCCACCACAGAGAGGCAGTGGACCCCCTGCTGCCCCCTGGGATGGGGTAAAGCAGCAGTAGGGCAGGTGCCCGTGGGGCTGCGGTGGCAAGGGGGCCTGTGGAGACAGCCACACTCTGCCACGGCACCCTGCACGTGCCACAGGGACCTCCTGCTGGTCCCCCGGGGCGTCTGGTCCCTCCCTAAAGGCGGGGAGACGTCAGGCTGCCGGTGTCATGGTGGGTCTGAGAAAGCTCCCGGCCTGATACTCCCACCACCCCAGCAGTGACTCAGCCCCGCTCCGGACGTGACTCACACTGGCACAACCGGTGGTGCCACTGCTGTGACGCCCCCAGCCCTCCCGCAGCAGGGACGGGGAGGGTGCCACACACACCGCACCCGTCAGCACCCCACAGGGTGCCCACAAGGTGCTGTGCCCCGCACAGACACCTCCATCTCCGAGCCACAGCAGAGGCTGGTCCCGCCGGACACCGATGCCGCTGCCCCACCAGCCCCAGGGGGACACTGGGGCACCCACGGCCCCGTTCCCTCCTCCCTCTCCAAACCCTGGCCGACAGCTCCATGCCTTGGCCTCGTCCCACCACCCAGACACCAGGGAGATTTTTTTCCCAGCTATGGAGGTAACCTTGCTCTCTGGGAAGAGAGCTGCAAGGGCTTTGAAGCCATCAACGCCAACCTCCCAGTGATGGGGACATGTCCCCTGGTGAAGGCAGGGAGCCTGGGGCCACCTCCAGAGGCCAAGGGGTGGGAGCATGTCCCTGCCCGGGCTGGACATCCATAGGGCTGACCTACTCCTGCTGCCTCCTGCTCTTCCCATTTTATACTGGCTGCATTAACCGTACGAGCGTGACGGCCTCAGCGGCAGCATGTTTGAACTGGTCTCCCGGTGTGTGCTGTCCCTCCCAAGAGTTCAGAGCTGGAAACAAGGAGGACCAGTTGGCAAAGAGGGATGGGCAGCTGCAAGCCATGAGCAAGGGCTCCGAGCCCCGAGGTGAGACCTCTGAAACGCCAGAGCTGGATCACGGACGGTGGGGTCACGGCTTTCCCTTGCTCCGAGGCCAGCACAAGCCCTTCGGCTTTGCCGCAGGCCCCCGGGGAAGGCAGCAGCGTTTCTCCTGGAGGGAGAAGGGGCCCCCAGCACCGTTCCCGGGACATGGAGCAGGAGGTTAGGGAGACCCTAGGACCTGGCTGCGCAGGGACGGGGACAGGGAGGGGGCTGTTGGGGGGGGCAGCGCTTTGGCAGCAGGAAGGTGGCCACAGGATGGTCCCTGCCAGCCCCCGCTGACCCCAGCACCCCCTCCCCACATTGCAGTTTCTGTAAAAATACAGTTTTGTGGTTATGCCATTGGCTGAGACTGCAAGGACGGAACCCCCCCCTCCTCCGCCTGCACCCCCCGTGGCCCAGAGGTGCCAGTGTCCCCCCTACCTCGGGCTGGGCAGTCACTCATCTGGTTCTGGCCGAAAACGTGGCGGTGCCATCGTGCCCACCACGCTCTGCTGAACACAACCCCTCAGCAACCCCATGCTGGGCTCCCAGCGCTCACTGGAAGCACGGCCAGGGTCTGCCCAGCCCCCGGGGTCCCTCCGGCCGGGGGACAGCCGCGTCCTCTGTGCCACCGCACCGGGAGGCTGTGGGAGACCTCCCACCACACGTGACTTGCCTTTGTGGTTTATGCACGTTTTCTTCAGTCAGGTTTTGTTTTTTTTTTTTTTTCTCCCTTCCTTCCTTGTTGAGAGGTCTCCTCCAGCTGCAGGCGGGGAGCCCTCGGCAGCTCGGCAGTGCCCTCTGCGAGCGAGTGGCGAGAGGCAGCCCGTGCCCAGCACCCTGAGGGCACCCAGCCTCCGTGTCCCCCCACGCAGGGACCACCAGCAGCTCGGGGACAGAAGACAGTGGCACAGGGATGGGGCCAGGACACAAACCAGGACATCCTCAAAAAGCCAATACCGGGAGGAGGTTTTCTCCTTGCCAACACCAGCACTGCTGAGCTGTGCCCTGGAGACCCCAGGGAACCCACGCAGGGCTCAGTATTGTCCCCCAAGCCCTGAGCCTTTGGCAGCCCCTCAGGGAGAGAAAGCAGCATGGCCTATGTTTTCTGAAAGCATAACACTGTGTAGGACAAACAGAGCCGTGACCCACGGCACCCCCAGAGCTCGCGAGGACCCTCCAGCTCTGCCAGGTGCCAAACAGACACCCCAAGTCCAGGCATTTTAAAGCAAGAGCCCAGCAGCGGCCAAGTGCCCCCAGCTGGTGCCGGGGGGGACGGGCAGGATAACAGCCGCGGGGAAGGAGGAGGCACAGGCGGCAGCAAAGTGGACAGACTCTTTAATACCACCCTTGCCGAGAACATCTCCCGCCTGCTGCCAGCCCCAGGCACGGGCAGCTGCCTACCTTCTGTGGGCACTGGGCACCTCGGGAGGGTGGCGGCAGGGACAGGGGACGCCAGTCAGTTCTGGGTGATCCCCTGGGACAGACAACACAGGCAGGAGATGCTTTCGCCATCTCAACACATGGAGAGGAGCATTCAAAGAGCTCTCCCAGTGCCGTCAAAAGCTCACAAGAGCAAAAGCTCCTCCCTTTGCCCGCCAGCAATGCACCGGGCAGAGCCAGCACCAATCCACCCCACCAAGCCCCGCTGGCGAGACGAGCGTGCAGCTGCCCCTGCGCGCCCAGACCCTCTCCCTGTTTGGGCAGAGGCGGGGGGAACCCTGTGGCAGCCAAGGGGGGCTGCAGGGACTGGGGAGCCTGTGGTGCACCGGGGGCAGCTCTAGCCTTGCAGGCAGGATAAGGCCAAGGATGGATGCACCCAGCGAGGCCGGAGCGTGGTGCTGGGTGTCCCCGAGCAGTCCAGCAGCACCTCTGCTCCCCAGCCTTCACTCGGCGTTGTCAAAGCAGCAAGCACTGCAGAGACGGCCGGCTCCACACCCAGGAGAAGAGAGGCACCACCACAGGCAGGATGCTGCCCCCAGCACTGGGGGGGGAGGGCAGGTCTCTCCCCTGGCAGAGGGTACCACAGGGAGGTGGCAACTCTGGCGGCAGCAGCCCAGCATCCCCGGGACTGGAGGCACCACTGGTCACTCCCAGGAGGGCACAAGGGGTTGTGGAAAGAGCAGATAAAGCCATGACAGGATTGGCCATCAGCACCAGCTGCCACCTCACTGGGCACCACCGCCTCCATCCCTGCCCCCATGCAGCGCCAGGAGGCTAAACTTTCCCCGGCACAACCCATCCTCCGAAGGCCTTCTCCAAGTACCGGGCGACAGCCAGAGTCAGGTGGTCGTTGTAGGAGGCTGCCACCAGCTGGATGCCCAGCGGCAGCCCCTCACTGCTCAGGCCCAGTGGGCACTGCGTCACTGGGAAGCCCAGCACGTTGAAGATGGCTGGAAGAGAGAAGGTTGCGTTAGAGCAAGCGCAGCCCCTCGGATAAATCACTGCCTGGCTCTCCCAGCCCAGCAGCCGCTGCCATGGACAGTGCCGAGCTCCCACAGCTGGTCCCTGCCAGAGTGGTGCAGAGACACAATGACAATGGGACACGGCTGGCCAGAGGTTCCCAGCACCCACACCACATACACAAGTTGGACCCAGGGGTGATGACACGATGATGCATCACGCCAAGATCTGCTCTGGGACGTGCCTGCCCCAGGCACCATCCCTCCATTATGCTGAAGCCACAAAGCACTGCAACCCGGTGCTGGCATCACGGGGCTCAAGCCGCAGGAAAGCCACAGAGAGCCCCAAACTGTACCACAAGGACACAAGGGCTCTCGGGTTCCTGCCAAACTATGGCACCAGCTGTGACAACCTGAGCACATCCCTCTGGGGCAGGATGACACCCCAGGATGAAACCTGCCCTGCTGCCGACAGCAGGTACAAATACAACGGTTTTAAAGCAGGACCATAATACTTTCCCCATGTTCTGCAGCACCCCTCTGTGCCGCAAAGCCCAAGGTCAGTGATGAAAATGCTCTGGGTAAACCCCCCTGGCTCCCACCAAGTGCTGCACCAGACAGGAGGTGGCTGTGAGCCCTGCCCGCACCCCAGCAGCGGAACTGGGCCCGCTCACCTGTGTAGGCAAAGTTGAAGGGCATGCATATCGGGGAGTGGTGCCTGGGGGCGATGGTGGGATGGGAAGGGTAGAGGAGAACCCCGTCTGGCCCCAGCAGGGCCTCCATCTCCTCCTTCAGGCTCTTCCCCATGCTCACTAGCTTGGCATTCCCACCAGGGTTGAGTTTCATCAGCTTCTCCGTCAACCCCAGGGCTGCAGAGCAAGGGCACAAACAGGAACAGAGAGACGACTGTGGGTTAAGCAGGCTCAGCAGCACATTTCCTGGCCACACGCAGCATCCCCCAGCTCACAGTGGGCCCCCCAGGTCCTTTCCCCACCAGCTCCCAGAGTGGATTGTCCCCTGGACAGGGCACAGCTCTGCTGGCAGCATCTCCCCAGCTTTGCCAAAGGAAAGGTTTTCATCCTGCCCATTGCTTGCCCAAGTTTTTCTAACCACTGGGATTGAGCAGAGCTGGTGGAGTGACCTCAGCACTCGTTAGACAACAGCACTAATTGGGGTTCCCTGGTGTCTGCTGCTAACACACCAGATGGGTGCAGACCCCTGATGGCTCCCCCCAGCTCTGGCAGGCTCACAGCTCTGCTGTCTTCACCGCTCCTTCTCCTGGGACATCCCATCCCAGTTACCCAAGACCCAGCCAACCTCCCACCTCAAGTGTGTGTTACACTTGACGACACCGACTGTCATTACAAAAATCCAGTCCGAAGCCACCCAGTGCAAGCCCCCAGTGTCCCATCGAGGGCTGCTGGATAGGCACTATTTTCATTCCACGACTCACCCGCCCCACCACGGCCCCCGCACACCCCAGGGCTCCTCCTGGCCTTACCGATGGCTGGGAGAGTGTGGGAAGACATTCCCACCAGCCACTTCATCAGCTCCCACAGCGGCCACACTGGCTTCCCGTGGTCCCCCAGCAGGTCGGTGAAGAGCTGTGCCTCCTGCAACACACACACACACACTCCCTCCGTCAGCACCGCCAGCAGGGAGGGACAGGCTGAAAAACGACAGTGAAATCTCCGGCTGCTCAATCATCCCGACAAAAGCTGTTCCTGTTTTCAGGTGAGAGATGCCCGTCGGGAGTGTTACACACCTCCGGCACCAACCCAGGGCGGCAGCGGGAGCATCTCTCCCTGCCAGAGACAGCACAGAGGGGACCTCACTCTGCGGAGGGAGCCCCCAGAGCAGCACCTTTCTGTGCCCCTCTGACATGATTCAAGGGATGATGCTCTGGATAACACCTCCTGGAGGCATTCAGTGCTGTTACATGGCTGTGGGATCAGGAAAAAGGAGGCAGAGAGGATCACATGTGCCTTCCTTAGCAAGGTGGGGTTGGTTTATTTTCCACCCTTGCCTGCATGGCAGGAATGCTTGAGGTATAAATACTCCCCAGAGTTTATTTTTGCTACAAAACACTTCCACGCATGCAAAAAGCATGGCGCGGGGCTACAATTCAGGGATCACTAAACCATGTTGCTCCTTTGCTGGGAGCCACATCATCACCTCATGGGAAAGCAAAGGAGAAGGGGCTGCGTAGCTTTGGAAAGAGATGAAGGGATGACTCGGGGGACAAACAGAGCAAAGAAAGCCCCTGGGCATGTCCAAGAAGCCTACAGCTCTCCTTGTCTGGCTCCAAACAGCTGATTTTTCCCCACTGCTGCCAAATCTCTGCCTTTGCCAGCTCTGACACACCTGCCCATCGCTGTCCTTGGACGACATCATGGCTGACCAGATCTGGAAGGAATACTTCATCTTGCGAATTGACACGCGCTGAACTTGGACCCCCAGCTCGCTTTCGAGGTGCTCCACCACCTGAGGGGAAGAGTGAGGGGTTTGCTTCTGCAAGGACAGGATGTACTGGGTTCAGTCCAGGGGAACCAGGGACAGGAGAGAGCTCACACAGGGAACCTCACAGCTCCTGCCCTCTGCAGCAGGATGTCCCCCATCTGGTAACAGACCTTTGGAGGTCCCCGAACAGCCCTCACACCACCCCCTGTGATGCTCCAGAAGAGCACCAAGAGCAGCATAGATTTCACTGAAAAACAAAAAAGTTCCTTTGTGTGACTAAATGCCAGGCAGCAACCCTGGGAAACACACAGCTGTGTGACATGTCCCCAGAAGGTCCCTGTAACATGGACAGGAGACATCAAGAAAGCAAAATACAGCTATTGCAATGGAAATCGGGCCAAAGACTTTGGTCACCCTGGTGCACTCCAACACACAGGTGGTGCTGGCATGGGCATCCCCAGCCACTTGCAAGAGACTCCTCAAACTGGACCCCCCCCAGGTTTTATCCCCAGGCTCACCCCAGTGAGAGCCAACCTTCATTCCTTCCTACCTTCTTTTGGGCCTGTAAGATCTCCTTGTCCACCGGTGACACAAAAACGGACCCGCCGTCATGATCCATGCAGTGAAATTTTATTTTCTCCAGCGATACCTTTTCATTCAGCTTCAGCCTGGGAAAAGAATGGCACTTTGCTCCCAAATCCATCCCTGGCTCCTTCCCGTCTGCCAAAGCTGCTCACGTGCAACTAATGTGTGCTCAGGACACCCAAAATATCCTCAGGATACCCTGCTCTGCCCATCAGGGTGGGAAGGAGGGCCCCTGAAGACACACAGACACAAACTGTCCCCAACCCACCCAGCTGCTCGCCCGCCCCGTCAGCCCCCGCTGGTTCTGGGGCTCTGTTGCTGTTGGGAAAACCCTCGTCTCTCAGGATGCAGCTGGTGATTACAGACCCCGGCTGGGATTGCACCACCAGAGTCCTGGGGAAACAAAAGTGGTAGCGGAGAAACAGCCACATGCAGGCTGCAGCACGACGCAGGACCCACCCTGTCTCCGCTCCCTACTGGTACATGCACATAAAAGCCTGTTTGGCTGCATGGACCCACAAGGAGACCAAACGGGGCCATGGGATGGGATGGAAAACTCATTATTTAGCAACAGGAAAAAACACAGGTAAAACCCCCCAAAAAGGCCAGCTGCAGGAGGGAAGGTCCACGCTGGCTGAAGTGTCTCACAGGGAAAGTCCTCCCGCGAGAAAGGAACCTACTTGTTGACTCCAGGACCGGCCATGACCCTCAGCATAGGCTCCAGGTCCTCAGCATAGCGGCACATGGGCCCCGTGCACAGGAAGCTGGTCCGCACCCCCTGAGCGTTGGGGAACTGGCCGTCGTTGGGGACCACCCCTGTGAGCGCAGAGGGGGACAGTGGGTACCATCCTGTGAGCACCCACCGGGAGAGGCCGTGCAGGAGGTGGCCCCTGGGCGCAGGGGGGGCTGTCACCCAGGGTCCGCACACATGGGCAGCGCTTGGAAGCTGGAGAGGTGCCCAGGGAGGGGAAAGGAGGGAAAGCACCCAGCCGGGACACCAGGTGCCAGGGAAACACCCCAGCAGCCGATCCCCACCTTGGGAAAACATCCCACGCTGAGGATGCAATACCAGGGGGAAACACCTCCCACGTGCCTGGTGCTCTGCCTCCCAACAGCATCCCAAGGCCAGGATGTGCTCAGGCAGCGGGCCTGTCCCACCCAAGAAGTTGCCTGTCCCCTTAGAGCAATCCCTCCGGAGATCAGCACAGGAGTGTCCCCAGAAGGTTCCTCCCACATGCTGCATTCCGCCTCCCGGGGAGGGGAGGAGACCCCTGTGTCTGCTCTACCTGTGGTGGGTTTGTGGCCGAAGACCCCATTGAAGAAGGCCGGCATCCGGATGCTGCCGCCGATGTCTGAGCCCACTCCTATGACGGAGCAGGCTGCTGCCAGCACGCCCCCCTCCCCGCCTGCACGGGAGGAAACACAAAACACCCACGGATCGAGTGTGAATGGGCAAACAGAGAGAACTGCCCAGCAGAGCAGGGACATCTCGTGCTGGCCACCTCCCTTGGCACCCAGCAACGGCCAGGGGACGGCCAGGGAGCACAGCGATTTCCCTGCCCGAGTGCCCCGCCAGTGCTGCTGCTGGCACAGAGGGTAGGGCAGAGCGAGCCACAGCCACGCTGGGTCATGCAAGCCTCCAGATGGGCTACCAGGCTGCCCAGGGATGGGGCCTGTGAGTTCCGCCAGAGCTAATGCAGCCTGCAGAGGAGTTGGGAACTCGTTCCTCGCTGCCTTTTGACCCGCAGCCGGTGCGGGAGGGCACGGAGGAGCCGGGGCTCACCTGAGCTGCCGCCCACGATGCGCTGCAGGTCGTAGGGGTTGTTGGTGCGGCCATAGACCCTGTTGCTGGACTCGTACCACATGCAGAGCTCGCTGCAGTTGGTGACACCCAGTGGGATGGCACCCGCCTGCTTCAGCCGCGACACCACTGTGGCGTCCGAGGTGGCCACCACGTTACGGCGGTTGACCAAGCCAGATGTGTTCGGCATCCCTGCAGGCAGACAGAGGGAGGTGTCAGGGGCAGCTCCCCTGAGACCACCCTGGGGGCAGCAGGGACCACGCCTGCCAGAAGCAGGTCCCCAGCGGGTCCCCCACAGCACGTGGGTGCCAAAAGTGGACACAGACCCAGGTGCCCAGGCGGAGGGGGGTGCAGACCAGGGCAAGGGAAGCCACAGCCACCCACTGCCCCGGGGAGCAGGCGAGCTGGGGGGGGCACGAGTAAACCCACCATGCAGAGAAAAGGCCTCCTTGACGGTGATGGGTACCCCGAGCAAGGGGAACTTCTCCTCCAGGTAGTCATCGGCAGGGCCCTCCGAAAGCAGCTTGTCCACCTGCCGGGCCTCCTGCAGGGCCTCCTCGAACCTGCGGAGGAGCAGCTGGAGGGGGACGCTCTGGGGACACCGTGGGGATCTCTGCCGGGGGGTGGGGGGGAGAGTTCCCACTCCCGGCAGGAACTGCTCACTCCTGCTCCCGGCACCCACTGTGCCCTCCCCGGGGCCATGCCGTACCCCGGCCCAGGGGGCCCTGGAGGAAGGCTGGGGGGGGCAAGCACCCCGTCCCCGTTCTGCCCCACCTCACCTGTCCTTAACGATGGCATTGATGAGGGGATTGACCTCCTTGATCCGCTCCACGTAGGCCTCCACCACCTCCACGCACGTCACCTGGAACACCAAACTCCCTGGTGCCGGTGTACCCCCCCCCCCGGTGGCAGTGCTCCTCCGACGCCCTGGTGCCTCTGCCGATGCCCCCACAACGCGGTGCACACCCCAGGCCCGGTAACCCCCAGTGCTCCCCTGGTGCTGGTGTCTCCGATGCTCCCGTGTCCCCGTGGTGCCGGTGCTCCCCCAATGCCTCCCGTCCCCGATACCCCACCGGCCCCGGTGCTCCCCAATGCCCCAGCACCCCCCACCCCGTGCTCTCTAATGGCCCGGTGCCCCCCTTGTGCCACCGTCCTCC
>JAOXJK010000062.1:161246-184256 GCA_025774025.1 Xenus cinereus
GGCCCTCCCGCCACCGCCGCCTCCCGGGGCTCCCGCTGCCGGCTCCCGGGGCCTCCCCCCGCGCCCGTCCCGCTCCCCCCTGCGGGCCGGGGGCGCAGTGCCGCCGGCCGGGGGACGGGCGGCCTCGCTACGCGCGGCGAGGCCTACTTTCCGCCTATCTACGCGGAGCTAAGGCCCGGTCTCGGCCCGCTGCAGGCCGCTCTGCCGCGGTGGTGCAGACGGCGGAGATTCGCCTCTTCCCCTTCTGGGGGCAAAGGCAGCAGAACGGGGGCAAATGGAGCGACTGAACCGCTGGTTGGCTGGAGGTGGCAAACAGCCTGGTGAGGGAGGGCTGTGCGTCCAGCGTGTGTCTAGGGCATGTAATCCCTCGCTGTGGAAAGGCCTGCACCAACAAGCTGCCTCGGGCAAGGCATGGAGGAGTCTCAAGGGCTGGGGCTGAACCGCAACATGGTTGAGCACATCTGCAAGGCCTCTGGGTCGCTTGCAGGGGTGTCCCGTGCGGGGGGTGAGGAGGAGATGCTGCCAGTTCCTACAGAGGCTCCCCAGCAGACTGTCCTCAAGCTCTGCACACAAATGCTCTGTCTCTAGGGTGCTACCAGCGTGTGGGACCTTAACGCTGATCAGCTTAAAGCTGCCATCTAGTATTGTTCCTTTGCATTCTAAACACTGAGCTTCACTCTCAAGCTTTTCCCCTCATAAAACACAGCCATTAATGTACTTATTTTCAAACAAGCACTGAGATTTTTGCATCACTTGGTGACTGGAAGAGCACTGGATAATCCTCAACCCTCAAAAGCAAAAGTTACAAGAATTGGTAATGCTAGGGGAAAAAAAATCATGTCTTTTAAAGCAAGTATTTAAGCAGTGTCTGAGCCGGCCTTATTACATATCTTTCTGTCCACATAGTTGGCAATTAAATTATCAGTGAAAAGCAAGGGAGATGAGGGGATACATTTCTTGTGAAAATCTTTTATGGCCGCAAAGTCAACAAGTCAGCATTTATAAAAATAATCTGCAGCGTACACACCCTGAGAGGATATTGGCTTGACCTCTGTCCCACAAAAACCTAAGCTGAACATAAAAGGAAAGTCATCTTGATAATAGTTCTTTTTTTACAAACTCTTATCAAAGGGGCCTGTTTTTTTCTCTGCCCAGTGCCCATGGAGGAGAAGGAAAGGGAAAGGGAAAGGGAAAGAGAAAGGGAAAGGGAAAGGGAGAGCTGCTTTCCATGCTCGAAATGAGAGTCCTGTGCCCCTGGGGGGACACAAAAGCTGCTCCATCCCCGGGTGGGTTTGGTCGCCAGGTACCTGGGAGGCTCAGGAAGGTGGGGGAGTCCCCACCTCCACAGGGAGAGGGGAAGTATTTGGCTCTTGCTGATTTTATTCACCTGGTTTCTCCTTTTTCCCTGCGGCTCTCCCTGGCCGTGCACACCAGTGCCTCAGGGGCGGATTACGGCTGGGCTGTGCCTGGTGCTTCCTCGCGCTGGTGGCACAACAGCGGCTTAAAAGAGGATTTTTCCATTTCCCTGACATTGCTGGAACACCTGTGGCCTTATCTGGGTCCTTATGTAGCCTTTGCCTTCTCCCCACGCTATCTCAGCACCCACACCCCCGGGTCGGTGCGGGTTGGGACGGTTTGTGCTGTGCCCGAACCTGACTCTGCGCCCGCATCTCTGCAATCGCCACCCAAAGGAGGCACAAAGTCACCTGCTTAGCAGAAACTGTAAGTCTGGAGTTGTTAAACCCTGGCTTGTGAAATCTTCTGGCAGCGTTGGCGGTTGCATCTTGGGTTTGCCAGACCGGGAACAGGGATGGCAAGGGTTCCTCAGAGCTTAGGAGTGGCCTGGGTAAGGCGGCTGTCCCACGGGATGCTTCCAGAGCTAGAATGGTAAAATGTGTCCCCTCAAAAGAGGCAGGGAGAGAATGTCCTTCCTAAATGTAATCCCAGCACTGCTTTTGTCATTTTTTTCCTCAATGTCTTGGTGGATTTGCCATTTCCTCCCCTCCTACCCCAAGTCCTGCACAAATATTGGCAGAGGGGGATGAGCAAAGCCCTGTCCCTCTTGGCTCTGCTTCCACTGCTGCTCAGAGCTTTAGTGGGGATCTTCCCTAAGCAGCCCAGCTCTGGTGCCTTGTCTGCCATGGAAAGTGTCTCCCTGTGTCTCCCTTAATCTTTGTCTTTCAACTTTCAGGAGCAGAGCTTTGAAATTCATACCAGATCATCTGCCACACACTTGGCACGGGCTCCCTGCATCCCCGCTAGTCAGGCTGTCCTCCAGTGCTGCCCCAGATAGCAGCTCAGGCTGCCTCTCCTTAGGTCAAGCTGCTGAGCTTTCTGGGAATCGAGCCAAGAGAACAGCTAGCATAGCTTCATTTCCATGAAAAATGGAAAAAATGGGATAAAAGGTGCTCTAGAAATAAAGCACTGAGATCTGGAAGCCTGAGGTCAAAATGATTAAGACTGCTTTTCAATTACCAGAACAATCCCAACAGGCAAACACCACTCCGTACGCACACTAAGGAGGCGGTTAATGCCCATCTGATGAAAAAACAAGCAGCCGAGAGCAAGGAGGTGGGAAATCCACAGTGAAGCTCCCACATCCAAACCTGTCCCGCTGCTTCATTTCTTCTAACCCAGCTGGTTAGAAGGAAAAACATGATTCAGGGTCTTGTGCTCCTGGTATGTCTGCCCATCATTATCCCCCATTGCCTCGTTATTACCAAAGGCTTATCAAAACACGAGAGATGAGCAAGAATGTGTGGAAAGCAAGAACGTGTGGTTCTGCTCACAGTGTGTGTGTGTTGTAACCACTAATTGGCCAGGAAAGCATGGAGAAGGCTGGGCAGCAGAGCTTGAGGCTGGTGGGAAACAGAGGTGGGAAGCTGACCCACTGCGCCGTGTTCTGGTCGCATCCTCCGGGTTCTCCAAAGCTCTTCTGGAGCTTTTGCCCAGTGCGGAAAAAAGTACCTTTCAGGAAATTAAAAAAATAAAAAGAGCCTGACACAATTCTTTCATTTGCAAAATGAGTCATTAAAGCTTACCCTTAAAATACAGCTTCACAGGAAAATGGGGCTTTGTGTAGAAGGGTGCTAGGGTGGGGGAAGAGGGAAGGGACGTTTAAAGGTTCAGATTTAAACACAGCAACTCAGATGCTCTTTTCCCAGCTGGTCCCAGAAAAAAAAGCCCCAAGTTTAAAGGCGGTTCCTCGGAGCTTGCTGTTGTCCTGATCCTCCAGGGAGGGATGCTGCGCTCCATGTTTCCTCGGCCGTCTCCCTGCCAGCTCTCCGGGAGCCAGGCCAGTGCTGGGTGGCACCCAGGGTGTGGGAGAACGGTCTCTGGGCTGCACAGAGTGTCACTCGGGGCCTCCTTGGACACAGAGGGAGGCACCCAGAGGCCCCTGGGGCTCTTCATCAGCTTCTGCAGCCTCCAGGGAAAGCAGGAGCACTTTCACCAAAGCTTTCACTGAATCTGGCATGCTTTCACTTAAACCGCTCCCTCTGGTGCTGTGCATCCTCTGGCTGGGCTGGGATGCCCAGGGCTGGGCTGGACGGGAGAGAGGGATCTGGGGATGGGGTTGGATTTTCCTTCTTGCAAAGCCATGTCTGAAGTGAAGCAGCAGAGTCCGACAGGCGCACGTGAGGCATTTGTCACTCCCTGCGATGGGAGCACCCGCTTCCGTCAAATGACTCTGACTTCCCTTGAGAAATGGGGGTGGAGGCGCCCCGCTCCCTTGGGAATCTCAGAGCCCTGGCACCTGGAGACAAGGCCTCGCTGTGCCCGGAGTGGGGACGGAGTCTCCTGGGGGAGCGAGGGCTGGGATGGTGCTGAGCTGAGTAAGCGCGGGGGAAGCGGAGTTGTTTTCTCCACTTGCACCGCAGCCCCTCGGGATGGAGCTGCTGGCGGGGTTTGGGGGAAGCCCCCCTGCATTTTGCGGGCTCCGCACCCTGCGGGGGGCTCCCCCGTGAGCAGCAACTTGTGCCTGGGGAGCAGGAGCCACCGTGTCCCCGGAGGGGTCGCTGGGGAGCGGCTCGGGAGGCTGTCCCGGGGCCCGGGCTCGCCCTGCCGTCCCCACCAGGTGGAGACGTTTTGCCACCAACACCCCGCGCCCGGGAGGGCTTTGGGCGGGCTCGGCTGTGGCACGGGGACACCCTTCCCAATTCCAGGTAGAGATCCAACCGGTGTCTTGTGTCCTCCCCCGAGACCCTGCCTGAAGGAGCTGGGGCTGGGTTTCAGCTTCATCTCCCCGGGGGGCTGCTGGCTCGCTCGGCCCAGGGCACGGCAGCACACGCCGGGCTGCTGCTCCCCTTGGAAATAAAAACTGGAGCAAGCCACAACTGAGACGAGGCGCTATTTGATTTACTCACTGCATTGTTTATTTAACTACTGCTAACAGCTCTCGAAGAGGCATCTTTCCCTTAGCTCCCCAAGTCCTTGTCTTCTCCTGCAGCGAGCTCCTGCCAGCTCCAGGCTTGCCACCCCAACGGGCCACAGCAGGTCCCAAGATGTGCGTGGACAATGTGGTGGCTGCAGGAAAACCCATCAGGACAGAGCAGTGGGATCCCAGCTGCCAGGCAAGGCTGGTGCCTCCTCCTCACAATTTGGCTGGGGTTTGGGGTGGGCATAGGTTTGGCATTTTATGGGGATGCTCCCCTGGGGCTCAGTTGGCACCACAGAGGGTAAAATGCTGCAGGGATCTGGATAAACTGCTGCTGTGGGACCACCCCCTGCAGACCCACTGGCATCAGTGGATTTTGCAGCCAAAGCTCTCCCAAGCCAGCTTCATCCCGGCCCCACTGCAGAAGGGAATTGCTGACAGGGAATTGGAGAAGGGAAGGGATTGCTGTCCTGGATGTGGCCGGGGTACGGCTTCCCTCTGGAGCAGCACTGTGGGATGGGGATGACGGGTGCTTTTGGGCTGCCTGTGCTGTGGCCGTGGTGGTGCCGAGCACCCGGGCCGGGACTGTGCCAGGGGAGGTCGCTCTGCCCCTGCCGTTGGGCGTCCTCATCCCCTGCCCCTCAGGGCCGCAGCTGCTCCC
This sequence comes from Xenus cinereus, assembly GCA_025774025.1. Lineage (NCBI taxonomy): Eukaryota > Metazoa > Chordata > Aves > Charadriiformes > Scolopacidae > Xenus > Xenus cinereus. The sequence continues at coordinate 166,283 of JAOXJK010000062.1, forward strand.
GCTGCACGGAGCCAGAGAACACTGTGTTCGCCCGAGTCCTCGATTAAACAAAATGTTTATGCATGCCTCCGCTCCGACGAGCATCTTGGCTGGCTTGAGCGAAGCCTGCTCCCTGCCCCAGCCCCAGCTGTGCTGGGGGCAGCCCCCGCAGCTCTGGGGAAAGGTCTGTGTGACGCTGACTTTAGGAGCCTGCTGGCCTTCTCTGCATGGTCCCCTCTCCAGGGTCCCCTGCCCTTGGTCCCTGTGCCCCAGCTCCACCACGAGGGGCTTCGGCTGCTGCCCTGCAGCCTCTTGGTGCCAACAGGAGCTGCTGGTTCTTTCAAGTGGCTGGGGGGGGCACACTTTGCTTCTTTACCCTGGGGGCCGTTGACACCCACCCCATGAACCTGCTACCCCTTTCCCATTTGGACTGGGCTTTGGACTGTGTCTCGAGACTTTAGGAACAGCTAAGAAATATCCCGGGCTCCGGGATGTCTCCAGCAGTGTGGAACACCATCCCTGACACTGTGCCTTCTCCACATCCTCCTGGTGACCACCCACTGATCGTCATCATGAACAAGACCCTGGGATGGGGTGGGCCATTTCCAGCATCAGCCAGGGCAATGGCAGGGCTGACACTGGCTTCCAGGGCTGGCCTGCTGCAGCTCCATGTCCCTTGTCCTGCACATTATCCGGGATATGCCTGCTTCCTTCCCTGCCTGAGGGGATGGTTTGTGCCAGTTCTGCACATCTGCAGTTAACTGGGGACAGGCTGGCCTCCCCGGCCTGTGTCATCTCTCAAGGGTTGTGCGGCTGCCCAGTCTGCGCCTGCATGGCAGCCCTCAGCCAGATGTGCCATCATCATATTCATGCTGTTGCTCCTGCTGATACCTCCGAACCCCTCAGAGGGAACGGGGTAACTCCCTCCCAAGCCATTTCCCCTGTGGGGAAGGAGCAGCACACCTTGGGCAAAGGGGGACCAGCATATTGTGGTCACGTACAACCCTGCCAGGAGACACCAAAGCCAAGGAGAGGTGTTTGGAGGTTTGCAGGGAGCTCTGGACGCAGATGTGACTCAGGGATGGACACAGGAGCCAGGATCTGCTCCGTGGACCCGAGGGTTGAACAGTGTGCTGTGGGGACTGGCACTATCCCATGTTTGTGCATGTGCTAAGGGCATGCTGGGAGAGCTGAGAAAGTTGGAGCATCTTGCTCCATCGTGTGCGGAATTTAAAAGCCCAATAACACAGCTAGAGTTGGGCAGGCAGGGAGGCTGGAAGAAACTGGTGGGATCGGTGCTAAACTCTCAGTCTTTTGGCTAGTATTTGGGTGATGGGTACCTGGCAAGAGAGACCAGCCCTGTGTGCTTGCCAGCCCCACGAGGAGCGGGAAGAAGGGTTCTGCGGGGCTGAGACGTGGCAACAGCAAAGCTCAGAGCTCAGTGCCTCGAATTCAGGAGGCCAGAAAGGAGGAGAAAATGCTGATGGCCACATCAATGATGATGACCACGCATCGGACTCCCAGCCGTGACTTGCACAGGCTGCAGGGCTGTTTCCCAAGAGCTCCGGCTTTCAGCAGAGCTGGTTGCCCAAGCGGCGTGCGTGCCCCTGCCAAGCTGTGCCATGGCCCTTGCGAAATGGTGTTGATAAACACTATGGGGCATGCCAAGTCCTGCCAGAAGACAGCTGATGTGCTGGGGCTGCAGGGAGTGCCTGCGCAAAGAGAGGAATTTTCCACTCCTCTCCAGCAAGTGCCTCTGACCCCGACGGGGACTGTCCCCCACACGGCAAAGACTCATTCGCTGGTGTCCAGCTGCCCCTGTAAACTCCACCATGCAAGTGTTGTCCTGGGCACAACTTAAGGCAAGGGGTGGTTGGGTTGCCTGGGGCATGGTGGCACCCTATAGGGCTGGTCTGGGGTGCCACCATCCCCCAGGTGACCCAGCCACCTTCATCTCACCATGGGGCTGTTCTTGTGTCCTGGTGATGAACTACCTATTAGTTTTCCCTTTCCAAGCATGTGGACCAAGTTGGGGTGAGCCCTGTGCTGGTCTGGTCCTTGTCCCAGGGACTTGCCTCGCAGCAATGCTGGTCCTGTTCGCATGTGTCCTGTGGATACCAGGTGACCCTCACCAGGGCCCTCCAGGCTGCCTGGGCCAGCTCTGCCCTGCTGTGTCTTCTGGCAGCCTGAAAACGTCTCAAAGAGCAGCAGGTTTGTCGTATGAAAGGGGTGTGCTCCACCTTGTGCTGGCTGGTGTATGGTAATTAGCAGGCTAAATGCCCAATTTAATTTGGCCAGCTAATGTCCTGGACCTGCAACTCACTTCGCCTGCCCTGTCATCCTACTGTGCTCTCCATGGATGCAGATAAAGCTCTCAATAAAGGAAGGGGAGGGCCGTGCCAGGCGGTGCAGACCTGGCCAGTGCACAGTGCCACGCGGGTCCCTGGGCGGCTCCTGTCCCCCCTCATCGGGGCTGAGGTCCCTGCATGGGGTGACAAGGTGGGCAGGGAGCAGCCATACATGGCTGGGAAGGCACTGTTGATGTGGCAGCTATATATAACTGCACGTTGTAGCTGTGCTGACCTAAAGACACAGCAGATCATGGTTTTAATGTAGAGCAATTGCTATTATTACCGAGCTGGTGTTACAGGGGAATGAGGGAAGCTTTGGGCACGCCACCTCCCCTCCTGTGTTGTGCCCATGGGGTGTCCTTTGGATGGAGGTCCATGTGGTCCTTGGATGTGAGATATGGCAAGAGAAAGGGGGAATGGATGATTTGCTCATGGCTGGGAGCAGGGAAGAGGCTACTTTCTCTTCTCACCCCCAGCTCCTGGCGTCGTGGAGCACGGGGCACTTGGTGCCTGCACATTCTCTGCTGGGGAGAGACAGAGCTTGGGCAAAAGGCACCCGAAGAGGCAGCAGGCTCTGCCCTGCCCCCAGACACTTGGGACATGGTGTTCTCTCTGAGCAATGATAAGGACAATCAATAATAAAAACAGGCAGCCGGGACGCCAGCCCGGCCCCCAGCCAGCGACCTTCGGGAGCTGGGTCACTGGAGCAGGCAGGCGCTCCTGGCAGGGGCGAGCGTGGCGTCGGGGGCGAGCGTGGCTGCAGGGGGGTGCGGTGGAGCGTGCAGCTGGTGGCCCCGGTGCAGCCCCCCCGGCACAGCCCCCCGGAACAGCCCTGCACACCTCCGCCTCACTGCCCCCCCGCAACGCGGCTCACGCACCCGCAGACACACGCCTCGTTAGGAGCTGGGATGGTGACGAAGCTCCCGCGGGGTCTCGGGGTGCCTCCTCGCCCCGCTCCGAGTGGCTGCACATGCGCATGGGGTGGGGGGGGGCGGCCTCTGGAGTCACCCCCAGCTGTTGCATGACGATCCGCATTTACAAACCACTGCACAAACATGACCCACTTGCCGAGAGCACAGCCGGCTTCAGCAACAACCTGATAAAGCAAAAAAGCCCAAACCAATCCAGCCCCAGCCCAGCTCCTGACGCAGCTCGGGGGGGCTGTTTGGGTCCGGTGACGTGGGGGGTTCGCAGTGCCCTGCCCGGCCTGCGGCCGTGGGGCTCCAGCTCTGCGTAATGGCCTGGAAGGTTCGAGCTGGCCCGGGGCCGATGCAGGCGCCCGTCCTGCAGCAGGTTCTGGCACTTTGTGAGCTTCTCGGAGCTGCAACAAAGCTCAGGGGTTTCCAGGGGAAAAAGGGCTGTGGGGCCACACACGGTCCCACCACCTCCTTCTGCCCCGGGAGGAGAGGTCCTGACCCAGCCCCACCAGCATGAAACGACACTCAGGGCCAGCCAGTGTGCAGGGCTCTGGGGGCCTACAGCTTTTCCTTGGAGGGGGCTGGGGGCAATCAGAAAGCAGAGTTATAGAAAAGCTCATTTGCAGAGTCCGGTCAAGTGGATCCGGCCAATGCCCAGCACATCCCGACCCCCCTGCGGGTGCAAAGGCCAGTGCTTGGGGACAGGGACCAGCCTGCTTCAGGTGGCCAAGAGCTTTGCTGGGCACCCCCACCACAGAGAGCAGGGAGGGCAAGTGCTCCCGAGGTCGGGAGTCTCCTCTGCTTGGCCTCAAATGCACCCGCAGTGGGGGAGGCTCCCGGAGAGCCCGGCTGCAGCAGCCATGCCTTATCTCGCCTCCTGCCCTCGCCCTGCTCCTCCCGGCAGCCTGCAAAGTGCTGCGTAAACACCCCGGCCTCGGCCCTCAGCCCCTTCACGGCAGCAACTCCATCCTCAGGGGCACCGCTCTTTCCGATGTCCGCGCTGGGGACATCCCACCTGTGGGAAGCAATTCCCGAGCCGGCAGGCAGCAGCCAGGAGCCAGGGCAGCCCCGGGCACCGTGCACCCTCTTCGGAGGAGCCTCGTGGCTGGGATCAAGGGCACTGAGGCTGCAGAAATGGGGTCCACGGGGACTGACCTCGCGGCTTTAAACCTGCGGGCTGGGTTGTCATTCCTGCCTTTAGTTCAGTGTCCAGCCCATTCCTCTTGTCTCCCTGCCCGGGGCTCCCGAGGAGCTGGGGGAAGTCACGGGCCAGCAGACAGCATCGTGCCGTGACTGCGGGAGCAGGTGGATGGAGGGAAGCTGCTGGCACGGGGGAGTGGACAGCAGAGATGGAGATGGAGTTTGTCCCCCGAGCTGGAGCCTGAACCTGCCCTCGTCTCAGGCAGGTTGAAAACAAGCCTGCCCTGAGACCACATGAAAGCGCCTGTAGCTTTCTTGCTGCCTCTGATCTCCCCTCTTCCCCAACGTACTCAGTGCAGAGCCGTTGAGGTTGTGCAGTTCTCCAGGACACCCTGTCCTAGGCGAAGGCAAACCACACCAGCTGCTGCAGAGCCTGCCCTCACCTTAGAACCCTGCTGGGACACATCCTCCCCCATCCCCTCCATCGCCTGAGCCATCTGTGAGCCCCCGGAGCTTCCTCCCCGGGGAGGCTGGTGGGCAGCAGGAGAGGTGGCTGCTGGAACACAGTGGTTCCCGAGCTGGATGTGAAGGACGGGTGTTGTGTCAGCCCTGAGGAGATTTTTAGGACCATGACTTCAGTGGGCACCAGAGGGAGGAAGGGGACTTGCAGAACCCTGGTGACAGAGCTCCACGCACCTCACCTGGTGTCTGGGAAAATGAGGCGCAGCCCTGTGCCGTGCCGGGAGTGACACCCTCATCGGGCTCTGGTGCTGTGTGGACCCTCCCGGTCCCCGAGGGGTGACACTGAGCCCTGCAGCCCCCGCAGCCCCTCCTGCCCCGGGAGATGAGGCTGCCCAGGGCATCCCCACGGGACGCCCAAAAGTAACCCAAACCCACTTCCCATGGCTGCCCTTTGGCAGAGCCGCGCCGGCACGCTCCCGGCACAGGGCTGGCCTGGCTGTGCTCCGGTCTCTGCCCCAGTTCCCAGGGGCTGTTGGGCAGATAAAGGCTCTGCTGGGGAGGAGGGTGTTTAACCTTTGCGCAGCCGGCAATGGCGGGTGCAGCCCAGGCCTCCCAAAGGGATCTCTCAACCCTTCTCAGGTGGCAACTGCCCAGTTTGTTCAGTGTTAGAACATGCTTTGGGTACATGGGTATTCGGGTATGTTCAGCAAGTGGTTTGGAGAACTCCATTGGCTGGCCCAGAGCAAATGTTCCTGAAAATTCCTAATAGACAAAATATGTGAATTGTCACCACTCTTGGAGCATTCAAGGGTGTTTGGTGGGACCGTAAGGTCCTGTGCTCGTGGGGGCAGCATTAATGTCATGGTTTGCATTTCTGTTAAACCCTGTTTCTTTTCTTTCTGTTACGTTCTCCCGAGCTGTCCTGCAGGAAGGCGAGATGAGCCTGCTGTTGTGCTGCCAGGGGGAGCGCGGGCACACGCACAGGACGCTGACGTGGACCTGCCACTTCCACTGGTGGTTGCCTCGCAGGATGATGATGTTGTTGACAGGACGTGTCTTTATTTCGGTGGTGGGTTTGGGGGATTCGGTTGTCCACTTTCAGGGCCCTGCCCGTAGGGTGCCCGGGCAGCACCAGGAGGTGGCAGCAGCCCCTCACTGTGGTGCCAGTCCCGGGGTGCAGGGCTGAGACCCACCCAGAGGGACATTCCCACTGCTCGGGTCCCCTCTCTGGCAGTGAGGAAGGCACAGGGAGAGGAAGGCAGAACTGTTCGGGGCTCTAGTGGCACGCTGGGGGAGGAGGACGGGGATACACGGTGGCTCTGCAGGGCGCTGAGCGGGCACAGCTGGGCCGCGGTTGCAGCTTCTCGCCGCCGGCCCTGCGCGGCGTTGTGGTTTGAGGCAGCAGCCTGTGGAAGTCGGAAAGAACAAACTGTTCAGCCGCCAGCCCTTCCAGCTTCTGCTTTCGAAGTTATCTCACAGCCCAAACACACGCAGCGACCTGGCACGGCCACAGCTGGCGTGGCCACAGCTGGCCCAGCACTGGTGGCCAGCACAACCCGTCCCGGCCCCGTCCCTGACTCCCAGCCCTGTGGGGTCACCGCTCACTGCTGCTCATGGTGAGGGGCTCTGCGGCCCCCACGGCCGTGCACCCCCTCCAAGCACCACCATAAATGCCTCCTGGCACAGGGCAGCTTCCCGGGCATCCCACTCCAACCATGGCTGGTGGTGACTGGTCCCTGCAGAGATGGACAACGGCTTGTGGGGGGGTTCCCTTCCACTCTGCTCAGTCCTGCTTGGCCACAAGCAAACGGCACAGGATTGCCATGCTGATGCCACACGTGGGGATGCCAGGGCAGGGTGGGGGAACTGACACAGAGATGGAGAGGAGAAGAAGGAGAGCACTGACCCACCACCCTGAGGTGCTCCAGTGCATCCCATGGCTCTGGAGACGGGCACACGCTGCTGGAGCCTGGGGAGGACACACAAGGTTCAGCCACGCACAGGGACAGGGACAAGCCTCCGTGACCCCAGACAAGCTGTGGCACCAAGATGCTGCCAGCTTGAGGGATGCAGGAGGTGACCGCAAATGCTGCGGAGAGGGGGAAGCTGTGCTTGGAGCAGGGTCCCACCCCACGGGTGGCCCTTCCAACCTCGGCCCTTGGCAGAAACGGGAAGCTGTGGGCTGTACCCGACTCCAAAAAACAAGGCTGTGTTGTGGTGTCTTGTCACAAGTGCCGAATTCACACGCGGGGGTGCAGGTGGGAGGGGGAAGTGGGAAAGGGGTGGGGAGCTGGGTTACGTAGAGCGAGTCCTCCAGCCTTCCTTCCTGCGGCCGCGGGCTGAGGGTATATAAACAGATGAGCTATAATTATCTGGGGCTGGCGAGGAGCGAGCCCGAGCTGCCGACTGCCCTGGGCACAGCCATGGGGCCAGTGGGCTCGGAGCCCCCAGGGCTGGCAGCCACGGCCCGGGTGGGCTGCGCCATGCTGCTGGGGAGGAAGGTATGGCCCTGGCTTGTCACCTCTGCAACTGGAGTGACGGGGCTGTGGAGACCCCAAAGAGGGCACAGAGGCTGCGTGGAAGAAAAAGTCCCCTTGAAAGGTCCCAGCAGCTGCTGGGTGACTCTCCATGGGGCAGGAGGGCACACCAGTTCACACTGAACTGGCCCCGGACTGGTCCTCACCATTGTGTTTCCCAACCAAAATCACCACCATTTGTGAAAGGCCAGTGCAGGGAGAAGGCACTTGCCTCTGCAGTACTTTCTGCTTGCATTTTGACCATTTTTGACCTGTCTTGCCAATCCTGCTCCTCTCCCCAGGGAGGCCCCTTCCTCCTTGCTACTGATGCTCCTGATGTCAGGTACCTGCTGTGGAAATGGGGAAGCACCAAAGACCCCGTCCCACTCCCCAGGGCAGAAGGGAGTGTTCTTCTCCAGACCTCGGGTGCAACACCAAGAGGTCCCTCGGGCAGCTTGAGTGAAAGCAGGAAATCATGTTTGGGTGGTTAAAAAGAGCTTGGGAGGGGAACACCCCGGGGAGTGAGAGGAGGACCCCAGTGGAATGGGGATTCAGACTGCAGAGTCAGGCAGCTCCACTGACTGCTGTCGGCACCCAGCCCAGCTCCTCCAGGCATTTTGGGTTGTAGGGTGGTTGCTCTCTCCATCGCACTAAGGGGATCCTAGATGCTCCATGTTTCAATGGACAAAATGGACATCTGGGAGTTTTACTGGACCTTGATGTTTATAAAATCTGGGCCAGAGGCATACCAGGATGCATTCTGAAGGTCCATGAAGGTGCCCAGCATCTCTGGGTGCAGGCAGATGTTTCCCCTGACCACACCAGCACATGTCCAATGGTGGGAGGAGAGGAGAAGCAGCAGATAAGAGTCAGGGCAAGGCTGCTCCCAAGTCCTTGGCAAGGACAGGGAAGGGTGAGAGGGTGTCTTGGCTGGTGCTTGTGCTGGAGAAGTGATAGTGTGGTAGTAGGACAGGGCAGAGAGGGGAGGGCCAGAATGAGTTTGTAGATTGTCCCAAATGGGGATGGTGGCTGCGTCCCTCTGGGGGGGACACCTCGGCTTTTGCTCCCAGGCATGGGTCACATCGGGCCAGGCGAGGCTGAGATGGGTCCAGTTGGGGCTGGGATTTCTGCAGCTAATGGGAAACAGAAAGCTGGGACTGAGGAACTAAGACATGGCCCGAAGACACCCTGTCGTTGCAAAAGGCTCAGCCAAGTGCTGGCTGTAAGATGAGGAAAGTGCTTGGGGCTCGTTTGTACTTAGACTTTCCAGCCCCTCCAGCCTCCAGTGCTCAGCGGGGCAGCGTTTGCTTTCACTTCCCTCCCTGGTCTCCAGGACAGACAAACGCTGGGAACTTTCCACATCCAGAACAACAAAAACAAAAGACATGCAAGAGAAAACAACATTCAGATTTGGAAGTAAAGAAGGAATCCATCATTTCCTACCCAAAAACAATCCACACTTGGCGGGGAGCCGGGTAGGGAATGGAAACAGCCAGCTGAAAAAGCTGAACTGGTCACAAAACAGGTCCCGGTAGCCCTGCTGGGCTGCCTAGTTTGGGGCAGGTGGTCTCTCTGGTCACACCATGAGGCCCAAAGTCTGGGCTGCCGACCCCAGAGAGGTGTTTTGGGGTACTTTAGAGCACTTTGGAGCTGGCCAGTAGCTCTTGAAGAGCTCAGTGTTGGTGAGCGCGGGGCTGGAGGCTGCAGGTGAGGAGGTGACTGTGGCTCCAGCGCCGGTGGCTGGTTGTCACAAGGAGGCAAGCTGGGTCAGACATGGGCACACCTCCTCGTGTGGGTACGGGATGTGCTTCATGCCGTAGCCTGGGGTGGTTTGAGGTGGATCTGGCCACCCTCGACTCAGATCCTCTGCCCTCGGTGCTGGCTTGAGCCATTTGCATGGGGGTTCTTCACAGGGGTTCTTCAGCCCGAGCCTGGTGCTGCTGCAGAGGAGTTCCCTGCTGTCCCTCCGGAGGATTGGCAGGTCTCAGCTGCCCCTGTCCCCATGCCGCTTCCCACCCTGCCGAGCACCAGCGGAGAACAGCCTCTGGCTGGGGACAGCAACCCGGGGTGAAGTGCTTTACCAGAGATAGCAACTGGCGACGGCGGGGACACAACTGACGACAGTGCTGTGGCGCTTTGGCAGAGACCCTTTCCGCTTGCAAGACAGAAGGGGACAAACCATGTGCAGGCTCTGGTGTGGATGGAGGTGGGCACCAGCATGGCCCCTGCAGATGGTCTGCAGCAGGGTCAGAGCAAGGACCATCTCCTGCCCTGGCGCGGTGGCTGAGTGGACAGAGCCAGCGCCCGCAGCCCCGTCTCACCTGCCCCACTCCTCCTCCCCGCTGGGGACGGTTGAACCCGGGATTAGCTGTTCCCAGCACATTCCAGGTATTTACCTCCTGGGACTCCCGCTCTGCCGACCTTCGCTGATGAAAGGTACAGACCTGGAACAGGCGTTTGGCTGATGAAAGAGGCGGTGGAAGTTGCCAGCAGAGCAAGTTCCCCGTGTGTTTGCATCAGGCTCCCAGGTTTCAGTGGGTGAGAGACACAGCCGGCACCCTGCGCCCCGCAAGGCTCTTGTCCCTCTCCCTCCTGTCCCAGAGGGAGCTGGCCCTGCCAGGAAGGGGTGGTGTGTCCCATGGCTACCCTTGAAACAGGCTGTTTTCTTTGGTCCTCTCCCCAGCCTGGGAACAGCCGGAGCAGGATGGGTTTGTCCCAGGTCTGACGAGGGACCTGTGGCTGGAGGGGAAGGGGGAGCAGGAGGGGAGGATGCTGGAGCTGGGACGGGAGCTGGTGTGGCTCCACGGGTCTGGGGGAACCGTCCTGGGGGCAGGGGCAGCACCAGCAGTAGTTCAGGTGTCCAGGAGGACACCTACCCACACAGGTTGACCAAGGGCTTCTCCTCCACAGGTGCAAGCAGAGGGTGAAATCTCCCCCTGCAGTGGTTTAATCCTGAAATCACCCCTGAAGACGCTCGTCCAGACACCACTTTGCAAGCTGACTCAGGGTTTGGGGGATAAAATCGCTTTAATTTTGAAACACGCCATGCCCACAGGGTGCCTTTCTTAAGCAGCTCTGGTGGTGAGCTTTCCTTGTCAACAGGCTCTGCTGTTACAGAACACCCCGGGGGAGCAGCAGAAGCCGCTGGGTGTTTGCTGAGCAGACAGGACCGTGCCGTGCGTGACGCCGGTTGTGCTGGGCTCCTTGCACACTTGTGGCCCCGCCGTGCCCCCCCCAGCCTGCTTCCAGCATGGCCTGCTGCCCCCAGCCTTGCATAAATCTCCTTGTGGGGAGGCAAGGAAAAAGGAGAAATAGCAAAACCCATGGACACTGGGTAAGTTTTTTTACAGGGGCTCCATCCAGCGTGGACCATGCAAGGAGGACAGAGGGATGGTTGCTTTGCCAGGACCAGGGGGAGCAGCACGGCTGATCCTCAGCCAGGACCATGTGGGGTGGGGTATTTAATGTAACCTGGAGCTGCAGAAAAGCATTTGTCATCTCCCCTGTCCTGTGGAGAGGACAGGTTCCCAGGGCAGGGGTGACCTGCTTGTGTGGGCAGCACTGGCTCGAGGCACAGCACCGGGGCTGGGGCAGAGCGGGGACCCGGGGGTGTCGTGGCAGAGGGGATCCCAGCGGGTGCTGGCCTTGGCTTGACAACGAGTTGACTCCAACCGGGTGAGAAGAGTTTTCCTGGTGAGACGCCATCTCCTGAAGAGCCTCCCCATCTCATTGTGGCAGGAACTGCCCATTTCACCCTCAACCAAGGCCCGTTGCAGAGGGGCTGGGTGTGGGGCGAGCTGCCCCCAAAATCCAGCCCACCTGGGGGTGAATCAGAATTATCCACGTTGGAAGGGACCTTTCAGATCATCGAGTCCAATCAGCAACCTAACACTGACAAAAACCGTCCCAGCTCCTTTCCTTCACTCATGGGTTGTTTTCTCCCAACACAAATACATCTGGGCTGGCTCATGGGCTCTGTTTTCTTCTTTGGGCAGAGAGTTGTGCCAACAAAGTAAAGCTTCTTCCTTATCCCTCCCCTTTCTAATTGTTTCCGTACGGATCTCATTTCACCACGTCCCGGAGCAGGGCTGGGTTCCCTGCTTACATAAAGTTGAAAACAAGGGGTGAGGCACCGGTGGTTGGCAGGAGAGCGTGTCCACCCCGCCGTGCCCTCCGAGCATTGATCAGCTTCCAGGCTTGGCTTTTCCAGGTGCCCGAGACCTGTAGCCCTTCCTCGGGGAGTGGAAGGCCGGGGAATGCTGCTGGTGGTGCAGCAGGGACCCAGATAGGGCTAGAAAGCCGTGGCCGGGCTCTGCGCTTCGCCAGCCGCTGGCCGAGGCTGTGCCCTGGGCTGGCCGACGGCAGGCACCACGCTGCTGACACTTCTGCCCGTTCCCTGGGGCTCTGGGTCGCTTCCCTGGGTCCCTTGCCGGGAGTCTCTGGTGCTGCGAGTGCCCACGTCCCTCTTGCTCAAGTCATACCCTGCACCCTACCCGGGGTGAGGGCCTCCGGAGCAGGGGCTGGACGGGGGTGGATAGGGGCTGGTGTCGGGGTCACACAGCGGGTGACTCGGTGGGTGCTGCTTCTCCCTGCTGTCCCGCTGGGCTGGCTGTGGGGTGGCAGGGCCCATCTGTTGTGCAGGTCGTGTGGCCATGAGGAGCAAGTAACACTGAGAGGGACTTGGGGTGGAGCAGGGCTTTTGGGATGGAACAGGGACTCGGTGATCTGGCAGAGCTGCGGAAAGCAGCCGGCTCCCAACAGCTCAGCCTCCTGGGTGCCATCCAGCCTCACCAGAGCTGAGCCAGCGCTCCCAGCGCTTCCCATACACGGGGCCATCCCTGCAGACCTGGTCTGGGGTGGCTCTGGGGTGAGCTGGCTTGGGGGGAGCCCAGCCCCACAGCCCAGGCTGCGCTGGGGGACCCGAGGTGGCTGCAGAGCTGGAGATGCCCAGGGGCTCACAAAGAGCTTTCTGTCTGCGGAGGACTCACTCAGCTATTGTCCTCCGTCCTAGTTCCAGCGCCGGCTGCACACACTGCTCATCTTTCTAGGTCAGCGAAGAGCGCCTTTGTGTGCCAACAAAAGTGTTTCTCTCCCCACGCAGGGTCTTTCCCTCACTCCTCTGACCGCGCCGCTTTGTCTGCGCTGGTTTTGACCGGAGCATGAAGCATCTCGTCACGTGCATCCGTCCTCCCACCATCACTGCCAGGGCTGGTGCTGCCAGGCAGGGAGAGACGCTCTCTGCCCGGTGGCTCTGCCCGGGGGTGCCCCTGCTGTGTCCCTGCAGCGCACGCTGGCTGTGCTGCTCAGGGATGCAGCCCCGGCAGCGGGGATGCTCTGGGCAGCCCAGGTGTCTCCCCTGAGGAAGGTGACACGATGAGAAGGGCAGGAGCAAGGCAGCATGAACTTGGGCTTCCTGGGCATGGAGGGACTGTCAGGACTCCCCCATCCTCTCCAGGGCAGGGCTGTGGGGATGAGGAAAGCTCCATCAACCCAGAGCTGAGATGGAGCAGGGGCCATGGGTGGTAGGTGTCTCAGACCCTTGTCTGCCTGGAGAACACCTACGTGGCTTTCCTGGGGAGTCCAGAAAGCATCAGCCCTGCATGTCTTTGAAGTCGGACCTTGGCTTTCCTGAGGGAGGATTTGTCCTGAACCAGGAGATGCAGAACTGCCCGCCTCCCCCGCAGAGTCTCAGGGCTGGGATTATCCCTGGTATCTCAGTGGGATGTGTGGAACAGCAAGAAAGCAGGGCCGGATGCCGTCAGAGATGATGGCGAGGGAGAGCAGGGCATAACGCAGAGACAGACGGGCAGGCTTGGGAGGAGGCCAAGAGACAGATTTTTGCTAGCAGCAGGCTGAGAGCTGCGAGCAAGGAAATCCGTTTGTTATCACCCAGTTTGTTCTTGCTGGGTTCAGGGACAAGGACCCGAGGACTCTCCGGGATCACGAGACCCGACCCCACTATGTGTCCCCTCCCCAGGAACTGCAGGGCTGGGGCAGCGCAGGACCCACGGCGTGGGACCACAAGGGCTGCCTGGGTCCCCACCGCCTGTGTGAGAGCATGCATCCCTGTGTGCACACATGCCCTGTGTGCGTGGCTGTGTCCCGCAGGATCCGAATACCAGCGTGAGTGGGGTGGGTGTCTGTGCAGGCGCACTCGCCGCACTGCTCAGCCGCTGCTGCGACACTGTTCCCTCTTCTGTTACTCCTTAGCGCTTGGTTTGGTTTTTTTCCTCTTCAAACCCCAGCATTTCATCATTTCACATCCCAGGAAGATCACTGCTTTCTCTCAGCAGCCAAACTGATGCCCTGCGTGGGATGGGGGGATGCGCGGTGCTCCTGGCACATGGTCCCTTCGTGTCTCGCTGTTCCCTTCCTGTTGCTGGGCGATGTGACGGGTGTGTGGGCTGTGTTCTGAGATGCCCATCTGATGGAGATGCAGGCTGAGAGCCTGGAGCGCCGGCGGCTGTGCACAGCCCAGCATCTCCTGTCTGCCTTTGCCGGGCACAGGGGACACTGTGCCACGGGCACTGTGACTCTGTGGTAGCTGATGATGGAGCACTGAGCCCTGGACACAGTGTCCCTGCTCATCCTCAGCCTGGGAGGAAGGCAGGAGCAATGCGGTGGTGGGGTGGGAGCCAACATGCCTGCCCTGCCTCGGGGAGGGGAAGAAAAGCCCCTTTCCCGACACCAGGTACACGCTGCTGTTTTCCAAGGCAGCCTTTGGGGGGAAACGCTCCCTGCCATGTACGTGTGCCGGGCACAGCACCGTGCTCAGCTCGCACGGCCCCGCGCTCCTGCATCCCCCCATGGCCCCGGGCTGCAGCAGCACCTTGCGCGTCCTTGCAGGTCACCCGGCCGCGGGGATGTGTCCAGCTGTGGCTCCGTGTCCAGTGGGGGCACAAACACACCCCCCTCATCCCCGTGGGTCCCTCTGTGGGGACACCCCGCCACCCCCACAGCACCCATCTTCTCTCTCCCCTCTCTCCTGTTTATTAAGGTTTTGCCCTTATTTCAGCAGGCAAAAGCAACCACCTTCCTTGCACCTCCCTCCCTCTCCAGGTCCCAGCTGTTCTTCCTCTTGTTTTCCGCCAGCTACTATCCTGGAGCTAAAAATAACAAGGAATTTACAGCCCTCGACCTTGAACTCGGCCAAGCGCAGCGCTCCAGCTTTGTGCTGCGTCAGCAAATCGCTCGATGGCTCATCCTGGGTTTTCCTTCCATCCCCGCAAGTCCTTTCCCCCGGGGTCACGGAGTTGGGATGCCCGATCAGCATTGTCCGGGAGAGATGCTGTGAGCTGGGCATCTCAGAGGGTGAGAGGTGCCACACAGGCATGGGGCAGCAGGCGGTGTGTGATCCCAGGAGTTCCAGTCACGAAGACGTCATGGGATTTTGGTTTCTTTTCTTTTCAAGTCACCTATTTTCACCGTTTCTCTAGTGACATTTCCTTTGCAGACGTTTTCAGCATATATTTAGAAAAGTTTCCAAGTTTCCCCCACCATACTTGGGAACACAGGAAACTCACTATTTCTGTGTCATTGTCTTTAAAAGGAAAACTGAGATTGTCGTGAAGTCACGGGACTCCTGCAGCCAAAGCCTTCAAGAAGGACACCCCACCCAGGCCCCTCAGGTGCTCGTTGCTATTTCAGCGACATGATGAGCCTCTGTGTCCATCCGCTGGCACAAAGGAGTTGGGAGCTGCTTCCTCCTGCCATACGGAGGATCCAAACCTCATGGATCTGTTGGGCTCTGCCCCGGGTCTGCGCTGAGCAGGGGTAATGTCCAGCCCCGCTGTGGGACAGGACTGGTCCCTACACCCGTGTACCCGGTGAC
Organism: Xenus cinereus; assembly: GCA_025774025.1. Taxonomy (NCBI): domain Eukaryota; kingdom Metazoa; phylum Chordata; class Aves; order Charadriiformes; family Scolopacidae; genus Xenus; species Xenus cinereus. The sequence goes on from JAOXJK010000062.1 coordinate 181,479, forward strand.
AGCACAGTGTGAGGCTTTCCATCCGCTCCCTGCCCCAAATTAGCACGGAGCCTGCTTAATTGCTTCCTTGTGGGATGAGTTTGGAGAGCGTCCTCCACCCAGAAAGGGAACAGGCTGACATTACTGTGGGTCGGTGGCACAACCCTTGCTGCAGAAGTGAAGCTGGGCAGCTCGGTGCCGGGCTGGGCTAGTAATAGCCTGCTTCACTCTGCCCAGCCGTGCCTCCCAGCTTCCCCTCTGCCTGGGGCCAGGACGTTCCCAGCCGTGGCTCAGCTGGAGCTTTGACAACCGGCCCAGTGACCCACAGGGGTGCGAGCGGCTCTGCCTGTGGGCACACAGCCAACAGCCCCAGATAAGTGGCTACTGGCTATGCCAGCCCCGCACCCCCCAGGAGAAGGGACGGTCCCCATGGGACAGGCGGGGGCTGCTCCTTGCTTGGTGGCTGCAGGACTGGGGTGGTCCCCAGCCAAGGTGATCTGGGGTGCAGGCACAGGGACTGGACAGCCCCAGGGTCTCAGGGTTGGGACAGGGAGGCAGATTGGGGTCCCTGTCCATCAGCCTAATGGGATTTTTCTGGCTTTCTCCCCATCTGTCTGAGGTCCATCTCATGCGGGGATGTCCTCTCACCCTGCCCGTGCTGTCTGGAGATGGGGGACATGAAGCTGTTCGACCCAAGCGGCCTTGTCTCATCTCGCCCAGCCCAAATGCCTCGCTCTTGCTCTTGAAGACCTTGCACTGGATTCTGACTGTATCAAAAAACCCCGGGCAGCACCAAGAGTACACAGTGAAGGTCCAGTTCCTGCTGATGGTCGACATCCCCACTGGGGAGCCCAGGGGGACGAGGTGCTGGCCATGATCCCACTGACATGGTATTTTCTCTCACAGTTGCTGCAAACGGCTGCCCTGTTGTTCCCCACTTGGGTCCCGAGGCTGGTATCAGCCATGGGCTCCTTGCAGCCATCACCGTGGCCTCAGGTGCCTTCAGGTCCCCAGGAAGCTGACCCTGCTCTCGCCTGGTTTTAGCCAGCGGCAATCAGCATCCCAAGGGGTGGCTGCAAACACGATCCCTGCATTTTTCAGCTGGAGCTGCCACCAGTGCCTGCTGTCCTCTTCCCTGCTTGGCCCGGGGAGGCCAGGGGAGGGGGGCTGGAGGCCGTTCGGCTGCTATGGTTGTGAAAGCCGTGAGTCAGGGAGCCCGGGGATGCCAGGCAGCTCCTGGTTCCTCTGCAGGGAGCCTGGGGGTGCTGGGGGGCGGCGAGGCTGCAGAGGGGTGCAGGCAGGGCTGCTGCTCTTGCTCAAGGGATGCTGCTTGGGTGTTATTTTCCCTGTGTTCTTTTCCCCTGTGGTTTTTTCCCGGAGCAGGGACAGTGAGGCTCTGCTCGCGGGAAGGGAGCCCACGGGGTGCGGGAATGACTCATTGGACATATTAAGCAGATTTATGAGGTTATTTCTCAAACGAAGGCTGAGCGTGTGTGCCATGCCATCCTGGCCCAGGCTGCATCCCGGCACTGCTGCCAGCAGAGATCCTGCCAAACCTCAGCCCTTCCATGAAAACAACTTCAGTGGGCAATAAAAAACTGGGATAAACACAGCAGCACCGGCTTCAGAGCAGGTCTGCGCATGAGCCCACGTGAGGTGCTTGCCAGGGCCGGGCTGTCCATTATTTGCCATTATTTGTGGTGCCCTGGGGAGAGGGGGAGAGGGCAGGGGCTCCCCCAGGGCTTGAGGGGCTTGAGCTGTGTCTGGGGATTTTGAGCTGGGGAATAATTTGCTGGGGAAAACCTGTGATTTCTTCTCTCTCCCTTGTCTTCCAACACCCGAGTTCCCTGGCCGGGCGCTGGCAGCGTGCTCGCTGGGACCTGCGGGCCATGGCCCTGCAGAACAGGTTGGGGCCACAAATGGTCCCTGAAAGATGCACGTCCAGGAGCTGTGGTGGCTGTGAGAAGCTGGAGAGTGACCCGTGGGTTCATGCCATCCCTGGGCACCAGGAGGGACAGCAGGAAGTACCCGTGGGATGCCTTGGCTGTTCCCGGGATGGGGAATTGCCCTTGAGTCCAGCTAGGATGCAGCTGCTGGGACTGGGCTTGGGTAGTCCCAAGGACTGTCTGTTTCTGGTCCATGCCCGAGGGAGGGACGCTGTTTGGGGACGGGCAAAAGCCACCAGGCAATATTTCCACAGTTCATCTCTCCACCGGTGCCACCTCTTCACCATGAGGGTTACACTCAGGTATCCATCTTGTGTCTCCTCAGAGGTGCTGAGACTTTTCTGATGCCAATGAGCTCCCCCAGAAAACATCATCTCCCCACAGTGGTGTCCCCTCAGCTGCTTCCCTGTGGTGCCCACTGCACGCCTGGGGCCACCAGGGCCAGCCTGGAGGCCAGGGACAGGCCGGTGAGCTGTTTTGCTAAACTAGCAGAAAATGGGTCCTGGGACATTCCTGCCTGGGATTCATTTTAAAGCTACTAAAGAGGTTACAACCTTCCAAGAAATGTGACTCTGGGAAGCTGCCCAGTGGGAAAGAGGACAGACGCAGAACATCACAGCAGTGAGGGAAGATTGAAAACAAGCTAGAAATAAGAAATGACTATATATATAAACACTGGGCAGCAAAGCCAGCGCTGCAGCCTGTGTTCTTCATGTGTTGTTGTTGTTTTTAATCTTTGATTTGGAAACTTGCTGCTATTTATAGCCCCCCTCCTCCCTGCAGCGGTTGGCGGCGCTGATCCCTTCCAGATGCTGGTTCCTCGCAATCCTGCAGCCTGTGCTGGTGGGGCTGG
>JAOXJK010000062.1:184275-205467 GCA_025774025.1 Xenus cinereus
GGGGGGGGGGAGCAGGAGGGGACACGAGGAGGGCCTTCAGCATCACTGGGCCCTGCCATGGCCAGCCCTAGCAGGGGATGGAACGCCCCCGATGCTGCTGAGTTTTGGGGAGCCCGGGATAATTTTGCAGCACTGCAAAATTGGGGGGTTTTGCAGCATTGGTGGTGGTGGTAGTGAGCAAAATGCCAGCAATATGTCTGCATTAGCGTCTGGGGGCTACCAATTCCTCGGGGAGCCACAGGGGATGCCTGGGGAACCCAGGCTTGGCTTAGCAAGCGGCGGCATTTCTTGCAATGGCTTTTTTTTGAGATTTTTTTTTTTTTTTACTTTTGCCATTTCCCTCCAGAGCCCCCCAACCCTTCCCAGGCTGCCCCAGGTAGAGCTGGTCCCCAATCGGGGAAGGCAAGGTGAGGGTGTGGGGTGCAGATATGGGGCTAGGTGATGTCCCATAGCTGCTGGCTTGACCCAGAACTGGGGGCTGAGGCTGGCTGGGTTGCCTACTTGGGGAGATCCCCATGGGCAAGCCATCTGCAACCCAATTTGCCCTCGGTGCCTGCAGGCAGGAAGGGCGCCGAGGCTGCTCACCCAGGGGGGCTTCCCTCTGTCTGTCTGTCTGTCTGGGCTAGAGGAAGGACTGGAGGTGATGCAGTGCCTTGCAGGAAGTCTGCTTGCCCCACCGTCTGCCCTGGCAACAGCAGCGCACCCGCTCACCTCTGGCACGGCATCACGAACTGGCATCCCGACTGTCACCCGCCCCTGGTGACATCTGGGGTGGCTGGTGAGGGGTTGCCACCTCGTTCCCTGTCCTGACTCACCTCTTTTTTTCCAACCTGAGTGGGTGATTTTGCCTCTTTGCAACCCAAGTGGGAGATTTGCGAACGAGCCGGACACGGGACGGCGGGGTGATGGGAGCCTGGGAGGCAGCGCGTGTGAAGGGATGCAGGTGGGACCGAGCAGCATCCCCCAAAATGAGGGAGGAGTCCCCTTCCCCTGCAGCCACTGCATCAGACCCCCCCTCTCTGTATCCTCATCTGCCCTGGGGCTGTTTTCCAGACAAGGAAAGCTTCTGCTGCTGTTTGATTGAGAGCCATTTGGCCCCGCTTGCCCCAAAGGGGGCAGGGATTTGGCCGACTGGCAGTAGTCTGGCTCTACTATCAGAGCCCAACAGCATATCGGGAGGAGTTGGGTCCGCAGAGCCCGGGATCCTGGTTGCCTGTGTGTCCCCACATTACTCTTGGGATGGAGCGGCTCTAGGGAGAGCCTGGATCTCCAAATCCCACTGAGCCGCTCTTCCCAGGGGCAGCGCCAGCTGCCCAGGGACCAAATCCCTCCTGGGGCAGCTTGGTACGAAGGTGAACGTGGAGCCTTGTGAACACCAGCCTGCCTGACCCCGATCAGCCTGGGGCGGCTGGGACCCGTCAGTGCTGAGCCAAGCCCTGCGCTCACATTGAGGCACTGCAGAGCCGCCTGACGGGACGTTCTTCCACCTTCCCTGGAAAAAGCTGTTGTAGGGCTTCAGCCGCCAAGTGACGGCGCCTCTCGTCACATCACAGCCTCGCTGCATCCCCTGTTGCCCAAGATTTGCCTCATCTCTCTGGCATCTGAGCTCACTTCCCCCAGCTCCTGGCCCCACAGCCAGTCTGGGTCTGCCTGGAAACCCCATGACCCCTGGGCTGGCTGGGCATGGGGCTGGCAATGTCCCCTTGTGTGGGGCTGGTATGGTCACCATGCGTGGGGCTGGGGGGCAGAAGTGCAGGACAGCACAGGCAAGGACTTGGGGATGGAGATGCGTCTGAATGGGTGATGGAGCAAACCCCCCCGCAGCCATGTTCACGCCTGTGCAGAAGCAGCCCATGGCTGTGCTGGTCTGAAGGGACCCCAGTGTCCCAGCAGCACTCGGACACATCCTCGGCTGCCCCCCGAGCAGGCAGTCCTGGTCCCTGGAGGCCCCTGCTCTGTGTCACACCCTGTTGACATCTCTCCCCACCTCGAAAGACTGAATGAGCCGCAGGTTTCCCATGGAAAATATGAGTGTGGGCTTCCCTGGGCGCGGGGAGGTCTGGTGGTGACTCAGGGGCTGGTAGCCAGGGCAGCAGCACACAAACAGCCAGCGCTGGGCTGGCCCGGGGCAAGGGGATCCCAGCCGGACCGGGGCCAGGCAAGGAGGCGCCCTGAGGGGAGCTGGTGGTGGTTCCTGGCCCCTTCCCCAGGGATAAGGAGAGACTTGGGAGATCTAATCCCCCAGTCTTGGGCTCTGCCCAGAGAAGGGTGGGGGTCCAGGGGCTATTTGAGACACCCCAAAGAGGAGATACCCTGGGGCTGAGGGGAGCGAGCCAAAGGCTGTTGGGAGCCTGCTCCCACCGTGTCCTGGTGCCAGCAGAGCAGGGCTCCCCTGGGGCAGTCCCCGGCTTTCCCAGCTGAGATGCTGCAGCCCCGGGGAGGGGATGGGGTTTTGGGTGCTGTTTCTCCGCTGTTCCTTTGGTTGGGTGTTTGTAGTGGGTGGCAACGGGCAGGAATAGGGCAGCTGTGACTTTGGGTCCTTTCCTTGCCTTCCCAGGAAAACTGCTCCTGAAAAACCCCTCACCACAGCCCCCGGCCCTGCCTCCTCCAAGAGTCCTCTGTGCGCACGCAGATGGGCTTCTAAAACACCTTTAGTGAGTGCCCACACTGGGAACGATGTGAAGAGGGGTCTGTGGAGGGGGGAGGGAGCCTGGAGAGGGGTGGCGGTGCCTGAGCTGCCGTCACTCGCGCATCGATGACGGGCTGGGGGGCACCTATAGCCCTGGCTGAGGCAGAGCTGGGCTGGAGAGGACGGGGACACCCCATCTCCGAGCCTGAACGTGCTGAGCGTGACCCAGGCTGCACGTCCCGGTACCTGATGGGCACTTTGGGAATGCTAGAGGTGCCCAGGCATGGCGAGAGGGTGACCGGGGAAGGCTCGTCCTCGTCCTTTCTGGGGGCCAGGCGGGGCTGGGGCCAGTGACCAGCACTGAGTCATGGCCAGGGGAGGCTGTAGCCGCTCTGGCTGGTGGCCGGCCGGCTGCTGACGTCGCAGTCACCCCATTTTGCGGGAGGAAGCAGAAAGCGCTGAGCTGTTGCCACGGCAACATCTGTTTTCCTGCCCAGCCCCAGGGAAAACATACTCCCACGGGAGGTACTTTTTTGGGCTGGTCCCTTCGCTTGCCCACCCCTGCCCTTGCACACACTCCTACGTCTTCCTCAGGCACCGAACAGGCTGAGTGGGCAGTGGTGGGTTATTTTAGGGCTTTTTGAACTATTTTGGGCAGTGGCTGTGAGACACTGTGGGCAGGCAGGAAGGGCCAGGCTTTGGTTTCTGCTCTCAGAGCAATGGTCGGGTTGGGGCTGGAGAGGGCTGGGGCATGGCAGGGGGGAGGAGAGCCCTGGGGTGTCCCCAGAGAGCAGCCGAAGGAGAGTCTGGGGAGCTGCCGCCGTCAAGGGAGCTGGGAGGACGCCTGTGGCCGTGCAAGGTGGTGGTGGGAGATGCTGGAGAGGCTCCCGGATTCCCCAGGAACACCCCCCGGAGCCAAGGGCTGCCCGATCAGCCACAGCAGACCAGCAGCGTTGGACTCTCGCTGGCCGGATCCAGCAGCCACCCTGCCATCAGGGACTGTGCTGCTGTGCAGAAAGTCCTTGCAGGGCAGCCCAGGGTTTTGGGGTCACTTGGCAGATCCTTCCCCTCCCGCAGCCTGCTATCAGAGAGGGATGCAGCTGAACACAGCTTTGGGGCCTGCCCAGAAAGGGGTGGACTTGTGCTGCGGGTGCCAGGACAGTGTGTCACCCACCTGTGCCTCGGTTTCCCCTCTCATCCTGCCCCCACTCATCACCGCGTGAGGATGAGGGCGCAGACTGCGAACACCGAGGCAGAGCAGGGCACAGAGGTTGCTCAGAGGGTTTGTTCTCAGCCTCCCTCACTCTGGTGGGCTTGTGGTGGCACCAGTGACATGTCCGTTCCTGGAGGACTGGGTACGAGCAGATGAGTCGGTGGGTCCCAAAGCACCCCCTCTTTGCAAGGCTGTGGGGTCCCCCTGCCTGAGCCCCCAGAGCTCCGCTCCCTGAGTGGGGAGTCCCAGTCTGTGCCAGCGTGGTCTGGGCATGGCCCCCCTGCACAGCTCTGATGGGGGTGAGCCCATCGCTCAGGGAAGGAGAAACAGAGGTGGAGGAGCCAGCTTTGATCAATTTTTCTCTCTCCCTCTTCCATTTTCTTTGTCAAGCCAGATGTTTGCATGGCTGAGAACCAAGTAATCCAGAAAAAGTTTGTCTCTTCAGCACAAAGTCAATTCTTAACAGCAAACAAGCTGCTACAATGAAGATTGTGGAGGCAGATATTTCCCCCAGAGTCTAGACGCAAGCACCAGCCCCAGCGCATGGGCTGCGGGCAAGCCCCAGGGGTCCCATTCCAGCATCGCTGAGCTGAAGGCGGGGGAAACCCTGTCCCCACAACAGCCTTCCCCTCTGCGTGCCTGCACCCCTGCCTGCCCAGCTATGGGCTTCGTGCTGGCATCTTGGTGGCATCTACAGTCTTCATGGTGGCATCTGGATGAATGCAGCCACCTGGAGCCCAGAGCCATCTGTCTGCCCTCCCTCGCAGAGGGCAGGGTGCCAGGGGCCGTGGGCATTGCCGGGTGCCAGGGGCAAGGCAGGGGAGCAGTGGCTCAGCCCTGGGGATTTTTGTGCTGTGTTTGCTGAGCTGCTGTCCCAGCCAGGCCAAGAAGTGTCTCGGTTTCCAAGAAAACCTGATGGCATGAGCCCCACCAACCAGGATGCGAGGGGACGAGTGTCAGCTGCTAGAGAGAGCCGGCAGCAGGACGGGGATGTGGCTGTGCCACAGGCACGGCTGGCAAAGGGCGAGGGGCTGCATAGCATCGAAATGGAGTGAGGACAAAAGAAGCTGCTGGGCTGATCCTGCTGGGAGGGGGCAAAGCACCCTGGAACAACCTGGACCTGGCTCTGCCTCCTGGTGTGAGCCGGGCACGTCCCCCACCAGGGGCTCTCCCCTGCTCGGCAGGGTCCAGCGAGATCCCACTCCAGAAGGAGAGCTGTCCCTCACCAGCCCTGGCACGGGGACGGGAGCAGGTGGCATGGCCGGTGGCACGCAGGGGGCACGCCGGGCACCGCTCGGCCCCTGCGGTGCCAGCCACGCTCACACACGCTCCCCCTGCTCCCGCCCGGCTGAGTAAACAAGAGCCGGGAACAAAGATCTGAGTCATCCGCCGGCTCAAAAACACCCAAACATGGTCACGGGCCGAGGAGCAGCTCCGTCACGGCTGCCCCAGGGCTCGGAGGGTCCGGGCGTGGAAAGGGCTGAGCAGGGGCACGGTGCCCATCCACCACTGGGGGTTTGCAGGACCCTACACCGGGGGGATGCAGCCCCCTTCCCGTGGGCATGTCCAGGCAGAGCTGTCTGGTGGCACCACACAGGTGCCTGGAGGAGCTCCCGCATCACCCTGCTTCCGTGTGGCTAGCTGGGCACAGACCTGGGCACAGGATGGACTGATCCTGCCAGCCCCAGGCATGCATCTGGCATCAGCCCTGCAATGCGGGCGGCCACTTCAAAACATGTTCCCTCTCCAGGAATGGGTACAACAGGATGAATGGCATCACCTGAGGAGACCAGCTTTAAACACAAAAATAAGTCCTATTCTGCATGATTTCAGCAGCAGCACAGCGCTGCTGGGAGCAGAACTTTGCTGGGTGCCTCAAGGCATCTTGATCTGGACATGCAGAGTTTATAGAGGGTCAAAGCAGAGGAGGGAGGGTCCAGAGTGGGGTCCAGCTGCTAAAAATAGAGGGCACAGCACACCCCAGCTTCCAGCCCAGAGGTCCTCCCCACCAGGCTCCCTTCACGCCAGTCAAGCATCAGATCTTTCAGACTCGAAAACTGGGGGATTCCCAAAAGAAACAAAGTTACCAGAAGCACAGTGCCTGTTTCCAGGTTTATGGCTTCAGTTAAAAATAATCAGTCCTGATGCAATAATTAAGCTTGAAACAGGAAGAAAATGTTCTGGGTTTGGTGTGTCTGGGAGCTGATCCCTCTTGGAAGTGATTTGGGCTGGAAAGTACCTCCAGCTTCTTCCTCAGCCCAGCCGGGGACTGGTGCCTTGGTCGGTACATGTGGGTACCTGTGTTCTCCACTTCCAAACTGTCTCGAACCAGGACATCGGGATGGGATGAGCAGGGGGCTCAGGGTGCCGGGATGCTTTGGAGGGATGGCTCCTACCCCAGTGCTGAGGACCCGTCTCTGGAAGCTGCCCTGGAGGAGCTGGCCCTGTGCTGCCCCACCAGCTGTGGGGCTGACGGAGGGGGCAGAAGGTGTGGGCAGAGCCAGGCTGCCCCGAGGCAGTTTGCAGGCTCCTGGGAGGTGGAGGAGGAGGAGGCTGAAGGCAAGGCTGCAGAGCTGGCTGAGCCACGGCAGCAGATAACCCACCAGTGATGGGACCCATCCCAGCGATGGGGTGCAGTGGGGGGGTCCAGGCCAGCCTTGGGGTTCAGTTTCTCTCCCCAACCTTCCCCATGAGTTTTCCAGCTCCATCAGCCCTGCTGCCCTGGGGAGGCAGGAAGGGAATGGCATTTTTGGCTCAGCGCCCGCTTGCCCCGGCGGTGGGAGCAGCAGGCAGAGAGCAGACATGCTGGACTTATATAGAGCGTGTGCCCGACTGCTGGCACCCGCCTGCCCCAGATGCCACGGGGATGATCACACCGGGCGGCTGGCCCACGGCTGGGGGGGCAGATGGACGGGGGCCTCAAAGCACCTTCTGGGCCATGAAGCAATCCCGTCACCTTCCCACGCCCATCTCCCAGCCCCTCTTGGCCACCGGGGTTGGAGCTGAAGTGACCCCAGGGTGGTGGAAGGGGAGAGGGGATGGCTCTTCCAGCCCTGGGCAGAAGGGGTCACCCCGAGCTGTGGGGCAGGGATGCAGCCCGGGGATGGGTACACGGGCTGCTGGTGCTGATGAAGGCACCCACACACTGCAGGGGCATTTTCTCTTCTTGCCTGCTCCCTGCCAGCCCTGAAGATCTAACCCGGCCCCAGGCTGGTGGTTGGATTAATTAGTGTTACAGCTTTCCCATGGTGTGCCCGTGCTATTCTCAGCAGCCTCCAGCTGTCTAATCGCCTCTAGTGTGGGCAGAGCCCAGTCCTGCTGCACTGGCAGTGCCCAGGGCTCACCAGCACACAAAGCCTTTCTGCCAGGCAGGTAGAGGGGAGAGGAGCTGGCAGAGTGGACTGGGGCGGACTGGGAGCTGCTGGGACTAGGGAACGGGAGGTCAGCTTGATAGGAACTTTCCAACAGAGCTTGTCTTTTGACAGCAAGTGCATCTTGTGCGGGGCTGGGATGTATCAGGAGAGCATTGGCACTGCTGGCACTTTTGTACTGGGGGAGCAGGAACAACGTCTCGTTTTAGCAGCTCTGCCGTGGCAGCGGTTCCTCAGAGATGCTAAAATGACACGTCGCTTCTCTGTTTCCCCAGTACAAAACCACTGAGAGATCACAGATTTGGGTACTCGTGGGATGCCCAGCCCAAGACCCTGGTGCAGGGTCTCTGTGCTCACGCGTCCCAGCACACGTGCTCTGTCCCCCTCGGCGTGACGCTGCAGCCCCGGGGTGGCTGGGGGGGCTCCGGGCAGCCCTGCTGCCGCAGAAATCCCCTTAGCGTAATCCGGGCCGTCTCCCAGGAGGGATTTGCTCTCTGGGCTGGGAAGGACCTTCCTCCCTGCTGCGTGGTGATGCGGCAGCATTCAGCAGGAGATGTGTGAGCACCGTCACGGCTGCGTTGCTCGCAGCAGGGCAGAGCTGGGGCTGGCCAGAGACACCCTGGGGTGCTCCTGGGGCTCAGCCAGCACTTGCCTGGCCCGGAGCTCCGGCTGCTTTGCTCCCTCATGGCGTCCCGAAGGAAGCCGGCAGCCTGGCGCAGAGCAGGAGGGGTGGGTGCCTTTGCTGGGTGCGAGCTGCCTGTGCTGGGAGTCTGTGTGCTTCTCGTAAGTGGGAAATTAGGGAAGAGCGAGCAGTTATGGGAAGCTGGGGATTGCTTCCCTTTGCCTAGGGCAGCTGGTAAGGTTTTGGGTGATATTGGTCCCCAGGCACTGCTCCACCGCAGCAGGAGGTTGGGCACCCCTGACTCGGTCTCTAGTCAAGCTGGGAGCCCCAGCCACGCAGCAGGACCCCTCTGGGAGTGGAAGTGGAGGGCAGGTGGGTGGCACGGAGGGGAAAGGCATGTAGCACCCCTGCTTCGGCTCCCCGAAGGCAGCAGAGCTGCCAGCTGGATGGGGTGCCAGCACCCGTGGGGCTCAGCTCTCCGGCAGCACTGGCCCTGGCTGGGGAGCTGCTGGCACTAAACCAGGGTAATCCCCATCCCTCAGCAGCCCTCAGAGCAGTCCCGCTTACCGCACAAACCCCTAATTCCCTGATAATCCCTCCATTAATGGCAGCGTTTGCTGGGATGGGAGGAGAGCTGGAAAGCCAAGCAGTCCCCTCCCATGAGCGGGGCACCCTCCCTGGCAGGAGCAGAGCTCTGGACAGTGACACCCGCCCTGGCTGTCCTCCAAATGACACCCTGCCAGGCCCCGGGGACAGGGTGAGCTGCTGGCAGGGTGCTCGGGAGCCACTGGGGAAGAGGCACAGCCCCTGGGCCAGCAGGGTGCTCTGGAGCTGTCAGTCCGTCCCCAGCCCCTTCTGCCCGTCCTGTTCCATCCAGACATTAAGGCACCTGCGGGCAATGGAGCAGAGTCCCGGCTGTCCTGGAGAGAGGGAACAGACCGAGGGGACAGACCGCAGGACCAGTGCTTGCCAGCCTCCCCTTCCCACCGGCTTCCTGCCCTCGGGGTGTCAATTTCTAAGCGCAGTGACAGTGGCGATGATCCCAGCAATGATGCAACTGTAGCAGGCAGCGGCTGCCGTTGTTGCTGTTATTGTTATTGTAATAACAATAATAACAATAATTACTCCGTCTGCCAGAGGCTGCCAGCAGCCGGTTGTGTGGTGTTTTGCCACTCAGGCTGCTTGCAGCACGGCTGCTGGATCCCTGGATCCCCGGATCCCTGCTGCCTTCTGTCCCAGAGCCCCTGGGCTGGAGGAGGGGGCCCGGGGCTCCGGGCAACAGCAGCACCAGGGGTTTTCACCCCACATCTGCCGCTGGACCTGAGTTCCCAAGACACTGTCACAGGCAGCCGAGCTGCTCACACTCCCCTCCCCAGTACCTCTGGAGCCTTTAGCCATCCCAGAGGCTGCCTGGGGGGACAATGAGGCTCTGGTCCCCCTCCCTCCCTCCCTCTGCACGTCCTGGAGGTGTGTGTGCGTGCGATGGTGGGTACGGGTTCAGGGCTGTGTGTGTGTCCCTCTGCGGGTACACTCTCCCACGGTGCCGGTGACAGCGGGGCCAGCAGCAGCACTGCCACCCACAAACGGGCTCTGCCTGTCTGCTGCCCCCAGCACATGTCCCTCCTGCCCCCAGCACTGCCCCCACTCCACGGGCTGGCACAGGGACCCGGACGTGTGTCCCACCCGGCCACTGTCCCACCCGGAGAGGGAGGCCTTTGGGTCTGTCCCCCTGCAGTCACCGCCCCAGGAGTTTGCTGCAACGTCCTCAGAGCATCCTCCCCTGAGACAGAGCAGGTCCCTGCCACCATGCCGTCCATCCGTCCACCTGTCCTGAGTTTATGGGATGGCTCCTGTGCCTGGGGAGGAACAGCTAAGCCCACCCTGGTGTCCCTTGTGTCACTGGCCACCAGCACAGGCTGTGCCTACGAGCCTTGCTCTGTCACCCGTGGATCGTCGCATCCCTGCTTGACCCCGGCCACTCTGGGTGTTTGTTAGAAGCTGGGGCTGAGCTCTGGCAAGTGGAAGGGGGTGCCTGGCGCAGGAGGATGCCCGTTTCCCCAGCACAGCCAGGGCTGGCACGTCCCCGAGCCCCAGCCCTGCAGGGACCCTGGCCCTGCCTCCCCGTCTTCCCTGACACTCCCCTCCAAATCCCCTCTTTGTGCCTGGCCGGGGTCGGTGGGGAGCTGAGGCAGGAGAGGCTTTGATGTGCCACTTTGCTCGGCGCCACGGCTCCTGGGCACAGCGGGCTGGCACCAGCGGGACCCGGCCCGGGCGGCAGCTTCAGAGGCGCCTCCAGCTCACATCCCAGCACGGCGCTGCCTTGTTTTCGCCTGGCGAGGCCGGGACAGTCCCCGGCGCTCGGCTCCCGCTGGGATATGTTCCCAATGAGGCGCATGGAGAGCAGAGGGGCCGGCGGCAGCTCTGCCCCGGGGGAGAGGGGCCGTGGGTTATACAAGAGACCAGGTGCTGCCCCGGGACACAGAGGGCGCCGGGGGGACAGGGAGACCCCGGGGGTGGCCAGAGGGGCCGCACAACTACAAAGCCTCCGACTCCTGCATCGCTGGAGCCGTCCAAGAAATTGGTTTAATTGGGAGCCTCGTTGGGAGGAAGCTGGTCCCGGCTGGGAGCCCAGGCAGCCGGCAAGCAGCCGCGGTGTCCGGTGGTCCCTCCCCGCTGCCAAGCACTGGGCAGGGGCTGCTGCTGCGGCTGCGTGAGCCCAGCCCGGCACTGGTGTGGGGTGGACACTGGGATGAGGACAGCCTGGAGAGCCCCAGCTGCTCTCCTGCCCAGGACGAGCTCTCTGCAGCGGTCTCCAGGCTGCCAGCCGTTCTCCAAGGAGCCCCTTCACACCACGGTGGGATGGCACCGCAGCTCAGACCTTTCTGAGACAGGGCCAGGGCTCTGCACACCCCGTGCTTGCACCCACCCATCCTGTGCGTGGGCTGCAGGGGTCTGAGCCCAAACCGAGGGAGGTGTAAGCAAATAGAGGAGCTAAAAGGGGCCTCCTGGTCTATGGGCTTTGCTGCTGGAGGAGATGCACCAGCCCCTCTGTAGTGCGTTTTCCTGGCCCCACAAACGGTGTCCCCAGACTGGTGGTGACCCTGCCGGGAGAGGATGGGCAGCCACATCCGAGCCCGGACTCTGCCTTCGCCCCCGCCCTCCCCAAGCCTCGAACTTTCTGCCGTCCAAAGGTCTCCCTCCTGGAGAATGAGTAACTGGGTGCTGGCAAGGCAGCAGCTCCCCCCGTCACAACCCCCCTTCCACCCGTGGGAGCATCTTCCAGTGTCACTGACCCAGCGGGGACAGTCCAGCCACCGCACTGCCTGCGTCCTCCACAGTCAGCCTGCGTGGGGAGCGCGTTGGGGAGCTGCAGGGGGGGTCAGGGCAGCTGAAGGGCTCCAGCACAGCACTGACCCCCCAGCCTGCCTGCATTGCCCAGGCGTGAGCATCCTCATGGGGCTTCTCCCAGCAGTGTGGGGTGGCAGCAGCAGCACAGGGGCTGTGGGCAGGGGGTGACACTTGTGCTATGGTTTGCTGCTTAAAAATGGGACCACAGTGATGTTTCAGACTGCAGAGCACCAGGATGCTCCTGGCAGTTCAGGAGCCCCACTTCATGCCTAAAGGAGGGAACCCCACACCCCTCTTCCTTCATCTAGGGCACCCATTCTGTGAGTGGGAGAGTTTCCTGAAGACCCTGAGGGGTGGGGTGGGAAAGGGGAGATGAGGAGCCCTAGCTGGTCCTAGCCCAGTCTTGGGTTGGCAGAGTTGGGGTTAGAAGCGGGTTCCCAAGGCAGCTGCTCCAGTGTTGGGGGGCTCCAGGGTCCTCTTCCCCTTCGCAGGAGCCATCCCTGCCAGTCAGATTCCTGGGAATCCGGCGTACGTGAGCTGGGCGGCTGTTTCCCTGTGACGAGGGCTGATGATAGGAAAGGCAATTCACAGCGGATGATCAGCTGTCTGACCCTGACAGGGTTTATCGGTGCCACTGTCCCTGCGTCCCCAAACAGGACAGGGATCATGGGCCAGCCGTGGCGCAGAGCTGCCCACCATGCCAGGAACCGGCCCAGACAAGGGCTGAGCTGCAGCCTTTTCCCAGAGCCAGGGGTTGCCACGGAAGGGGTGGAAGTGGCCATGAGTTTGTCAAGGTGATAATGCCAGGGCACAGGCAGCAGAAGCAGGGTGTGCCCTGCGCCCACATTCCTCTCCTTGTAGGGTACCCGAGCAGCCGGCGGGTGCCCTCCTCCCTGCCACACCTGCCTTGGCAAGCACATAGGGCACGCAGGAGGTGATGGCCACAGGGCAGCACTGCTGTGCCACCACCTCTGCCAGGCCAGCGTCTCCTCCATTGTGAGGAGATGTTGCCGTTGCAGGGGCAGGGAGGAGGGTCGGGCTCCTCCGGGGTGTTCTTGGCAGTCCCACCGCAGCAGATGGCTCTGGGGTGGCAGGGCGGTGGGTGGCCTCGGATGCCACTGGCTGTGTCAGCAAAGGGCTGTCGCAGCAGCCGGTGGGAGCTGGCACCTTGCCCTGGCCAGGGCTGTTTGTGTTTGTTCGGGGATGTCGTTCCTGACCTGTTCCTGTCCTGGTGACTCTTGGGCAACGTCCCGCCTGGGTAATCATTGACGGGGCTGGGAAGGCTGGTGGGACAGACCTTAAACACTGGCCAGAGAAATCAAAGTGCTGAGCTCAGGGGAAATTTCCATGGCAGTGTCTGGGGATGGTGTAAACCTGGCGCAGACCTGCCCCCAGTATCACCCGTGCTAAGGTCGCTGGCTGGCCCCTTCCCCAAGCAGCAGCCCTGGGCTTGGGGTGGCCGTGGGACATGGAGGGACAGGATGGAGACATCCACCTTCCCCAGGGTTCCCTCGGGGAGAGAGGGTCATGGGACAAGCCAGGCTGCTCATGCTCGGGAGCCTCTGTGCCCCATTCTGAGATGGAGACAACCCCTCGGTGACTTGTGCCTTCTTGTAAGCCCCAGCAAAGTCCTCCTGGAGCCTGGACGCCTGGATTTCCCACACTGATTTTCCCGGGGATTATGCTGTTTCTAATGATCAATTAAAGCAAATTGGCCAGGTCCCCCAGGCCCCTAAATCCTTGCTAATCCCTGGCACCTTCTCAAGCTCCCATTGCTCATTCATTATGTGGCAGTCCCCTGGGTGGAAGTGTTTGCTCCAAGAGTGGCTCTTCCAACACGAAAGCCTTCCGGGTCCCCCAGGTGTTTGTCTGAGTTCAAGAACTCGCTGTTTCTAATTGATTTGTTTGTTCTGGTGCTGTTTGCCCTGAATGAATCTCCCTTTCTTGGCAGGAATGAGGAAGTTCACTTTCTTGGGAACATTTTACTGCTCAGCAGCCTCCTTATCGCCTCTAATAGATCCCATTAACCTTGTGCAGCAGTTGCACTGGCTCTGGCACGGACAGGCAGGAGGCATCTCAGGTTGTTTGTGTCTCTTGTGCAGTTTTTTTCACTCTCCTGCGTGACCCAGCTGGTTTCCACCTTCTTCAGCTCTTTTTGTAGTCACTACTGTTGTTCGACATCATCTCCTGCTTGTCCTTAACATAATCCTCAAATGCCATCCCTTCCCTCACCTTTCTTGCTGTTCCTCTAAGCTCAGCTCCTTGGTGCTGGACCTTGTTTCTCTCTGGGAAGCTGAAATCCTTTTGTGGCTGTAACAAGCAGCTCCCACCACCGTCCCAGCTGTGGGAAGCCTCTACCCAGAGGATCACCCCAGCAAATGAAGCCACCTCACCATGGGGACACAGCTGTGGCTGTGCAGCTCCATGTGCTGACCCACAGGAGACCGTGGGCAGATGCTTCTCTCTGGGCTCCCCTTCTCCAGATGCCTGGGGATGGGAGAGCTGCCGGCTCCCCAAAGCGTGACATCCCTGTGGCATGTGCAGGGACCTTTAGGGACAGCTGGACCCAATATCTCCCCAGGCCATAGCATTTGGGCAAGCTGAGGACATGGCTGCAGCCCATGGACCACAAGCCATGTAGGTGTTCAGGGCATTTTTTTTTTTCCCAACGGGAAATCTCATCCTACGGCCCACAAGGATGCAGGGCGGACACCAGAGGATGGAGAGGAGGATCTGGCTGGGGTGGAAACACCCTGCCTGCTCCCTTCAGGCATCCCCAGCAGTCCCTGGGGAGGCAGGAGAGGTGCCGTGCCTGAGGGCAGGTGCTGGTGGCCATGTCTCAGCCCGGCCTCCGGGGCTGCCTGCGGTCCTGCTGCCTGGAGACTGCCCCACTGTTTATTTCACTTCCTGACACCAACAACCACTGGGTGTAAGGGCAGGGTGCCGGGGACCACAAACCGCCGGGGAACACTGCATACTCACCCCACACCCCTGCCCGTGGTCCCCACCCTGGCACCCAGCCCCTGCCCTCCGCGGCAGCCTGGGCTCTGGCTCCAGAGGGTCTCCATCCCCTCGGGGCTGCAGAGGCGACAGGGGGTGGCACCTGGGAGGCGGAAACAGCCCCATGATCTGCCCGGGGGATGGAAACCCTGGTGGGGCTGGAGGCTGGCACTGCTGGGTCACGTCCCGGCACCATGCAGGAGGGCACAGCTCTGGGCCGGTTCCCAGTGGCTGGGACAGCATCAGCTTCCCTGGGATCTGTGCCATCTCAGGAGGTGCTGCCTGCACCCCACAGGTGCCAGCACCCATGGGTGGGTAGAGCCGGTGATGGGCACAGCTGAAGAGTGCCCGTGGTGGGCAGGTCTGCCAGCAGCTCTGCCGGAGCCTGGTCCTGGCACACATGCTGGAAGCAGCTCCCTTCCCTGGTCCTGAGTGCCATGTGGTCCCTGCGGCCCTGTCCCCAGCTGGGGACTGTCTGTGGGAGCAATGGGGTCTCAGCCTGCCCCTGCCCTGGAGAAAACCCCTTCCCAGGGGACATGAAACGCTGCAGAGGGGAAACTGAGGCACGGCAGAAGGGCAGGTGCTGCCAAGCTGTGGGGAGGGAGGCAGGATGGACCAGGACCCCCAGCTCTGAGCATCTTCCCAGCCCTCAGCACCCACCCCGGGCCCAGGTGCAGCCCCAAAAGGGGAGTAGCCCCTCTGCTCACCCCGACCCGTGCTGCTGCCGGGGTCCCTGGGGGGGTGATTCCCGGCTGCCCCGGTCTTGCCATCCTCAGATGGCATCTCTGCCCTCTCCTGCCCAGCTGGGGCGGACGCCAGTGCCAATGCAGCGCTTGTACTCATGATCTCAGGGGGCTGCTGCAGCAGAGCCCAGGCAGCCCAGGCTGCCGTGCACAGATCTCCACAAGCCACCACTTGCTCGGGCCTGGCAGCCACGGCTCGTGCTGCTCCCCAGCGGGAACCTCTGTTTCGTGCCACGGCTTTCCCTTCCCAAGAGCTCCCAGGGCCTGTGAGTGGTCCCAGGCAGCCTGAGGTGGGCTAACGCCAGCCCTGCATGAGCTGATCTGGATCCACGGGGGACACTGGGCTCCGAGGACTGGGTGGAAAATCCCAGCCACTGGTTTATCTGCGAGGCTCCCGCGGGGCTGGGCCGGGCTGGGACACAGCGTTCGAGGAGCAGGGAGGGACGCTTGCATAAGGCCGACTGCTTTGGCTGCAGATGAGTCTTCCCAGATGGGCTCCTGGCATGCAGAGCTCTGCGGGACCAGTGGGGAGAGAGCAGGAGCGTGCAGAACTTGGGGGGGGCTCTCCCCACATAGACCTGGCCCTCGGGTGGACCTCCAGACCCTTTGTCTCTCCTCATGCTGCTCAAAAGTCCTCCCAGGCAGCTGCTTGCCCCGTGCACGATGCATTGAGCATCAGCTACACGTGGTCTCCTCTTCTCTGCAACAAATGTCCCCCAGCCCCTTTTCTCCATCATGTTCCTGGGGTGACCCTGGCTGGAGGGAGCTCTGGAAGCTCAGCCTGCCCGGGCAGGGTGGGAGAAGAGGGACAATCCTCAGGCTGTCCCCCTCCCCCCCTCCCATCCCCATCTCTTCTACATCCTTGTCCTCATTCCTATCCACATCCCACCTCACCCCCACTCCCATCCTCATCTTACCTACATCCACACCCCCAATTCCATCCCCTTCTCCATCCACATCCCATCTCCATCCTACCTCCATCCTCATCCTCACCCTCATCCTCACCCTCATCCCCATCCTCATCTCCATTTCCATCCCCTTCCTCACCCCAGTTGGGCCCTGGCCCCCGGACAAGGGGGAAGGAGGGGGTGCGCAGTCCCCTCTCCTCCCACTGTCACATTTGCACCCCCCAGTGCAGTTCGGGGTGCGGGGGTGCTGGGTGCGGGGGTGCCGGGCCGGCAGCATTCCCCCCCCCGCCAGGAAGGCACCACTCTGCGCAGCAGCAGCTTCTCCTTTTCTTACAAATCAGCCGTTTCTTAGAAACTTCCTGCCGCGGCGCGTTAACCCTCGGGGCGCCGCGGAGCTGCGGGAAGGGGGGGCAGCCCGTGATGGCCAGAATTAACCCTGCGCTGCCCGGACTGTGCTGTCACCAACCTCCCCGCCTTGGGGACTCGGTGAGCTTGACTCGTCCCCGGGACGCGGGGTGCGATGAATCGGGGGGAGCCTGGCTCTGCTGCCCGCGGCTTGTCTCCTCACGCAACTGCGTCCTTTGTGGGGAGGAAGCGGGGGGAGGGCTGGGGTGCCACGCTAGCCCAGAAGCCTCGCTGCACCCGGGGATTAATGCTCGTGGGGCCAGGGGCTGGTGGGGGCAGAGGGCCAGAGAGCAGGGTGCCAGCGGGAAGGGGGGGGCCCCTGTCCCACCTTGGGTCCTGCACAGTCTGTGCCGCTGCCTCCAGGGCCTGTGGCACAGAGCAAGGGGACATCGCGTCCAGAAGGGATGTTCTGGGAAGGGTGTTTTCCATAACCAGAGGGCCTGGGAAGGGCATAGGATATCTTCAGGTGATGTAGGGGTGTTGGTAAATCTCCTCCAGCCCCCAGATCCAGCAGGAGATGGGGACCAGGCCCTGTGCACCCCAGGGGTGGTGGGTGGGGGTGGGGAAGCCCTTTCCCCTTGGCTGCTGCACCCACAGGCTGGCTGGGTGCTCAGCCCAATGGTCCTTCTCCTCTCCCGCTGCTCCCGGGAGACCCCCGGGGACAGCACCGGGGCCGGGCTCAGCCGCGGTGGCATGTGCCAGGCGCAGGGAGGGGTTTCTGCTGGGGCTGCCCTGTGCCATTGGCTGGCACAGTGTCACACCACACTTCGGGGACAGGAGAGGGCTCTGCCCACCCGTGGGAGGAAGGCTGGTCTGGAGCAAGTGGTTTGGGGAGAGTGGGTTTTGCCAAGCGGTTGCGGTGAGCGGGGTCTGCCCAGGTGCCATCGCCTGTGCCCTCCTGCACGAAGGCACGCGAGGGCTGTGGGGCATCCCAGGGCCATGGGGAGGGGAAAGAGGATGGGGAGAGGTGGCAAACAGGGCTCCAGACTCCAAACGCCATCACTGCATCCTGGGGATGCAGCCGGGGTGTGGGGGTGCAGCAAGGCCAGGTGGGGGGGGCAGAGCTCATCGCTGCAGCCCAAACCTGCCCCAGCTGTGAGGTGTGGAAGGACAGACAGACAGTGTCCCAGCAGCCGGGAGCCCAGTAGCACCCCTGACACCCACCGTAGAGAAACGGCCAGTGCAAACACAGCTGGCATCCAGTTTCCCTGGGGACAGCCCTTGCTGGAGAAGCTGTACCACCCGAGACTGGCAGCACTGGGGGTGCGCTGCGTGCCCCCCCGGCTTTCTGCAGAGCCTGTATGTGCAAGGGATGCATATATACATCATATGGGGGTGCCTGAGCCTGTTTGCACACATACGCACCCAGCAGGGACAGCAATCACTTGCACACCCAAGGCACATGTGTGTGCATGCGGAGCCCTTGCACTAGAGCGGCTGCAGGGCTGCCTGCGTGAGGCTGCGGTGGGGTCCCAGCCTGAGGACAGACAGGACAGGGAGGGGACAGGCACCCCGTAACGGTTTCGAGCCCCGTGGCCTGTGTTTTGCTGTTTACCCGGCGTTTCCAGGGAGCCAACCGTCCTCAGCTCTCGGCTGTGCCGTGACTCACCCCGGGCTGCGGCTGAGACCTAGAGCAGCGCAAAAGAGACCTAGAGCAGCGCAGGGTATGGCTACCTCCCCGCTAGCCCGAGCCCTGCTGGCCCTCTCCTTTGGGCCAGGGATGTCTCCAGCTGGCCAAAGAGTCATGTCCAGGGTATAAAACCGCAGGATAGGACAGTGTACCTCGCTTCAGACATCCTGCCAGCCTGGAGCTCTGCTCACACACCTCTCGCCTCTCCTGGTACCCATCAGCCTTTAACCCTCACACCAATGTTGTAGCCACCTCGCATCCCCGGAGGTAGAGGTTTCAGGGTTATTTTTCCTCTCCCAGCTACCCCATCGGGTTGGATCTGAGGCTGGCTGTACCCTAGGATAGGGTTGGGGACCCCTCTGTCCCTAACACTATGTTTCAAGATGGTTCAAAAAAACCCCAAGAGACCAGAAACACCAGAGGAAGAGCTGGGCTGGGGGTGCATACAGCTCCACACAGCCTGGCAAGAGCCTCCTCCCTGCTTGCCCCCCCTGGCCTGCCCTGCACACACCCCTGGTCCCATGAACCACACAAAGACCTGCAGGCTCAGGGCATCTTTCCCCACCACAGCCCCTGCCCCTCACATCTCCAAGATCCCACCTGGGCTCAACCAGAGCAGCCCAACCCCCCCAGAGGTGGGGAGCAGCCAGGATTCCCCAGCTGGGGAGCAGCACCAGCTCCCGGCAGGTTCACAGCACAGCATCCTCGCCAGTCCCATCCCAGCAAGGCCCAGCCCCTTCCCCACAACCCACGCTGCCTCCCCCTTGCAACACCTCACCCCCCCCATCCACAGACACAGAGCTTGGGGAACACATTTATATAAAAAGTAGAGTTTATTGCCATTTCTATCTAGATTTACACAACTGTGTCACCGCTTCTGACGTCAAAAGGGACGTCCCGTCACTTCCCAGAGAGCTGGCCGGGGAAGGTGGGGGGCCCAGGAGCATGGGCCAGCTCCCCCCAACCCAGCGGGCTGGAGCGCAGCCCCTGTCATGGCTCTGCCCGGGGGTCAGCCCGGATCCTCCCAGTGCTGCCACATGGCTCCGTCACGGTGGATGCCACAGAGGGGTGAATCCGTCCCCTCCTTCGGGCTGCTGGCTGCGCTGGCCACCCAGTTACAGCCGCTCGCCGTTCCAGTCTCACCTCGAATCCCCCAGCTGTACAGAGATGGGCATGGCTGGCCCAGAGCAGGGCACCCCACAGCCTTGTGGGCACCGCTCACCCGTGTGTTTATACATAGATACAGCTACAGAAGATGCCCAAACTAATAAAACAAGCTTTTTTTTTCCTTGTAATCCCCACACTGATGTGCGTACAGCCATGCACTACACCACAACTGCCACCACCAGTGCTGCTCAGTCCGGTCTGGGTTCCAGCACGCTCCTGGGTGGCAAGCGGGACAAATCTGCATTGCTCACTAAACAACGGTCTTCCTCCAATGTCAGGCTTGGCCAGAAAGAGACCCCCCCCTCCCCGCAGAGTGCAGCAAAGGCACGGGACTCGGCGTGCGCTTCTTCCAGCTGTGGGTTCCCACTGAAGTGCCAAAGGGCGCCTGGCACTGCCGGGGTGTCATGGACGCCCAGGTTTCGGGACGGGCAGGCTGCAGATTCACTCCTGGCCCACGGCGGGTGTGGGGGGCGCCCCACATCTCCCTCGCAGAAGAGCATCCTCGTGCAGGGGATGGCCGCTGGCTCTGCTGGCTGGCCAGGGTTGCCCAGGGCGGCACGGCTCAGCGCCGGGGTCTGGCAGTCCTTCGTGTGAGATGAAGGCGGAAACGATTTTGCAGGAGATTAAGTAGAAAGAGTTCCGTGGCTCTGCCCACCCCAAGGACAGAGCCACCTTACACCGCAGAGCCCCCCGAGTGCTGGGCCGGGGCAGCCGCCCCTGGGCTCTGCTCCTCCGGGCACAGGACCTCTGCGGGGAGCCGGGACTGGAACTTCTCCAGCTGCTCGGGGCTGGCGAGGGTCTTCAGGAGGCTGTTTTCACGCTCCAGTTGGGAGTTTTTCTCCAACAGTTCTTTAATTTGCTCTTTCAGGACCTCCACCTCCTCCCGCACAGCATACATCAAGTGATTTTTCACAAGATCCTGCAAAAGGCCGATCACTCAACGGTTGTGCCCTAGGGGCTACTCCTACCCTGCCCCCTGCCCCAGCCACTCCTGAAGTGCTGAAAAGGCTTTTCCCGAAGGCTGTCCCTCCCCGCCCTCGGCAGCCTGGCCAGGGCTTGCTGCTCACCCAGTGTTGTCCCCCCCCAGGCCAGCACCCACAGCGTCCCTCGGGTCCCCCATCTCCCAGGTCTTGCCGTCTCCAGAGGCACTCTCCAGCCCCCCCCAACCTCCCCTCAGGGGTCTGTCAGGCTGCAGTTCCCTGTCACTGATGGGGCCTGGCCTGGTCACCCCCACATCACCGGAGGGTCCTTTCCAGGCCCCCCCGGCCGGCTCCCTGCGCACTGCGGCGCTGCCGGATCCAATGAACTCAGCCAGCAGCGGGCAGACAAAGGAGCTGCTCTGCCCAGCAACAGGCCGGGGAGCGGGGACCCCTCCTCTGACCAGAGCACCCACCCGGTGAGTGGGGACCCCCCCAGGCAAGATGACCCGGGGGGGTGCGGGTCGCGGTGCACGGGGGGACAGCACTGCAGCTCACCATTGCCTGCTCGATCTTGTTGTCGATGGCCACCACGCTGGCTCCGGAGGCGCTGGAAGAGAGCGGAGAGGCAGAGCGTCAGCAGCGAGTCCCCGAGCAACCCCCTTTTCGGGGGGATCCGTGCACCGGGACACCCCCCCGCCCCTGGATGCAATTCACCGGGGCTTCCCCCTCCACTGGGGTCAACGCATCGGGACCCCCCTTCACCAGGGCCAGCGCAGCGCGCTCCCCCGGGACACCGATGCACCGGGAACCTTTTTCCCCCGGAGCAAAGCGCTCCTTCCCCCCCTCCCCTCCCCCCGGCGGAAAACGGCGGGGCTGACCGCGGCCGGTACCGAGGCCGCCCCTACCTGTTGTCGAGCTTCACGGAGACCACGTCCCCCCCGAGCAGGGAGGAGAAAAAGGAGATGGAGAAGTTGTGGAGCTGGTAGACAGCCACCTCCATGGGGGACTGGTACATGCCGGTGCTCATGGCGACGGTTGCAGCGATCGACTCCACCGCCACAGACGGAGCAAAACGCACTGCGGCTCCCCCCCCCCCCCGCGCCCCCGCTTATATCGGCCGCGTCCGCCCCGTCGGGCGGTGCCAGCGCGGTCGGGCCCAATTCCTATTCCATATCAGTATAATGACTTCAAACTGACTCGTGTTTCAGAGAGCTGAAAGCCAGAGCATATATGCAG
>JAOXJK010000062.1:206348-217093 GCA_025774025.1 Xenus cinereus
CCCCCTCCGCCCCCCGAACGCCCCTCGCAACACGGGGGGCCCGGGGCTGGCATCGCCCTCCCTGTCTGCCCTGCCGGCTCCGGGGCTTATCTCTGCCCTCTGGACCTGGACCGGGGCGGACTTTGCTCGGCCCCCCGGGCGGTCACCCCGCTGCCAGCGACCCCGCCGGGCTCGTCCTTCACAAGCCCGGGACGGGGGCTGATGCTGAACGAGACCCTGCCAGAGAGACCCCCCTCCACGGCGCAGCGTCCGAGAAAACGTTAGCGCTGGTTCGTGTGTCCCCGAGATGCTGCAGAGGACCCCAAATCCCCTGATGCAGGGGGTGGTGAGGGGGGGCGGCACCTGGCTGGTGTGTGCCAGCACGGGGAGCGGCCCGAGGAGCCCGGCCCGGTGGCCGTGCCGCCGTGCCCCTTCCTCAGGGAATGGGCTGAGGGTGGGCATGGCGGTATTTCCCCATCAGAAAGGGAAACTGAAGCACAGTGCGGCGAAGCTGCTCCTCACAGCAAGGCCCCGGCAGCTCGCTCCCCCGAAAATGGCACCCCCGCCCACCAGGGCAGGATGAGGACCACAATGTCCTGAGCGGTGAGGGACCACGATGTCCTGAGCGGTGAGGGACACGGGTGCCCTGTGTGGGACACTGTCGTGCCCGTGAACCACGGCCAGGCACACACAGGTGCCCCAAGACGCAGGTTTGATGTGGGGATGTGAGCAAATACTTTCTCCTCCCCGGTGGGTGGATTGCACGTGGGAGGGTGCTTCTCCCCAGGGGAAACACTCGTGGGACCCATTTGTCCCTGTGTCTGTGGGGGGGGATGATGGACATCTCCCTGTGCCAGCACCAGCCTGGCCCATGCAAAGGCTGGCACTGCAGAGAGTGGGAAGGGGTTTGTCCCCCCCCAGCCCCGGGGCTGGTGCGTGTCCCCCCGCTCCCACCGCCAGGCCCCACTCACCAGTCCCTCCTCCTGAAGAGGCTGGGGGAGTACGGCGGCTGGAAGGCCATGCCGGCGCCTGCACCCCGCTCCGTCCCCTCTGCTCCCCGCCGGCAGCCCAGCGCCCCGCAGCGATGCTGGCTCTGCCTGTGGCCGCGTCCCCCCGGCCAGTGGGGTGGCAGGGACAGCCGGGGGTACCGGCCGCGTCCCGGGGCGGCGGGCACGGGGTAAACACGCCGGGCGATGACCTCAGCCGTGCTCAATCGGCCCTTTCAGGGGCGGCGGGCCAGTGTGCCACCCCGAGCTGCGCGGGTGCCCCCCTCCCTGGGCAGATGAAAGGCGCTCTGTGTGTGCCTGTCCCCAGGGTGGCTGGTGGTGGGCAGGGTGGCAGCCCCCGGGACACAGGGTACAGCCCTGTCCCCTTGGCCGGGACAAGCCCAGGCCACCCACACGGGGGTCCTGTGACTCGGTTTCCCATTGCAGCTCAGGGAAGGTGCCTGTCGCCCTGCAGAGGGGGCAGGAGAGATGGGCAGAGGCATTTTCTCTCCCACAGTTGGGTGCCTCATCAGATGTGCCACCTCCTGTCTCCTGCAGAGAGGTGGGCAGCAGCAGGGAGACGGGGGGGGGCAGACCCCAGCCCTGCCAGCCGTGCCTCGGTTTCCCCACCTCCCCATCTCCCATCCTAGGGCACCCTCAGGCCTGGCCCAGCCCCCTTCCTAAAGGAAAGTCCTAAATTATTGTTGCCAGGGACCACGGGCTCCGGGACGGACACGGCGCGATTTCCGCGGCTGCTGGAGCGAAGCCGGGAAGCGCTTTGGGAGGAAATCACTTCTGCTCTGCCACCTCCAATATTTTTCCTACGGAGCTGGGACTATGGTGAAAACAAACAGAAGTGATGACTTCCCTGCCACCCCTCCCGGGCTCCTTCCCAGCCCTGCGTGGGGCACGGGCTCCCGGGCTGTGGGGCTGGGGAGGATGCTGCCCCCCTCCACCAGACCCCCAGGGTTGGATGGTTTTGAGGGATGGAAGTGCAGAAGGCTCTGCTTTCTCTTTCATTCCCAGCACTTAATGAGGAATCCCGAGGCAGGCTCCTTGGCCCGGGGCAGGTCGGGGGCCGCCTCCTGGCCCTGGCACAGCCTCTGCAGGGATGGAGCCCCCCCTGCATCCCCCCAGCCACGCACCCACCTGGGGGATGCGGCTCCTGCTGCAGAGGCTGAGTGCTCACAAACATGGGTGCACCTTGCAACCTGTACACACACACACACACACGTGCGAGTCCTGCGCGCCCATGCACGCCCCGCACACCCCGGCACGCCCACCCCCACTCCGTGCACACGTGTGTCTTCCAGCCCACATGGGCATGCACCCTGCACATGCTCATGGATCGTGCACACTCATGGATCCTGCACGCACACACTTGTGCACGCACATGAATGCATGCACACGCACTTGTGCGTGCCCAACCCACGAGCACGCTGCTCTGCGTGCATGTCAGTGCATCCTGCACGTGCACTGCACGTCCCCCCCCGCGCCCACACGTGTCCCTGACTCACGACTGATGCAGACGCGCACCCCTGCATGCACAGGCGGTGCCGGCAGTGCCTCAGCTCCCCCCTTCTGCAGCGGGGGCACCCCCAGCCCACCGGGCAGCCCCCACTACAGACCAACTGGCATCTCGGAGGGGGGTCCCAGCCAGACCCCAGCTCGGTGCTCAGCTCTCCCCAGGGATTGCATCGGTCTGAACGCCTCCCACCGCAGCAGCAGGGTCCTGCGTGGGGCTCCAGCTGCTCCCTGCACTGCGGGGGTCCCTTCCCAGCCCCCCGTGGTTTCCCACCCCCCAGCAGATGCCTTGCCGGGCTGCTGGCCCCACTCCAGCACGGCTGCTGGGATCTGCTTCCTCTCCCACCGCCCCGCTCCTGCTCCTCTGGGGCCTGGCAGCAGCAGAGCCGGGTGGGCAATCTCCCCCGTGGAGTGGCTGCTGCCCTGTGGCACCAGAGGCCACAGTGATGGGCGCCTTGGAGCAGGGAGGAGGTGGGAGCTGCATCCGCGGGGCAGCAGCTCTTGCCCCGTGTCCGCAGCTACGGGAGGTTCATCAGGCAGGGCCCAGCTCGTGCCTGTGGTTGTTTTGGGAACAGTAACAGCAGCCGCGATGCAGTGTAATTGTGACACTAATTGTTGCACTCTCTGGAGGGAAAAAAAAAACACCCCATGTCATTGAGCAGCTAGGAGAGGTGGTGACAGCAGCCGTCTGGTGGTGTCACCCCCAGCAGTGGCCCTGCAGGATGCCCCAAGGCTGGCAGCAGCCCCTCTGCCAGCCCACACGCACCCCCATCGCCGGGTGACATTTGGTGACCAGCCCCTCCTCTGTAACAGGCCGTGGAGGCACGGGCACAGCCGGGCTGTGGTGCCTGCAGGGCTGATCCCGGCTGGAGCAGGGATGGCAGGGAGCAGGGTGACGGCATTATCGCTCTCCTCCCGGCACCCCATACCTGCGCCGTGCTGTGGGTCAGGCGACACGTCCCCGTGGCCCCAGGGGAGAGAGGTGCTACCGCACCGAGCCTCCTGCACTGCGGCCGTGCCAGGCTTGATGATGCCACGCGGCGCGGGATGCCCCATCCCCGTCGGCTGCTGGTGGGAGCCGGGGGAACGGCCCGTGCTGCTGGAGCAGCCCTGGCCCCTCGGCCTCCGCTCTCCCCCAGCTCCACATTCTCCCTGCTCTGTGGCAGCATTCCTGGCTCGCTCTCTCCCAAGGACTCCGTTCAATGGGAGGAAGGCCCTTCAGAGGGTCCGAGGCGTGGGAAATGTTTATTGCCTGGCCCCGGAGACACTGGAGAGCAATACGGGAAAGGCGCAGGGCCAAGGCTGCCCAGGCTGCTCCGTGGAGCCAGATCTCCAGCTCAAAGGGTCAGCGGAGAGGGGGACAGGAAAAGCCACTGCTTGCAAACACAGCTAAGAAAACTGCCTTTCACAGCCTGGAATCTGTAGCCAGGACTGTGCCAGCCAAGGGGACTGGTGATGCCAGCACCAGGGCCAGCCATGCTGGGGCTGCAGGAGGGGTGACCGGGGACACGGGCGACGGTTGGGGCTTGTGGGAGCCCATGGAGGAAAGGGAGCTCCCAAGGGAGCCCCCAGTCTTACCCCGCAGCCCTGTCCTGGTGCTGCGGAGGGAGAGGTAATGCCAGGGGCTGCCCACGGGCAAGCAGGCAGTCCTGTCACCTGCTGTCCCTCTTGTCAGTCCCTGTCCCAGCTCCCCAAACTGCGCCCCCCCCCCCCCGCAGTGCTGGCGGGGGGCTGCTGTGCCGGTCCCCAGGGCTGCTGGAGCACACCAGTTGGCCACCTCTTGGCTTCCTCATCCCAAAGAGGTGCTGGCCAGGCTGTTTACTGCAGACTGGGCACTGCCCCAGCTCAGCTGTCCTTCCAGGGGCTGCGCGGGACCTGTGGCAGCCCCGTGCCACCAGAAGCCCTCTGACATGGGAACCTGGTTCATGCCCACCAGAGCCTTGGAGGGCTCATCGGTCCCTCAACCCAGGGCCGGCGCTGCTCCAGAGCAAAGGACAATCCCTCCTGGGTGGATCTGTCCAGGTATGCAAGTCCCCGTGCTGCTGGTCTTGCTAGACCTAGTGCCGGTCCCAGGGCTAGGGGACACCAGAGCCACGGGGAGAGCTGTGTGGGACGGTCCCGGCCTTTGCAACGCTGGGGACGCCCAGGGAGGGCGAAGGCTGATGGGGAACCTGCCCTCGGGCAGGGCTCCCGGGGCCGGGGACACAGCCCACCCCCCCTGCCAGGCAGCAGGGCATGGGCAGGGATGGTGGCACGGACGATGGCATGGGTGGTGGCACAGGGACTCCTCCAACCTGTTGGGCTGGAGGCGGCATGGGGCAGGAGGGGGGGCCCTGGCAGGCTCCCGTGTCCAGCTGTTGGGCTGCCTGCTTCCTCCGATAAAGGTACTTGGCTGTACTCCCAGTTCTGTGTTTTCTGGCGTGCGAGAGCACACCCCGCAGCCCGCCTGCTGAGAGCTGCAGTTTTTCTTTCTCTAACTTTGTCATCGCCCCCCCCCTTTCTTCCTCCCGTGCCCCCACCCAGCGCGCCCCGGTAGCAGCTGCCCCCCAGCAGCGGTGTGAGGAGGGAGGACCCAGCTCTGGCAGAGTCCCTCCCGCGATGCTCTACACCCCCACAGCCACGGCCTCCCCGGCCATGCTGGGCTGGGAGGGGAAGAGGAAAAAGGGCTGATGTGCTTATTGCCAGCCCTGGACCAGGAGGCCAACCTCGCGCCCTGCCCGTGTTTGTCAACACCAGCCCTGGCTGCTGCCGGCACGACTCGGGCCGCCCCGGGGGCAACCTGCCAGGGCCACTGGGCAGCAAACCCCGCTGCTGCCGGGCTCACACCCGCCCGCGCAGGGTCCCATGGCCGCAGCACGCTGGGGACAGGGCGTCAGGTATGGCACAGAGCAGCAAAAAACATGCCCTTCCCAGGAGCATCACACCGGGCTGCAGGCGGGGGAGCACAGCCAGCCCCCGGCCACACTGCTTCCTGCGGTGGGTCAGGGATGCCCAGCCCCGGGGACCATGGACAGATTGAGCCCTCAGCAGTTTTCACCACAAATCTGTCTGCACAACAAGCATTTCACACCCACGGGCCCTGTGGGGTGGAGTCCTCTCACTGAATTCCAGGTTATCACCTCCCTTGGTTAGCCCTGCCCTGCCCCGAGGGCTCCTGCCAGCCCAGGCTCCGGCTCCAGTCCTGTCCTCCTTTCGTAGCCCACTGTTACCATCTCAGACAGTCCCGGCTGGATCATCCCCAGATCCTCGCTGTCCTTCTCTGGTCCGGTTTCAGGGAACCGGGGACATAGCAGAGGTGGCCCGTGATGCTGAAGGGACCCCCCGCAGCTCCAGGGCCACCGGGTGCCCTTGGTCCCCAGAGCAGGCAGTGGGCAGGGGGCTGCCAGCCTGGGCTCTGCCCTCCCCAGCCCCTCGCTGGCCCAGAGCCCGCCTTTCCCGAGATCCCCAGCCCCGGAGAGGAACCCCATGGCAGGGCCTCCGGCATCCGCCCAAAGAAATCCCTGTCCCCGTGCAGGCGGGAGCGGGCGCTGGGAGCCATGCTGGGCGCTGGCGTGCGGGAGTGCCCGGCTCGCTAATTGGGAGGCAGCTCGTTATATAATGAGCGCAGGGAGGCTGGGAGGCTGCGAGAGAGCAGCGCGGCGACAACCCCTGCAACCAAAAGCCGCTCTTCCAGCCCAGACTCACCCGCCTTCAAGGAAAACCTCAAATCTTTCCCCTTTCAAAGCTGTCCGAGCTCTGGGCTCTCCTGCCCGGCCCCACGGGGAAGCTCGGGGGGAGCCCCAGCAGCCCCCCAGTGCCCCTCCCCCAGGGCTGGGGCTGGACCCAGGGCAGGGGGGGGCAAATCCCAGCCAGGGACCACCCGGTGGGGGTCGGGGGTGGGAGAGGAGGTGGCCCGGGAGCCTGCGCCCCGCGGGAGGTCAGGCAAGGACGCGCCGGGGCTGCACAGCGTCAGCCCAGCCGGTTATTAATACCCCGCCTGGCCTTTGCGAGGAATCCCGGGCATTTCGGACGGGGGACGCGTCGCTAAAACCCTCCCCTCGCTGACATTTCAGAACAATAACAACATGAAAGACAATAAGCTGCCGGCGGGACGGGTACCTGTGGCAATGCCATGGCTCTCCGTGTGCCCGCCCGCCCTCGGCTGCTAGCCCCCACCTGGCTTGTGCCAGCCCTTGGGGCAACCTGAGACTGTTCCCTGCCTCCAAACCGCCCGGAGCAGTCCTGCCCCGCGCCACGAGGGGATCACTGGGCTGGTTTCACGCGGGGCCATGGGGATGTCTTCTCCTGTCCCATGGCATCGGCTGCCACCCCCAGGGGAGTCACAGGCAAGGGTGCGAGGACGGGATCATCCCCTAACCCTGGGGGCGGGGGGTCAGAAGGGCAGGGAGGGGGCCAGGGCTTCTGCTCTGCCATTGGAGTCTCTCTGCTGCAAAAGCCCCTCAAATATTATATATATATATATATATATAACCAAGCACACAGAGGGTGACGGGCTCCTGTCCGGAAGCCAGCAATGTGTGGCACCTGGATAAATATAACTCGGAGCTCATCGGCAAAGCATGGTTTCGGGACAGGTTGCAGCCTTTAACGCCTCCCCACCCCCTGCCACACACCCCGGGGGACCCTCTGCAAACGGGGGACCCTCTGCAAACAGGGGCTCGGTCACTTCCCGAGGGCAGGGTCTGCCCGGACCCTCCCTCCCCTGATGCTGTGGTCACATCCCCTGCGCACACCCCAGTACCAGGCTCTGTCAAGCACCCCCAGCCCCTCCGTCCCATGCAGGTCACAGTGCTCCCCCAAAGTACGGCTCGGCTTTAACCCTCTCTGCGCTGGGAGGTGGCCGGGGGGGTGGCATTGGGTCCCAGCACACCAGGGGCACGGCACGCCCGCAAAGCATTGCCCAGTGTGCCCAGTGGGAGCTGAGGTGCCGGCCGGGCTGTAAAAGGCTTCCCTGTGTGTCAGACCCCGGCTCAGCAGTGCCGGCCTCAGCACCACCCAGGATCAGGCCGGTGTCCCCCAGGAAGGGGGGAGCACGGTGCTGGAAGGGGAGGGGGCGTGATGCTGGGACCAGGGCAGAGCCCTGTAGCTCCAGCTCCAGCCTCTTCCACACCTAAAGTTCAAAGCTTGAAATAACTCCTGGCCGGTGTTTTCCCCACAGGGCCCGTCCCTGCCTGTCCTTGGGACACCGACACGCTGCCTGCTCGGGGCCAAGCGCGTGTCCCGGCAGACCGGCAGCGCCTGAGCATCCGCAGGAGGCCGAGGTGAGCGGTTTCTGTGCAGCTGGCACTGGCACCACCGGCCTGCAGCTCAGCTGTGCCAGGGGCCCTCAGCTGTAGCCTGGTGGTCAGGGCCAAACGGCTTCATGCTGAGGGGCTGGAGGTGCTGAGCAGGACCCTCCGCTGCTCCAAGGAGCCTTGGGGAATCTCCGTGCGGGAGGGAGCTGGGTCTCGCAGAAGGGGGCAGGGACGGGCACGGCGCACGGTGCGGCACATGTGGCCGTGCGGAGCGTGGTGCCACGGCTGAGCCCCCTGCTGTGGGGCTCTCCTGGCCAGCGGCCCCTGCAAGCCTGGCCTGTGGGGACATCACCTCGAAGCCTGCTTCGTCACGGGGCGGGGGTCCCAGGGTGGCAGGATGCCCGCAATGGAGAGCGAGGTGGGTACTGCAGCCTGGCATCTTCCAGGCGGTGGAGGATCTGGGCATGCCAAGGTCGGCTGCTCCCCGGAGCCACGGCTCTCACTGCTCGGGCTGAAGCTCCCCAGCATCTCGCTGGCTGCAGGGCTCGGCAAACCACGCTGTGGGCCACGGGTCAGGCCACGTGCAGCTCTGTCCCACGGGAGCAAAGCAAACAAGCACCCGGTGCCCCGGTCCCCAGCGGGGAGGGGGGCTGTCCCAGCCCCCTCCCCGGGCAGAGCTGCCCCTGGGGCCGGGGAGGGCAAGCCGGCCGGGGGGACGGCTCCCCGCTCTCACACCCACACCTCTCTCACGCTCACACGTGCGGCCCCTCTCCCCGTCAAAGCCTCCTTGTTGCTCCAGCCCACTTGGCCGGCAGGAATGCGCTCCCCGGCCCCGCCGCCCCGGGATGCCCTTTACACCCTGGCTCCGTCTCCTCCTCCGGCATCACTGCCGCTAAGTGACACCCGATGGATGGGAACAAATGGTGCCCTGCCACAAATGCCACCCTGGCACTGTTGCCCAGGCAGCTCTTGCTCGCCCGCCTGACCTTATGGTGGGAAAGGCGGCGCTGCCCGGCTTCTCCCACCCCGACCCGTCCTTCCCCAGTCCCTCGGTGCAGCGCAGCTCCCCAGCCTCCCTCCAGATCCCTTGGCGTGCCCAGGACCCAGGAATGTGGCCCTTAGTTCCTTTCATGGCTCGGACCAAAAGGTGGGTCATTGCCCACCCTGTTTGGCAGAGCAGCAGGTCCTGCAGTGCCCGGAGAGGGTCCAGCTGGGCAGAGATGTCCCCTGGGTGCCTGGAGCAGGATGGGGCACAGGCTGCCACATGGTACCTGGGAGAGACCGGGCAAGGAGAGCTGGCACAGGCTGGTCCGTGTGGGCGAGCAGGTTGGCACGTATCTGCTCTCCCCACCCCAGAGCCAGGCGGGGCCCAGCTTGAATCACACACCAGCACACACCCGGGAGGGGGCTGCCCCCCCCCCACTGCTGACCCCCTCCCACGCTGCTGGCGCCCATCAGCCCCCCCAGCCCCGGGAAAGGTGCCATGGGGTCATGGGGCTGCTCTCCCCGGCCCACGCTCGCTCAGACTTGCGCCTGAGTCTCAGATGAGCGATGTCAGGGTAAAGTTGGCATTGCCGAGGGATGGTGGAGACCTTTCTGCCCACAGCGCTGGCATCTGCGGGGAGGGCATGTGCTGCCCAGGTGTTTCTGTGCCAGCTTGGCCCCTTGGCACTGCCCGGGTCTCCCTGGAGAGTGGTTCCCGATGCCCCATGTGAGGGCACGGAGGGGAGAAGCCCTTTTTGAACAGGTTCCCACATACCCTCCGAGCAGGAGGGTTTCCTGCAGGAGCATCAGCCCTGTAGGCACATGGTCCAGAGCATCCCTGCCTTGTGCATCCCTCACAGCATCCCTGTGATGAGCAAAGGGCATGGAGAGCCCGGCAGGGAACACCCAGCCAGGGGAAACCCCCGGAGACGGGCTGGAGACGCTGAACGTGGGTTGTCCAGGACCCCCAGCACCGATCTGACCCTGACTTGCAGAGCCCGGGGCTTGGTCCAGCAGGGGCTGAAGCGTCCCCAGTAGCCCCGGAGCCAGGCCTGGACTCCAGACGCAGCTGCCTGCTCCTCCCGTGCCGGGCTGGACTTCAGCCACGCACAAGCGTGTGCATCCACGCGACTTCCCCCTGCTCCCGAGCCAGGAGCACAGCAGCTAAAACAAGGGGCACAAACCTGCTCGGGTTCCCTGGTGGCAGCAGCAAGGGTGCCCTTATCAAGCCTGTTATCGGGGTGTTCCTCTGGCACCCACAATCCCCCGCTTTGTGCGCTATCGCCTCTTGGGTATCTTGGCTCTTTCCCCAGGAGGAGAAAGTTCAGGCTGGAGCAAAACAACAGCAAACACAGGTGTGGGCACACCTGCCCGCGGTGCCCGGGCCGTGCCCCCCAGCTCCCACACGCCGTGCCACCCGGGGAGACGGGGCATCACCCAAGCAGTCTCCAGGGCAGGCTGGCAGCGGGGTGTGATGGAGCCTCTCGGGACACGGCACGCACCGGGGCAGGGAGGCCAGGCTTGGGCACCGCAAGGGGCACGGAGGGGCACAGACGGGGAGAGACCCTCGCTCCCTGCCTCAGCAGAGCAGGAGCACGGCGGGTCCCGCCCCGGCAGGGGCGAGTTTGAAAGCATCCAGCCGTGCCCACACCGCCCGCCTCTCGCCCGCGGGCACTGCCGCCGCCTGCCCTGCTGGAGCAGCCCCGCACCAGAGGGGCGGCCCCGCACCCACCCCGTCACCCCAGACAGTCTCTCGGGGTCCCCTCTCCCCCCGTGAAGCCGACTGCCCGCCGCCCCCGGGGCGAAGGGAAGTCTCTCTCCCCCGGCGCCCTCCCGGCGGGGTGGGTTCGCCGCTCGCCCGCCGGGAGCCCGGGGCCGGCTGGCGGCTGCCTTGGCGGGTGGCCCAGCTCCTCCCTCCCCACCTGAGCGGCAGCTCCGCGTTATGCAAGTGCAGGAGGAGCGGCCCCGCCGCGGAGGGCTCCGCCGGAGCCGCCGGCGGGGGCCGGGAGGCGGGCACGCACCGGCCGGGGGGGGCGGG
>JAOXJK010000062.1:228702-250744 GCA_025774025.1 Xenus cinereus
GAAGAGACGAGAAGAGAAGAGAAGAGAAGAGAAGAGAGAGAAGGTCTCAGCCCATGGGCTGCAGAATCCCGGGTGGACACTGAGCTCCTCTGGGAACCCTCCCAGCGGGTGCAGGGTCCAGCTGCAGAGGAGGCGAAACCCAGGGGGATGAAGCCTGCAAACATCTTTGCATCCAGTGAAATGTGCCAAAGATGGTTCTAGGCATTAACTCCAGGGGACGGCACACGAGAAGAAGGGCAAGGGGAGAGCTGCCCCCTGAGCAGCAGGCAGAGAGATTTAAAACCTGAGCGCAGCTAACTGATGCAGAGCCAATGGGGAAAGAGGGGTTGGGAGACCACGCAGGGCAGAGCCGAGGATGGCGAGGACTTGGAAGATCTAGAGCAGCATGGCGTGGCTGTTTCCCTATTTTTGAGGTCAGGAAGCCAGGGAGATAGTGGGGGACGAAATCCCAGAGGAAGGAGCTGTTGGAGCCACGGGAGCCTGTTGTTTCACAAAGAGCCTCACATTTCCACCAGGATTTCTGATCCTGCCTAGGCTCGGGTGGGTGCTTTGGTGGTATTCCTCTGGGGATGTCTCTAAGCCTCAGACACAAATTAATGGGCTCTCCCGGCCGGAATGCAAGTCTGAGGGGATTAGAGCAAGCTGGGGAGAATGTCACCTTCAGCAGCTCACGTGTGGTCCAGAAGCAGGAGTGGCAGAGGGGAGGCGGGGGTGGGAGAAGCGGGATGGTCCCACCTGGCCGCGGCTGTGCGGAGTCACAAATGCCCCCAAAAAGCTGATGAGGTCATGGAGGTGCGTCGGTAGCAGTGTGGGGTTAAAATCTCCAGTGCAAAATAAGCCAGGCAGCAACAGGCTGGGCTGCAAAGGGGGCAGTGCTCAACCAGGCAGGAACTGCTCCTTGGGAAGCTGGGGCAGAGCAGCAAAACACGCAGCATAAACGGTTTATGAATGAGATAAAATAAAAGTTTGTTATAAGTTTAATATAATTAAGGTAAATTAACCATTACATAATGGTGAGACACACACATTTAACAATGCCCTTTGGGCCTGTCTCACGTGTTATGAGTAAGAGCTGCTCCTGTGGAGCGAGGGGAAGGGAGGGGAGAGTCTGGGGGCACCAGCACCAAGACCCATTGGGCTGGGGGTCCCGCACATGGTCTCACGCGCTCGTCTGCCGGCTCCTGGGGCAGGAACAGTCTCCAGCACAAAGCAGGAGAGCGAGGCAGAGGATGCTCTCTTGTCAAAGCCTCATTATTCAAACTTGAGCTCCTCTCCCCTCTCCAGAAAACAGTTTGTCAAGGAACAGCAAGACTCTGGCATTGGCGCTCTCCTGGGAGAAATGTTAAAAGTGGCATCTTAAGCATGGAGTTTGTGTAATACGGGAAAGCCCTGCAGCCGTTTGTGCTTTGGCTGGAGTCCCCAGGCAGACTTCAAAGGAGCCTCTCCTTTCCCCACCCCAAATCTCTTCACCCGATGGGGGGTTTCATCTCAGGAGCCAAACCCCAGGTAGCTGAGAGCCCCTTGGAAGTCAGGGGAGCTGCGGGGCCTCGAAGGGGGGGTTTCGGCGTTGGCAGCACATCGCTAAAGCCAGTGATCAAACCTTTCTGTGTGGGACTCCATGTAACACTCTCCCTCATGCCCACTCTGCTGTTTGCCAGCCCGGCCAGAGACACGCGAGGTGCCTGGCCAAGGGTGATGCCTGCACCCAGCCGGGCAGCCTCGGGAGAGCTCCTGCCTTACCCCAAGGAGCTGCTCTCTGTGGGCAGTGCTGTGGGATACGTGGGAGATGATGCTCAGCATGACCAGGGAAGGACAGCCCTGTCCCCGTCTGCTCCCCAGGGTAAAAATAGCCCTGGCTGCTGGCTGCAGCCTGGTTTGCACTCCACATCTTGCAGGGCTTCAATTTAAACAATGAGTGACCTCAAATTAGAATGTGACACCAAGGCGAAGGACAAACCCCATCTGTACAGCCATTGGCAACGCGCCTGCCTCCTGGGGGCTGTCCCTGGGGGGCTCCTCTTGATGCCTGGGCTTCGAGGACAGCGTGGAACAGGGCTGTCTCGTGGGTGGACTGTCCTCTCCACAGGATGATGGACTCTCCAGTCCCAGATTGATACCAGGGCTATGGTTATCCTGGGGCTTTCTCTGGACCTAGTACTGCTGCTGCCAACAGTAGTGAGCCACACAAGGCGGCCCAGGCCCCCAGGGACCACCAGGCTACGGAGAAGGTGGCAGAGCTGGTGAGGTCCAGGGAGGGAGTCTTTGCTCTCGTGCCTCAGAGCTGCTGGGTTTTATGACCTGCCCGTTCTCCAGAAGCAGGAAATTCTTTGGCACCCCAGTCCTTAGCACATCTGTGAGCGTTGGGCAGGGGGTACCTGGGGAGAAGTGTCCCTGGCTGTGAAATGTCGTGTGTTCCTGCTGCTGTGTACTCCCCATGCCCTGCCGTGGATTCACTGGGGATGGAGAGGCAGGAGTGGTGGAGAAGGGCAGAAGTCAACTCTATAATCAGAAAGGGGTGTTGCTTGGATACACTGCTAGGCAACCTCAGAGCTCTTCAGGGATGGAAATAACCTTCTCCCTTCTCCAGTTCTTCCTCTTCATTAGCGTCAAGCCTGAGCAGTGTGCTGGGACCATGAACATCCGCCTGCTGCAGGCTGGGACGCTGCTGTGGCCACGTGGAGCCCGGCCAAGGCTAAGCTGGAGGGCAGGGCACAAGGAGAGGGACATGGTATGACAGCAAATGTCTCACTGGGGTGAGGGCTGCCCTTGGCCAATGTTTGTTCAGCACGGAGTGTTTTGCCCATTAATTTCCAGTGCAGCCAATAACCAAGGCACTCTCAGCATCAGTGTCCCACCCAGGGGGACCTCAGGTGATGCCCAATGGACCTAACAATATGTCTCATGTTGAGATGAACCCAGCCCGATCCCTCTCAGCCTCGGTGATGTTTGTGCACACTTTGTGCACCCTGCTCCTCCGGGTGCCACGTCCCCCTGTGCTGAGGGCGGGTCACCAGGGCCACGCACAAGCCTGGGGACAGACGCCAAATTGCCTCTGCCTCAGAGATGTCCCTCCCTATTAGCAGAGTCACCCCCCCCAGGTGTCCCTCCTGCATTGCTGTGTCCCCGCTCTGGGTGCAGATGTCCCTGCAAGGAGGGGCTTAGGAAGAAGGGGGACAGTGACACCAGAGGGGGACACCAGCTCATCCTCATGCACACACCCGGCAGCCACCGGCACAGCCGGAGATGTGGTGACAGCTTCCAGCCCGCGCTACACCCTGTCCTCGCCAACTCAGCTCCAGCCATTGCTTACAGGATAACTTTCAGGCTTTTAATTAAATCTCCATGAAACACCCATTTGAGATGCTTAATTTAAAGTGAGAGCTAATTAATTTTATGGGCCTTTGCCGCGTCTGTTTTATTTCTGAATTGATGCCTGGGATGTGATGGTGGGGAGCGCAGCGAGCCAGGCAGCCACCGGCTCGTGGAAACTGTCTAGACGGTTGTGGCTCGTAAATGCAGCTGGTAGCCCCGTGCGAGGCTGGCAACCCTGTGCGAGGCTGGTAGCCCTGTGTGAGGCTGGCAGCTCACTGAACTTCCTCGCCAGCCCTGCAGTGGTGCTCCTTTTCCCAGGGACCAGCTCAGCCTGATGTTGCCCCATTGTGAATTTGCCCCCACTTGCCAGGGCTTTTTTCCCTACTTCATAGCAGAATTGGGGCGAAAGCTTTGGCTTCCAGTGCTGGCCCCCACGAGACACCCAGCTCCACTGCAGAGACCCCCACGGTGGTGGGAGCTCAGTGGAGCTTTTTCAGCAGCATCTGCTCAGCCTGGGGGTGCTCAGACCAGTCTGCCCTGCCCTTCCCATCCCCAGGGCATTGCTAATGCTGGTCCCAGACGGGAGAGTGTGGGAGCCAGCCTCCCCCAGCTCCCACAGCCTGCTGAGCCCCATGGTGGGGGGCCAGCAGTGGCCCATGGCCCAGCCCCTGGCCGCTTGCTGCGGGG
The DNA here is from genome assembly GCA_025774025.1 of Xenus cinereus. Lineage (NCBI taxonomy): Eukaryota > Metazoa > Chordata > Aves > Charadriiformes > Scolopacidae > Xenus > Xenus cinereus. Next base: position 232,702 of record JAOXJK010000062.1, read on the forward strand.
ATGCTGGTGGGAGCCAGAGCACGGGGTGAGGAGAGCGGAGATCCTGTCTGGAACAGCCCAGGACCGAAGGCTGTTGGCTGGTTTGGGGAAGGGGAGATTTCCCTGCTGGAGCTGATGCTGTCCCTTCGGCACAAGGGGGTCTGTCTCTCCCGTGCACCAAATCCGCTGGGGTCTTGGGGGGGCTGTGGGGAAGGGCTGCAGGTGCTGAGTCCCAGCTGAGCCTCTCGGCACATCCACCCGAGGAAACCAAGATGGGCTTGTTTTCAAGGCCCTGGCAGACCTGCTGTCTCCTGCTTTACTGCTGACTGTAAAGGGCCTGGTATTAAACTGTGATTGAAAACATGAATCATCTCTCTAATTAAACAGAGTTGCACTGTGCCAGGAAATCTGTCTCTTTGTCAGGATCTTTGTTTTTAAAGGGGCATAAATCTCAGGCAAGGCTAAAGATTGGCTCCTGGACCCTTTATCACGGAGCAGCGGTGATTTATCCTGTGCGCCCTGGCACCAGGGAGGGAATAAAGTTAATAATAAATATTTATTTATAAGCCACAGTAAGCCTGAAAGTGTCTAAATACCCACAAGAGCAGCATTATCTTTGTGTAAACTGAGCTTGCTTCGGCTCTGATAAAACCTTGCCGGGGCCAGCCTTGTCCGGCAGGAGGTGGGGGACCAGGGCACTTGGGGGCTGGATGGCGGGGGGTCTGGTGCTCCCCCCCGTGTTGGCTGGGTGGGAAGGACACGGAACAAACGCAGAGGCCACAGAGGACCCGTTTGTGCTTCTGGCTTTGTACAGGAAAACACCAACCGAGGCACCGCACGGCTCCGCAGCGCTCGGGTTGCCACTGGGACCAGTGTGGGCTGGGGGGGGCTAATGGCTGTATCCCCTCTGGAGCACTGGGTGCTGGGCACGGCCTGGAGGGGGGCTGGGTGGTCCCCTGGGTGGCACGGGCTGCAGGAGGGGGATGCAGGCACCCGAGCCTGGGTTTGCAATGGCCGTGAGCCATCGCTCCTCTTCCCTCTGTATACGGAGGGAGGGCTGGGGCTCTGCTGTCCTCGTTGGGGGGGTTGTGGTGGGAGCCCACTGTTTGCAGAGAGCTGGGGCACTTGAGTGTGACGGTAAATCCATGCAAATGCCACTTGCAAATGTCATTCCAGGGTACTGTCAAGAGCTGGAGGGCCACGTCGGGATGCTAACGTCACCACCTCACCACGGCTGTGGCACCGCTGCTGTTCCTTGTCACCTCAGCAATGAAACTTTCCTCCGGGTGAAGCTGCCCAGGGTGTGCTCCTGCTGCCCTGGCCGGTGGGAATGGAGCTCCTGCCCCAGCTCCGAGGCTGTGCCCTGCCCTGCCCCGCTCCCGGAGCAGCCTCATCCCGGGCATTTCTGCTATTTACTCGTAAAGCCTCGCTGGTATTTACAGAGGTTCCCAGGGAGCTGCCTCCCACCCACCAGCCCCTGGGTCAACATTGACAGAGCCCGCAAGAGCGGAGTGAGGTGGCACCGGCAAATAGTGCAGCGTGTTCTCCCGGGGAGATGCTCGGGCTGCCATCAGCAGCGTCTGTGCAACGCGAGGAGGAAACGTGGAGCGGATCAGAGCAGGAGACACTGCGGCTGGAGCCAGATGTTAATGTTCCTACAAGGAGGAGGAAGAGAACCCAGCCCTGACCCTCCTGCCCCGAGCCTCCTCCCAGAGCAGATTTATTTGCATCCATGTCTCTGAGAGAGCTCTGCAGAGCAGCCGCAGAGTGCGCTCAGCGATCACGCCTGCAAAATGGATGCAGTAAAACCAGCAGAAAAGACTGTTAAGGGTGGTTTTCCCCCGGGGATGCCATGAGAAGCTGGTACAGCCTGGGCTGCCGACGTCTGCGCTGCTGCGCAGCTACTGCAGGACACGTCCCCCCCCTCAGCTTTTCCACCTGCCAATGTGGCCCCGGGGCCGCCATCTGGGTTTTCCAAGGGGACTGAAGCATGAAGCGCAGCCCAGGATCGTGCCCTCCACCCCCGCCTCCGGGAGTGTGATGTGCTTCCCTCAACACCAGGAAAGTCTCCTGCGCAGACGCTGATACCAAACCTACCAGCTCCCTGGGTGATTTTAGTGAGTGACGGGAAGGAAAGAACTTTATTGCCTTAAAAAAAATCACCAGCCCTCCACCCTTCTGACACAGACCGCAGGGAGGGAGCCATGGCCGAAAGCCTGGGCAGGAGAAGGCAGGGGCAGGGGGGAGCCGTCCCTGCTTGTGGGGGTATGTGAGCCGTGCCTGAGCCCCCCCTCAAGGTGTTTCAGACACCTCGGTCCCTCTCAGCCCAGCTCCCCTCAGCCTTCCATCCGTAGCCGATGCCGCTGAGCTGACAAATTGCAACCCAGCCGGATATTTTCTCCTACTTTAAACAAGGGGTTTTCAAAGAAGATGGGTTTCAAAACCCACTTGAAAAGTGAAGAATAGCAGGTAGGGATATCACTGACAGTACAAAAAGGCTGGGGGAGGGTGAGGATGTTGCTGGGAAGGTTTTTAGGCAAGAAAATGCTCCGGGTTCCTCTGACTGTGTTTTCAAGGCAGCTCCTGCTTATCTGGGGGGATGCTCTGGGCCGGCTGTAACACCCCCCGCCCCGCGATTTCTGCCCAGACTCCCCAAACAAACCGAGGGGGTTACTGGAGACAGCTCTAGCAAACACTTTTGATGGTTTTAACAAATGTTTACTGCCTGGGGTGCCCAGCATCAGACCGTGTCCTGGCCAGACCAAACAGATTGCAGTGACGTGACCCACAATTTTTGTTGGCCGCTGCTAATAAAGCAGCCAGAGAGAGCTCTAAGGGTTGTATTTGCCCGGGAGTCGGTTGTGTCTCTCTGACCCGGGATGAGCGCTGTGCTGGTTTGGAGGGATGCAGGCTCAGGACTGACTGGGCTCTGTGGTCCCGGGGAGCTGGCAGTCCCAACCCACCGTGCCTTTTAGGGACCTCCAAAGCCCCCTGCCCACTTCCCCCCTTCCCCGCCACCCCGTCCCGGCTCTGCTCTGATTCTGTCAGAGCCGGCGCCGTTTGAGGGCGGTTTCCCGGGGTGGGCTGTCGGGGGGCCGCGGTTTGAGGCAGACGCTCCTGAGACACCGTTAGTGCGGGGGGACGGGGGGTGGAAGCTGCCGAGGGATGCTGCGAGGAGCAGCTTTCCGGGGGCGGAGCGGGGAGGGGGCTCCGTGTGAGCCACCCAAACCCGTCCAGACCCCCAGGGCACCCTGGGACGGGCTCTGAGCCTGGGGTGCAGAGGGGCTGGGAGGTGTGGGGGAGCCCCGGCATCCAGCAACCCCCATGCCCTCAGAGCCGCGCTGTGGGGTGGATGCTGTGCCCCCTAAATGGGGCGGTGGCAGATGGGGGGCAGCTTTCCCATAAGGTCACCCCCGACTTGGAGGCAAAGCTTCTGCACCCTGCAGCACTGAGAATTTTTTCTGCCGCCACGGCCTCCCCCAGACCCGGAAAGGCCTCTTGCCATCCCTGCCGTGCTCCCTCCTGGAAACAGCGCGGATTTGGGCAAAACGGGTGAGTGGAAGGGGGTGAAGTGCTGCACTGCTCCGGGGCTGCAGCCGCCGGCAGCCAGAGCTCAGGGCTCCTCTCGGGTGGGGGGAGACAAGAAGTGCTGCAAGTTTCAGATTAATTGCAAGTTCAATGACTGTGTACATGAATATTTAATTAGCCACGTCTCTAATGAATATGTATGATATGCAAATTCAAGATGGAGCAAGCAGTGAGACAGAAATGCGGGGAAGGCTGACAGCGGGCGGCAGAGCTGGAACGGCAGCCTGGGCCTTGGGGACCTGCTCCTCCCCGAGGTCTGGCACTGGGGACCATGAAGAAGAGGAGGGATGGGACGGCAGGAGATAACCTGGGGCTGGCAGCACGGGGTTGTGTGTGCACGTGGGGAGACCTGTGGGGACACGTCTCTGCCATGTGGGAGATGGGCTGGTTCCTGGTTGCAAGGAGAAGCAAGGAAAAATTTAGGACTTGGCTCAGAATCTATACCCCAGTACGCCCTTGAGGATGTGTTTCCTCAAAGACCCAACCTGCAGCTTGAGGAACTTTGTCAAACCCACCAAAAAGCCCCAAGGCACCGACCGAATTCAAGTAAATCTGACCAAGGGGGTCCTCACCCGCTTTGGTCAAACACCCCCTGCCAGCACCGGCCCCCAGGAGTGGGCAGCTCCTGCTGCTTCGGGGCTGCCCAGGCGTCTGATGGGAATTTGGAGTCAGCCATGGCAGGGAGCAAAGGAGGGGGATGCAGGGGGAGCAGACTGGGACCACAGGACCTCTCAGTCCGAACACAGCCCCTGAACTGACCTTAACTCATACGATCTGGATTTCCGCGTCTCTTGATTGAGGAGATCAGGAGGGCCCTTGCAGGACTCTATCTGCCAGGTTTCAGGACCAGGCGTGTCCATCCCATCTCGCTAAAGACACCCCACATGGGTCTACCATTCAATCCAAAACCTGCCGTTGACACGCTGAGGGCAGAGATAGCGCTGAGAGCAAAGCGGAGTTAAAACGCCACAGCGGTACCGGTGCGGATGCCCCCACTGCGGGTCCATGCAGAGCTCCTTGTGCGGCCACCCGGAGACTGAGGGCTCTGCACCACCCCGTGTCTGCTGTGAAAGCTCCAGAGCTGCGAGAGGTGCTGGAGCGGGGGCCGTTGGGGGTCCCCGTGTCCCCTGCCCCAGAGCCACATGCCTCCTCCCGCAACCGGTGCAGCAGTGGGGATGGTGCGGGGCTGGGCTGCCCTCATCTCTAATTACTGTTGGGATCATTATCGTGATTAGTGTCAGCTGGGCCTGGCTGCCAGAGGCAGTTACCGGGGTGTTATATATCTGTCCACACAGCTCTTTTTATGACTTGTAATTACAGCATGAAATAGCTTTTTTTTTTATTTATTCTATTTTGGCATTAGGAATAGCTATTATGATGTGGGGATAAGACTGCTGCTCTGCTTAATTTTCTGATAAAGAGCACTGTTGGTGGCAGTTGGTGGCTCCGGGAGCACAAGGGCCATGGGGGGACACGGAGGGACCTGTCTGTCAGCCCTTCTTTGGGCTGCACTGTCCCTCTGCAGCTCTAACCCCAGCTGTGCCGTGGTTCCTGTGACAGAACCGTTCACCCACCCACACAGCAGGAGCCAGGCCCTGTGAGACACCCCACACTGAGGCCAGAACAGCAGCTTTTCTGGGGGATTTTAGACAATTTTACTCAGGGATCATCATTTGTGTCCAGGAGCATTATCTCTGCATCCGTCTCTACCTGTCTGCCCTGACGAGGCGGCGCTCAGATCTACGCAGCGCAGCTCAAGTCTCCTGCTGTCATCTTCCACTTGAAATTCGCAGTTTCTCTAATCCCAGTTAACTTTTCCACATCAGCCCTATCATTACTGCAGTCTGGGATTTTCCCCCGCAGGCAGCCCGATTTCCCTTGCTTATTTATTGTGATGGCTTGTCTGGCTCCGGGCTTTCCGCAGGCACACGGAGCTCCGGCTGCATCCACCCCTAAATCACATCAGGCAGGACCAAGCGCCTTCCCACTGCCCTCCCATGGCCCCCAGTTTAACCCCCCACCCCAGGAATTCCCGGGTGCCAGCAGAGCTTTCCTGTCTCTCCCACCAAAGGACTCCCCAGGATCTAAGTTGCTAAATCCCTTCTCTCTGCTGGGGCTTCTCTCGGCATGGGCCATATTCCAGGGAATGCCACCAGCTTTGCCACCTGCTTCTCATTCCTGGAACCCCCCCGGGACCCCTCGAAGTCTGCAGCTCTGCCTGGAGCCCAGCATGAAAGGAAAGCCAGAGGAGAATAGCTGACCCAGAGGGACTGTTCAGCCGTTCCTTGCCTGCTCTGCCCTCCTCCTGCCCGGCCTCGGTCCAGCCAGGACACCCCCTCCCACCCTGTCCCACAGCCGGGGGGCACTCTGAGGTGAAGGTCCCTCCGTCCATAGAAATGTCCTGACTTTATCCTTCCCTCTTCATTGCCTTTATATCCAGAAACACCATCGCACTGTCCCCACCGGGTGACATTTGCGTGTCCTGCGCTTGTGTGCCCAAGCAGAGGGTGGGCACGCTGAGGACCTGCACTGGGGCATCCAAGCTCCTGGGAAGCATGAATCCTACTCTCAGCTCCTCGCAAGAGAGGATTGGCAGGAAAACTGAAAGCCACCAGCACGGCCCAGGATTTGGTCCTTCCCAGAATCACTGTCTGGAGCTGTCTCTGCAGCAGGAGCAGTTTTTGCGCTGCTGCACCTCCTCGTGTCCTCCCTCAGGACATTGGCAAGGCCAATGGCTTGTTTATTGCATATAAATAATCCCTACCCAGGCTGTCATTTAAACCTGGGACCTTTCCAGCAAAGTTTCTGGTTTATTTTGTCACTGCAGCCAAAGCTGAGGTGGGACTGGAGCAGAGGGCTGGGGGAGGGAGAAAGGAAGGGAGAGAGGGAGGTCCAACAGTCCTGGGGAGATGTTGGGAGAACTTCTTCCATGAAGACACACCGAGAAGATCCAGACTGTTTCCAGCAGGGAGAGGACAGAGGGATGGGGAGATGGAAGTGACGGAAGAGTTTCTAGACAGGGAGTGCTGGGGGCCTGGGCTGTGCCCAGGGAAATGGGAAGTCAGGGAAAGAAAAGCCAAGGGGGAGAGTGATGTGGAGGGGGCACGCTCCTGAGGACAGGGGTGCGTGGCAGAAGGGGGACAGCACAAGGGGGGCTCTGCAGGACTGCACATGGCAGTGTCTGGAGGGGTGTCCCCTCCCCTGCCTGTACCTGCCAGGAGGTAGAAGCCCAGAGCCAGCAATTTTATCTCCTTCTTCCCATTGCTGCCTGCACGATGGTGGCTGTGGTCCCTGCAGCAGCCGTGGGATTTTTTATTGAGGTCTCTTGGCAGAGGTGGGGTGACACCAGCAGATCCCCTGGCTGTGGCTCCTGGCAATGGTGGACACATGGCGCTGGAGCTGCTGCTGCAGAGCCCAGCTGAAAATGCAGGCTGTGGAGTGAAACGGGGCAGAAAGGCAGGCTGGCTGGATGCAATTACTGCTGACAGCTCCTCCGAGCCAGAGCATGAGAGAGTCGACAGAGACTTTGAAGTCCTGCACAATTTGTGATGGAAAAACCCCAGGCTCTGAAGCTTCCAGGTATGTTTAGCTTTAGGTATTATAGTGCTGGGCTTCTGGGCTCAGAAACTGCCGTCCACACTGAACAGCCAGTGCAAAGGTCTCCTTTCTCCAAAGGGAAGGGAGAGTTACCTCCCGTTAATCTGTCCAGAAGCAGTCAAACGGGATTCAGAAAAGGTCTTGGTTCCCCTGGCAGGGCTTGGGGCAGAGAGCTGCTCTCCTTCCTCCTGAAACGTGGTTCAGAGATACAGCATTTAATAACCAGCAAGGATTAAAGTACCTTTGGGGGAACACTCTCATCATAACTTAAAAGCAGCTGATTCAGGGTGGTTAAAGCCCAGATTTTCCTCCTGCTGCTGCTCTCCGGGTGAGGTGAGCGCTGAGGGTGGCATTTGCAGCACCAACGATGTTTGCATTGAGAAGCTGCAGGTTGTCCTCGGCGTGGGGCAGGTGGGTCCCGTCAGTGGGACGGGCAGCACGGCTGCCTGAAGGGTCCCTGTCCCTCCTGCCCCACCTCTGCCTGGCCCCTGTGGCTGGCTGGTAGCCCAGGGCTACAGAGCCACGCTCTGCAGTGACCGTGACCACACAGGGAGCCCAAAGAACAGCTTTGCCATGGACACTGCTTGGGTGAGACCAGCTCTGCTGGGTGGGACCTGAGGAGCACGCACTGCTGTGCTCTGCACCAGTAGGGATCCCCGGTTCCCGGATCCCCATCCATCCCAGCCCACCCTGGGAGGGCAGGAGTGATGGGAACCTGCCCCAGGCAAGAAGGGGGAGGCTGGAGGAGGGAACACCCCCCGCCCTGGGTCCCACCGCATTGCAGAAGGACAGTAGAAGGAAGGCCACCACATGCACCTATTTATGAGCCATCAGCTGTCGGTGATTTGGCCTCTCCAACGTGTTTGTCACGTCTGAAGCCATCCTTGGGGGGCGGGGAGGGGGCCTGTCTGCAGGCACCCCCATGGCTGCGTTGGTCTCCCCTCTCCAGTCCCCGTTTGAAAGGGATTAGTTACAAACACCAAAAGCACGTGCTGTAGGTTAGTGCTTGCTGTTCCCTTCGGCTTTAGCTGTGCTTCCACTGGAGGGAACACGCGTGCGGCATCAGCCTGTCCCAGCCCGGTCCCTCCGGGAAGCCTCTTCCCTCGGCGGGACGGCTCTGGCTGCGGCTGCTCGGGGACGTGGTGTGGACTCTCACGGCTCCTGGGCTACCAGCCCTGCCCCTGCAATGGGTCCGGTGTGCTTGTACCTTCTGTGGGCTTCCTGCAGACCCCACCGCAGTCACTCGGTCCCTCATCCCATCTCCGCTCGTGGCCTCTGTCGAAGGTTTCTGAGGGACTGTTGTGAAAGGCATCTTTGGATTGAGCTCCGGTTTCTCTGTTGCTCTTGCCGATGTGCAGCAGGCAGTGCCACTGTCAAATGCATTTTGTGGATTCTTTCAAATATTTTGTTCCCCCATGCTACACACATTTTAACAGTAATCCTCCTCTCTGAAAAATGTGTTTAATATTTCTGAACCCGCCATTCCCCGAGTATTTGGCCTCTGGGATCCTTTTTCCTACTGATGCCATGTCACGCACATCATTTCTAGAGAACAACAGGCTTTGAGAAGGGAAAAAATGACATCCTTATGGTTTCTGAAATAACCAGAGTTGCTCCATAGATGATGGGATTATATCAGCTCCTTCGAGGTTTAGAACCAAACTCGAGGTGCTGTCACTGAGTCACAGGCACAGAGCCGGGAGGAAGGGCAGGCTTTTGCAGCATCTCCTGCTTTCGCAGGATCTGGGTTAATAAATAAATCAGTGTAGCTTTTTTTCTAGCCCAGATGCCTTCTGCACTCTGGTTTGCTGTTTGTTCACGTCAGTGAGAGGCAGGAGGTAAACTGCAAATGGCAAATGGCAAATGGCCTGCACCCATGGGCAACCAGATCTCCAGAGCAGTGGCCAGGGATGGGCTTGAGATGGTGTGACACTGATCAATGGCGTGGTGGCGCTGGGATGTGCCGTATGGCATGTTTTACATGTACAATGTAAATTTAAGTGTAAAGTTACCTGTACAAGAGCCCTCTCAAACACAGTGGGGATCATTTGCAGGGTTCACAAATGTCCTCGTGCTCACCTTACCTCTCGCGAGGGTTCGACTTTGTGTTCACAGCTGATTCAAAGGTTACCGCTCTGTAAAGTCATAGACCAAATAGATTAGATCTTTCCTGGCTGATGGAGCTCACCCTGGAGTTGGGGATCATTGCATTGTGGGGACACTGCAATGGGATGGTGCAGGTCTCCCTCCTGGACTTGGTGCTACCCAAACGCTCCATCAGTGAGCAGGAGGAGAAAAAGAGGTATTTTCTGGGAAGGTTTCAGGCTGACAGAATTTAAATATGGATAGAAACAGATCAGGTTGGCAGGATGGTGGGGGGCTGGAGGGCAGCATGGTGCAGGCTCTGCCAGCGCATCCCACGGCTCCTGCCCTCGCTGGGGACAGGGACGAGCCTCCTGGGCAAGGCCAGGGGCTGGAAGAGGGTTAAAAGTTGCTCTCGGGGAGTGAGCCTTGTCCGGAGGGCTCACTCCAGTCTGCGGAGGCACCGAGGCGGTGGGAGCGCTGATGTCACGGGGCACGGCTGTGCCTTGCTGCTCGGCTGCCTGTGTCATCGCTTCCATCTTGCATCCGCCAGCATTTTTGTCATCACTTGGACCTGCGCGATCAGGCTCATCTCCCTCATTATCCTTCCTCACCGCAGCACCCTGAGGAGTCCTCTGGGCTGGGGGAGCACGTGCCCACACTCAGGGACTGCGAGAATCCCCAGGAACCAGGAGCTGGGGCAGAACCGGTCCCGCTCCAGGAGAGGGTGCCCGGGAGGGAGGAGCAGGCGGCCCACGTGCCCTGGCACGGGCAGAAAGGTCCTGCCATGTCCGTGAAGGGGCCGACACGTGAAAAGAGCATCTCTCGCTCCTGGCAATGCCGTGTGCTCCCATAAAGGTCTTTAAGACCTTTTATTCGGAAATGCAGAGCCGGGCAGCTCTCCTGCTGTCCAGGTGGCAGCCTGGGGTGTCCTTGGCAGGAACGGGTGACGCTGGTGTCAGTCGGGCTGCCCAGGGCAGAGGCAGCTGCCTGCACCCAGAGCAGGCAGGAGAAGCATCTGCAGTACCTTGAAGGCTGCAGATTTGGGGGTCCAGCTGCATTTTTGGGGGCAGGCAGCAGTGGGGGTGCTGGCAGACAAATGGGCTCGCTCTCCTGCTGCTCTCCCAAAGCAGGTCCCTGCCGTCAGAGACACTGGCACTGGGAAAATGGGAAGGTTTAGGCAAAATGCTGGGGTGGGAAGGAGGGGGATGCTCTGCTCCACAGTCTGTGCTGTCTGTGAGCTCCTGGCACTGTCTGTCCAGCTTCAGAGAGCAGCAAGAACTTCAGCTGCCAGGGGAGGGCAAGAGCGGAGGGGGCTGGATGAAGGGGAAGCCTCACACTGGCCTCTTGCGGGTTAAATCACAGCACCAGGCTTCAGCAAACCTCTGCTCTTGCTGAGCACCACCCTGATGGATGAAACCTTGTCCTAACACCCTGCTCATCCCACTGCCTTTGTTCACCAGGAGAGGAGCAGCATCTCGTGAGGGGCCATTAAGCATCTGTCAATGCCAAAACCGTCTCTCCTCGTGCACAAGCAGGATGGTTTGCAGCTCATACACCAGCGCCATCGACCGCCTGGGTGACAAGGGGATGTGATGGAAAGAGGGTCACAAACGCCCCGGACAAAGGCAACCACGAACCTCCCGGATAATTGACTGTCCTCCTCGCTGCCCCCTCCTCAGGACCTGCCTTCGCCTTGGCCCTGCTGGAGGTGGCCGCTGGCTTGGCTCCAGCCCCTGGGCAGCCCCAAACCCCCTTGCCAGGTTTGGGATGTCTGTGTCAGCTTCCAGAGACAATGAATTGGTTGCTGCTTTCTGCATTCACCCACGGGACGGCGTGTGCTTGCTCAGGTGCTGGACATGGGCTGCTGCGCATCTGCTCTGCTCCCACCCACCTTTCTCATGGGCCACATCCATCCCTTGGGGCTATGCTTCCAGCAGCCTGTCCTGGGGGCTGTGGGAGCTGTGAGCTACGGAAAACACCATGCAGGGCATTAGTCCTCCTTTCCCTTCAGGAGGGGTCTCCCTCAGACAAACCAGAAGCTGGTTTTGCTCTCAGGAGCTGTTGGAAGACGTTTCTCAGGGAGCTCCCCCTCCTGCCTGTGCCACCCGCAGCACGTGACACCGCTGCCCGCAGCAGATAAGAGCATTTTTGCTTTCTTCTCCTCTTTGCTTTTCCCTTTCATCTGGGCCGTCGCAGCTCCGCAGTTTGCCTGCTGTGATCAGAGACGGCCCAGGTGGTGAATGCATCTGCCCCCAGCTCCTCCGCATGGGAACCGGCCCCGCACCACCACGGGCTGCGTCTTCTCGCTGCTTCAGCCCAGACCGAGCCATAACCCCTGTCCCGGGGCCACCGTCCCCGTCACATGGGGTGTCTCTGCCTCAGGAGAGGGGTTGTCCCTGGGGACGCAGGCAGAGACCACCTCTCGCCCGGGACCGGGCAGTTCCCAGCCCTGCCATGGCTGGAGATGGGGCTGTACCCGTCCGTGGTGGGGTTCCTCGGGTTGGACTCCTCTGGATTTGTGCCGACATGGCTTTTCGACAAATAACCACTTTCTCCTCCACCTCCTCCCTGCAATGTTTACCGGCAGCAGCTTCAGCAAGCTCTGGCTTGGTCCCCCCTCATCCTGCCCATCTCCTGACAAGACCCGCAGTTCCCCCACGCGCCCCATTTCTCCTGCACTGCTCCCCCTGACCCTCCGCTCCCTCCTTCATCTCCAACACCAACAGCGCTTCCAGAATTCCAAACCCTGCAACTTTTCCTGTTTACAAAACCAGCTTCTCTGCGATGGCTCTGGCCTCTCCTGTAGACACACAAAGCTTTTCACTCCCAGGGACTCGGTCTAAGACTTTCTCCCCTGCCCGACCGGACCCCCCCCCTTTGGTTGACTCCCCCGGGGATGCAATGTCTCCAGGGACCTGTTTGGGTCAGGCCGTTCGGATGGTCCTGGCGTCCTCCCCAGAGGAGCAGGTCAGCCCTTTTGAGACCATCGGGGATCCCTGTGCTGTTGAGCCTCCACACAATGGAGAGGGTGGCTGGACCAGGCACAGACCCCCACCGTGCCACCCCTCCATGGCAGACAAACCCCGGAGTCCACCGCTGTGTCCCGGTCTGTTATGTCTCACTTGGCTCTGCCGTTTCTAACAGGGGGGATTCTATGGTTTTCTTACCTCTGTCCCAGAAGACCTCACTTTTTCCCCCAAAGAAGTTTGGATGCCCCAGTAAGAAGATTTGCAATGTTCATTTTCCAGCTCAACGCCCCCCCTGCCTCTCCACGCTCTTCCCAGGGCTTCCCTGGGCTCGACAGATTTGCAACCCACTAATGAGGACTTTTCCCCCACTGCAATTAAAGATTAGCTCTTTTTCTACTAGCAGCAGAGAGAGGTGATGCAGCCTTGCTCTGGCCTGAGTTTTTGGAGAAGCTGGAGGCAGCCGCAGGCCTTACCCCACACACCGACAGCGGGGAGCGGGGGGTGTCAGGACCCCCCCCTTCTCCTCATGCACGCACCGCCGGCCTGAGCCTCCACCTCCATCCCACGGTCTCCATCGCTCCTGGTCAGGGCTCAGGGTTGTATTTACACCTCCCGGCCACGCTTGCACCGGTCCCCTCCCCAGCGCCACACATCCCGCCCGTCCCGCAACGGGCATGAATTTGTGTCTCACATCAATTAAAAATCCGCTTTTTTGAGCTTGTAGAGAAAAAACAACAACAGCACCAGAAATGTGTTTAATTATACCTCATGATTGCAAATTTTATATCCCCAAATTGGAGTGTACTGTGTTTAATTCAATTAGACATTATAAAACTCCCTTTATCCCCTTCAGATGTTAATAAACTCAAGAACTTACAACTCACTTTATTTGTAGCTCTTGCAACACCAAACTGACGTTATTTATACGTTTCTAAGCTGTTTCTAAACATAACAGATTTTTATTACTTTCTGGCCATATGCCCAGAATGGGTAAAGTTTTGGGGGAAAAATTTAAAACCGGAAATTTCTCTTTCTGCTTTTCTCTCCTCTGCCTCTTTCACCGAGTGACTCCATAAGCTGTGAAAAACCCCATGGTGGGGGTTAATGGGATGAGATTCCCCCGGGGGCTCCTCTGGGCTGTCAGAGCGTGGCCGGGGCAGGCATCCTGCAGAAATTCAGTGTCACCACCTCAGGGTTGCACTTTCTTGGGAAAACACCGAGGGCCTTTTCCTCCCTCAGCCTCCAGCTCCTTGGCCCGCATCCCCCTGCCACGCCAGGAGAGCTGGAGAGCAGCCTGTTACCCAAGGGCCGGGCAGCACCGACCCCGGGGAGGCTCAGCCACTGGCTCCAGCACGTGTCGCAGGGACATGGGGATGGCACCCAACAGCCACCTGCTGGAAACTGGGGACGGCACCCAACGGCCACCTGCTGGAAACGACTCCTCTCCTTCGCAGCTCTGCGGGGGGAGAGCCACGAGCATTGTCTGCACCCCCCCCACGCGTCCCTTCCGCAGGGTCCCCTCTGCCCCGCGTTCCCTCTCTGCTGATGCAGGGTGAGAGGAAGGTGGTCCCCACAGCTCTGGTCCCGGCACAGGTGAGTCAGGGAAGGGGGGAGATCCGGGGCTCTAGAACCTGTTTCTGTGCAATTGCTCCTGGACAAACACAGGAGCAGGTTCGGGGGTTGTGGCTGCTGGCACGGTTCATGTGAGCACCAGGACACAGTACGGGGCATCTAACAGAGGGTCCGAAACTCTGTTCCAGGGGCTGAGGGTCCCCCTGAGCCCTAACACCATGAAGGCATCAGTCGTCTGTGGCGTGGGCTGGTTTCTGATGATGAGCACAGGCTGATGTGCTGCGATTTCACCCCGGTGTCCGTAACAGCATCTGATTGTTCCTAATCTCGGCTGTTTTCCAGTTATTAACACACGTGTCTGAGCAGCAGAGGGGCTTGTGCTCAGCTCCCTTAATTAGCAAGAGGGGAATTTTCTCAGCTAGTTAAATCCTGGCTGTAGTGAGTGGCTTCGTGTTGGTGTTAATTGTACCTCGCATGTCCCGAAGGACCCTGTGGGTTTCCCCAGCTTTCCCAATGCTTTTCCTCCCTCCTTCCCCCCACTCCCCCCTCCCACCGCTCTGGCTCCCTCCTCTCCCTAGGTTTTGGGTGCTGGACCCCCCTGCACCAGCACCCACCGCCTGGTCCTCCCTGGGGACTTTGCTCGGGGGAGAGGCGGTGGTGCCAGGAGAGCCGGCATAGGCAAGGCGGCACCAACAGGGGACTCGGGGGCACTGGAAAATAGACTTTAACTGGATGCCATGACTGAAGTTAAAAAAAAAGATATAAAATTTTCTGTGTTTCTCCATGGAAATCTCAGTTCCAGCTGAACAACAGGTCTCATTTGTCCTGAGGACTATTTCACCTTTGAATAACAGAATCATTGAATGATCTCAGTTGGAAGGGACCTTGAAGATCATTGAGTCCAACCATCAACCTAAAACTGACAAAACCCATCACTGACCCATGTCCCTCAGCACCACGTCTGCCCGGCTTTAAATCCCTCCAGGGATGGGGACTCCAGCACTGCGCTGGGCAGCCCATTCCAAGGCTCCACAACCCTTTCCATGAAGAAATTGTTCCCAGTATCCATCCTAAACCTCCCCTGGTGCAACCTGAGGCCGTTTCCTCCTGTCCTAAAGCCCCTTCAGGTCCTTCCTCCCCACCGAGGTGACCCCTCTCTGCTTGAGGTTTCGAGAGGAGCCCTGCAAACGCGCCGCCTTCGGCTCTCCGGGGCTCTCAAAAATGCCTGGAAACTACATGTTTGGGAAGTGTCAAAACAAGCCATTTGCCAATTAAAGAGCTTTTGAGCCGGGCTGAAGTGTTTTGTCAGCCTCATCCCAGCCAAGGCTGCTCAGCAACTTGGGTGGCTTGTTACAGACCCTCCAAAACCAGCGGTTTGTTCTAAACACTCCCACCTCCCGCGTGCATGGAGAGCCAAGGGGTTCTGTGTTTAGAGCAAACCGCTGGTTTTGGAGGGTCTGTAAATGGTACACGGCTGGGAGACTTGAGCGGTGCTCATAGAGGTCCCTTCCAACCCAGACAATTCTATGGTTCTCTGGTTCTGTGCCTCCGGCTGGTGGGACCTGGGCTCCTGCCTGCGATTTATTCAGCTCTGCTGCAGCTTTTGCTGGTTCTGACCTGCCTGCAGGCACTCCTGGTCTGGCTGGGATGGAGCTGAGGGAGGTGTGAGGAGCCCACAATTCAGCCCTGGTCCCCCTCTCCCCACTCAGGAATCCCGGGTGGGATTTTGCTCCTCTCCACTGCCCCAAGGGAAGGTGGTCGCAGCCCTTACTGTGCACAGAGAGGGTGCATTTTAGAGCTTGAGAGCTCCCGGTCTGCACTGACCGAAGCCCCCCTGCCCACGGGGGCTCCGGGCAGCAGGAGGGAAGGGGCAGCAGCCGGGCAAAGCCAGACAGGGATGACCTGGCCCTGCCAAGGGGATTGCAACTCAGCAAACAAGATTGCCAAAGTGGGTGTTTTGTTCACACTGTCTGGAGATGTCGGCTTGGCGGCCGCATCCCACAAGGATTGTTTTCCCAGAGCTGGGATGAGATCCCAGATGACCTGAGGGTGATCTCTGGAGTGACTCAGAGGAGGCTTGGCCCAGTCCAGACAACCGTGCCCGGTGAAGCTGTTGCTTTCACAGGATACAGTCCCTGAGGTCGAGTCAGATTCTTGCTTTTACTTATGGGAAATCAGGGGGATCTGGGCTGGGAACCGGCCGGTAGAGCCTTTGGAAGGCTCCCTATTGCCTTCCTTCTGACTCAGGACACCCAGGAACGTCCACTCCTCGGTGAGCACATGTGGGCAGGCACTTGGGGCGCAGGACAGTGCCAGCAGGCACTTGGAGAGCAGGATGGTGCCAAGGGGCTGTGGGGCTGGTCCCTTCTGTTGCTCCTGAGGAACGGGGAGTGCTTTGTCCCCTGGAGTCATGCGGAAGGCAGGGACTTGTGGAGAGCACATGCCTGGCAAAGGTTTTGGTACCTGGTTCTGTCTGTCCCCAAACCCCCAGCCCAGGGCTGCTGTGGATGATTAACCATCAGCAGCATCTGCTCTGGTCGGTGCGTTAGGGTCCCACTGAGGCATGTACGCTGGGACTGCTCCAGCCGAGAGCCGGGTTCGGGGCTGGGAGGTGACAAGGGTCTGCTGCGTGTGACAGTGCTGTCCGCACAGGCACAGACAGCCTGCGAGGCCCTGCTCCTGACCTGCATGTCCCAGGGCCAGCATCCGGCAGAGCGGAGCAGGCAGCTGTAACAAAAAGGGTTTTGTAACCAAGTGAGGGAGGAGAGGATGAGCTGGACAGACATTATTATTGCAGACACATTTTTGATGATGCTTTGACGCCAAACCGCTTCAGCTTTAGGATGAGAAATATCAAGCTATTAGTTCATGGTGCAGAACAGAGCTGCACGGAAACTCTGGGGCTGGAGGGAGACATGAACGTCAGAGAATTATTTTGTATGCATGCTCTTTTTTTGTTTCTCTTTTCCCAATTCCCCTGAGGCTTTTCAACTTATAAATCTGTGCACTTGTGTGGCAGCCACATTGACCGGCTCTGTCATGTCAATAACCCGTGTCACGCAGCATCCTGGGGAGCTCGCTGACACGGGAGGACTCAGCAGCTCATCCCATCCCAGGCCCGCTCAGCATCCACTTCCAGGGATGTCTGCTAAATAAAAGCTGACTTGAGCACACGGGATGGGGGCCGCGGGGACAGCGGAAGAGCAGAAAGAAGGTTCATCGCCAGAGCAAGGTGTAGTTGCAGGACGGGAACAGCAGTGCTTGCTGTAGACTGAAATACAAAAGTCAGCAAAGAGGAGCCGAGGAGCAGCAGGGCGGGTGTGAGCCTGGACTTGGGCAGCCACACCAGGTACTGGCGCAGGCTGGGAGGAGGGAAAACGAGGGAAAACCCCTGCACAAAGGGGTTCCCGAGCTCAGGGACCCCCAGCTCACAGCCCCAGCCGGAACCCGGAAGCCCGCGACAACCAATCAGGTGCGGAGGGGGCGTGGCCAGGAGCCACGCGCAGATTTAAACGCAGCAAGAGCAGGCCCTCGGTCCCTCGGCGATGCCGCGGCAGCACCGGCAGCGGCGGCAGCAGCGACGACGACGAGAATCGAGGTGAGCCCAGGGAGAGGGTTAGAGAGCGCTGTACAGAGGGGTTCCCGAGCTCAGGGACCCCCAGCTCACAGCCCCAGCGGAAGCCCGCGACAACCAATCAGGCGCGAAGGGGGCGTGGCCAGGAGCCACGCGCAGATTTACAGGCGGTCGGAGCAGGGCCTCGGTCGCGCGGCGAGGCGGCGGCAGCCTCTGCGGAGTGCGGCGCGCGACCGGTGGGTTCAGGCGAGAGGCGGTGACCCGGCGAGGCCCAGCCTTCTCAGCAACGAGAAGAGAGCAGCGCGGGCCGCATCGGGCAGGCGAAGGGATCAAACCATGGTTACAACTCGGCTGAAGGCTGTTAAAAAAACTATGGGTATCCAAACAGAGGCCCCACACAAACATGCAGGCTGAGGGAGCTGGGGTTGTTCAGCCTGAAGAAGAGGAGGCTCCAGAGAGACCTAATAGAAGCCTGCCAGTACCTGAAGGGGGCCTACAGGAAGGCTGGGGAGAGCCTGTTTACAAGGGCCTGTAGTGACAGGATGAGGGGCAATGGCTTTAAGCTGGGAAAGGGCAGATTTAGATTGGAGATTAGGAAAAAATTCTTTACTGTGAGGGTGGTGGAGCACTGGAACAGGTTGCCCAGGGAGGTGGTTGAGGCCCCTTCCCTGGAGATATT
>JAOXJK010000062.1:250795-272423 GCA_025774025.1 Xenus cinereus
TGGGGGTGTCCCTGCTGACTGTGGGGAGGTCAGACTAGATGACCTTTGGAGGTCCCTTCCAGCCTGGACAATTCTATTCTATTCTAAAACAGGACCACAGAAGTGGGGGGCACCGTGTGGCAGAGAAAGCTCAGCACGGCTGATGGAAAGCAGAAGTTGACCTTCCCTGACCTGCTGGAGCTGCCCCTGCATGGCAGCTGGCATTGTCAGGTGACAATCCAGGTGGTGACACCTACCTGGGATCTGCCAGGATTTCAGTGGGTTCCCTTGTCTGCAAGCGCTCGGGGACCCAAACCATCACAAAGAGACTGACCAAAGTCCAGCCAAGCACCAAACCAAAGACTCACCTTCTCATCGCTACAGAGACCTTCAAACATCCCACCCTGAGCCCTTCAGAGCCCAAAGTCCTGCTAGGGAGTGCAGAGGAGCCACTGGCCACACTGAGGCCGAGGTGGAAACGGCACCTTCATCTTCTCCCTGTGTCCCCGTTCTTGGCACTGAGTGCAGATCCTCTTCTATCTGAAGGTCTGTCACCCATGCACATTCCTGATGGGGGGTTTCAAGGTGCCGCTGCGCTATCCGGGGGTGAAAGGGCCTCCCCCAATCAATTGCACTCTCCCCAGAAATTACCAGCTGAACCTACTAATGCTTTAATGAATTCTCCTCATTCAAGAGCAGACCCCTGAGTGCTGGGGTCCAGCAGAATGAGAAGGCAACAAGAGCAGCCCCAGCCCTTGCCCACCTGCATGTCGGGCTGCAGGAGAGGCCGGGTACCCATGGGAGCTGGAGGATGCTCTGGGTCTCGATAGCAATGAGCAGCTGAGGCGTGTGTATGAGGTGTCCGGGAGAGTTAACCTCTGAGCAGGGGGCATCTGTGGCATCTTCACACTGGTGTTTGAAACAGGGAAGCTTCTCTGAACTGTTTTTGACTCTGGTTCAATAAGAGGATTAGAGCTGAGCAAGCTTGTCTGAGCCGGTGATTCATTTGGTGAATTCAGGCAGCAATTCTGTTTGCAGGTTGTCGGCGAAGAGGCTTTGATTTCCAGAAATTCCTTCATTGTTCTCAATTATTCAGAGAAGTCTTTCACTTCTGCTGATGGGCATTTGCTGTGATGGTGGCCCTTGTGCTATTCCCGTTGTGGGGTCCTAGCTCATCCCATGTCTCTGCGCCACAATTCTGCCTAAAACTTGGGCGGCAGCTGGAGGCAAATCAGGATTTCATGCAGAGCTCCCCTTGGGGGCTTTCTCACATGAAGAAGGTGTGACCAAGTGGGCAATGTGAGTGACAAATGGCTGAGGAGCTGAGTGCCTGTGATTGCCCCAAATGACAAGCTATGATGGCTTTCTGAGGTGGGAAAACCTGCTTTTACAAACATTTTCGCACCTTGTGCAGGAGACTCACTAGCAAGCTGGGAAAGCAGGGCAGGTCTACCTGGGAGGGTGGGTCTTTTCCCCCATCTCCACTAGTTAGTCCAACAAAAGCTGCTTGCTATGGATTTAGCATGCATAGATTAAGGGATTTTTAAGAAAAGAGAAGAAAATATGCAGCATGATCATTGCCATTCCCAAGCCACATGTCAGTAGTGTAACTTTGAATCCCAGCTGCCTCTGCCACTCCCAATGTTCCTGGGGGCTGGCACCGAAGCACCCACCTCTGCCTCCCTCAACCTCTGCCGTGTGTGAGGTCCTGCCATCATTTTTACTTTGCTTTGCAGAGATTTTGCTAAGAAATACTCTGCAGAAACACCCAGTTCCCACAGTGCTGGAGAGCAGCTCACGGGCACCAACCCCAACACGGCATGGCCAAGCCTCTGCCCCACAGAGGCCCGAGCCTGCCCCACTGGGCCCCACATATCTCCTCCGGGGGCCAAACCCTTCTTTTGAAGGCCAGTCGTTATTGATAGTGTTTGACAGAGGCACAAGAACATTTGGAAACGCTTTTCAATGAAAGTAAAACCCAACATTTTCTTTTAATTTCTGTGTGCAAAATGAGAGCCAGCTCGCCGCTCTATTTTTAGCTCCCCCATAACGAGCCGCGTGAGCGGGCGAGAGGAGCAGCATGTTGATGAGGAGGGTGATCATGCTCCGAAACTCCCATGGTTCCTGCAGATGAGCGGTGCCAGGAGGGGGTTACCAGGAGCCCACGCCGGGGCCTCTCCCACCTCCAGCAAAGGACCAGCACAACATCCTGAACGGGCAGGAGTGGGCTGGGGGAGCTGAGGGTCCCCTCCTTGCCATGGGCAACAAGTTCAAGTCTGCCAAAGAGGTTGGGGGTGGACGGAGACCTGCTGGTTCCTCAATATCATGGTCCTGTTGGGCCAGAGCAGCCTGGCCGCGGCAGAGCCCACCACACCAGGTGTTCATGGGTGCACTTGGTCTCTGCTGACTTGGTTTTGCCTTTGACTCAAGGTTTGAGTTTAGGTGTCCTGGGTGGAACTCCTGTGGTGAGAACAAAGAGGAGCCCCCATTTGGGAGGGAAATGCTCCACAGACAGTTATGGCCCCAAGACTCATTCCTGGAGGGAGATGACAAGAACTGAAGCATGGCTAAATGGCATGGAAGGGCAGGACTTGGAGCTCCCTGAAACATGCTATGCAAGAAGGCATAGGCTTGACCCAGATACATGAAATAACATGGTCCCTGGTAAAGCACTGCAGCAAGAGCCAGTGCTCACATTCATTGAAAACCCAGCTCACTCCGGAGATCTGTCCACAGATACAGCCTGGAATTAGATGTGCACGGGGATGAAACGGCTTCAACACAAGCTGAATCTAGATTCAGCCCTGCTGGGCACGCAGCTGTGCCAGGACCTGCCTGCCGTCACCCACCCTGCGGGTCCCTCCGTGGCGCAGATGGGCCCATGGCTCTCCAAGAGATGGAGGCATCGCTTTCAGGAACCCCTCTTGCCCTCAATGCGCCGCAGACCCTGGTGGTCGAACAGGGTGGTGTCCCACCAGGCTGGTGTCCCAGCACTGGCGAGGGTGTGACAAACCCCACAGGCAGCCAGGAGAAGGGTAACACAGGGACCCTCCTGCTGGCCCTGCCCTCCCTGCTGGGCTGGAGGCGTTTGTGCCCTGCCGCGTGGCAAGGGGACACCTCACTCCACGGCTGGTGGCCCACAGGTCTCCGCAGGGTGGTCCACGCTGTGTGGGAGGACAGAAGGCACTGGTGGTGGCTGGAGGACTTCTTGCCCGGGGCCAGCAGTTGGCATCATTGCTTGTGTGCTGCTCCCAGCGTGGCACGAGCCCTGCCCGCTGCAGCCACCGCTGCGGGGCCCGTCCTGGGCCTTCCCTCAGACGGCCCGAGCCAGAACCAGCCCGCTCGGGCGCTTTCCTCGTGCCCGGGGGCAGGCAGCGTGGGCCGGGCAGCGTGGAGGCCTCCGCTGCTCATGCCAGGCGCAGAACATGCCGGGGCCAGCAGAGCCCGTCTGGCAGAGGCTCGTTAGCAGAACCAGCGCCCGCTTTGGTGCGGGGGGTTCTCATTAAAGCTCGGGCATGGCCTCCCATCCCCACTCAGGAGTGTGGGAAATGTAATTGCTCTCTGGGCACTAACGAGCGAGCACGTGGGGCGCTAAACAGGGGCAGCCTGAGCCAGGGGAGGGGAGCGGGAGCCCAGGCCAACCTTAACTTGGGAAGTGCAAGGAATTTGTGAAAAACTCCCCATCTCCACCCCCACCCACAGCCCGAAGGCGTCGTGAAGCAGCGCTGGCCCAGGTGTCTGTCCACCACTGGGAAGGATGGCTCGGTAGCCTGACCCCCACCATAGAGTCACGGCTCGGGGCAAGGACTGGGGACTGGCCCCTCTCTCCCGAGGGGCACTGTGGGTCGGGGGCTCTGCAGAGCCTTCTCCCGCAGCACCCTCCCTCCCTGCCACGGCCCTGTGCTCTGCGGGAAGCTCTCAAACAGTGCTGCAGCCCTGAGCTCTGACATGGAGGTTTTCTGCTCGCTGTTCCCCGGTGGTCTCAGCACCGGTGACCAGAGAGCGGGGTCCGGGGACTGCCTGTCCCCTACCCCGCTCACCGACCCGGTGAGAAGGTGACAGCAGCTCTGGCAGCCCGTGTCCTAGAGTCAGGAACAGGCAGAGGCAGCAAAAGCCTGTGAATATTGACAAGGAGGGAAAAACCCCGGCCTGGCTGGCTCACGTGCCTCAGGGGACATTGCCCAACTGTCCCCTACGCTGTCCTCAGCTCCATGGGGTCCTGTTGCCTGTGTGGGTTGGAAAGAGCTCAAGAAAGCAAGTTTTATTTGTGTGTGGTGTCTCTCAGAGCTGTGCACCATTGGAAGCTCTAGAATGCCACAGGCCCAGAGAGTGACCCCAACCCCAGTCCCTGCAGGACTGCTGGGGGCCACCTCCTCGGTGGGTGCAACCAGCGTCCCTGCTGAGCTGTGCACAGCCAAACCCATGGCCAACGTCGTGGAGTCCAGCAGAGCTTGGGTCCCACCCCTCAAGAGCACTGTGATGTTAATCTGAAGCGAAAAGGTTGAGGTCTGGGTGTGTTTGGCTTTTCCTGTTCTGATGGCTCTGTTCTTCACCCTGTCCTCTCCCAGCCTCACGGGAACTTTATTAAGAACGTGTTTCTGGTCCCGGCCACCCCCCACTGCAGAGAGCAGGGACCCAGCCCTGCATCTGCAGTAGGAAGCATGTCCCCATCCTGCATTGCCTAGGCAGAGCGGCTGGAGGGAAAAGCTTTGCTTGAGGTAGAAATGCAGTTTCCCCTCTCCTGTAGAGGGGAGAAGCCCCTGAACCCCGCTCCTGGGAAATGTTTCCCCAAAGGTTTCAGAGGAACCCGGTTTCCATTGTTCAGCCTGGGAAGCTGCCACCTCCTCCATGCTCCTCCTGCAGCAGGAGCTCAGCACCCGTGGTCACCCTGCTCCTCCTGCACCCTTCCCTCCGGCTGGCAGCCCCGAGAGCTCCCATGCACCATAGGCAGTCGGTTTAGCACCGGACACCACGTGGCTTCCATGTCCTGAGTCCTTTTACCACCTCCGTCGGTGTCCTCGGCACGTGCCTAAACATGGGGTGTGGGGGAGATAAAATGTGGTATGTCCCTCGGTGACTCCATGTGCCAGGACCTCTCTGCAGCTTTTCCTCCATCACGTCTGCAGCGTAGCCCCGTCAGGGAGGCGGCAGCTGCCGGGTGTCTCCTGTGACACCAATCACAGCGGGAACAGCAGGTAATCTGCGGGAGAGACCAAGGGGTTTACAGCCCCCTTAGCCAATTTCCAGCAGAAGCGTTGAAAGCCTCTTCTGAACCACGGCTTTCAGCGATTATGATCTCCATACATTTAGATTCCCAGCACCTGGAGCTGACAGGCTGCGTCTCGGATCCGTCACTCACCTGGTGCTAATGCTATTGGGGATGGCAGCGCTGCTCCCGGGGGGATCCTGTGCTGCTGCAGAGTGTCGGGGGAGCTGGGAATCGCTGGGCTTCAGCCCAGGACACAGGGAGCGGTGCTGAGAGAGACAGCTTTCCTCCATCTGGGAAATGGAGCCCAGGACCTGCCCTGACCACAAGCAGACCCACAGCACAGCTCCATCAAGGACTGGAGCCCACAGCAGGAGACAATGGTGTTGAAGGGTATGGTTTCACCACCCAGGAGAAGAGGAGCTGCTGGGAGACCTCCATCTCCATCGCACGATGTAGGGCTGGACCTGGGGAGCACAAACCTGGCACGGCCGCGGCGGAGCTGCCTGTCTCGGGGTTTGGTTCATGGCTGCGGTGGCAGGAGGTTTAACGATGGAGGCTCCCCATCCATCCAACAGCAAATACTGCTCCCCACGAGCCCCTCGCTCCTGCTCCAGGAGGAGGAGCCCTGTAAACAGCACCAGCAGCTTGGTCCCATCAGCCCTGGGCAGCTGGGCTGGTCCAAGGAACCCACAGCAATTTATTGTCTTTTAGGCAATTATTCTATTACCTGATGACCCCTCCCCACCCGGGAGGGGGAATCAGGAAAAAAAAGGAAACCCAAGGGTTGAAATGTAAATAGATTTAATAGAATAAGACAAAATAATTAACATTAATAAACTAAAGAACCAGCATTCATCCTGACACCAATATAAAACACGCCAGGACCATCCCCAGCCCGTTCCCCAGCAGAAGCTGTGCTCTCCCCCAAGGGACAGCCCCTGTGGGACCCTGCGAGCGCTGCGGCTCCGGGAGGGAGGGAAGGGCTCGGGGCTGGCACCGGGCTGTGTGCTCGCTCCCAGCAGGTCTCTCAAATTTCTTGCAGATTTCTGCAAGATCTCAGCTGGGAACACAACAGCCCCGTGTATAGAGGTTGCAGCTGGAGGCAGCTGTGCACAAACCTGCCATAGCTAATGGAAAGATGTTTTGGGGGAAGAATTGTCTCCACTGGAAATGCTCTGGGACCCGCATGTGTAAAAGAGAAGTGTGCAAGGGCTGAAGGTAAAGCTTGTGAGGTCTCGTTTGGGAATCCAAGGAAAGGGAGCAGGAGCGAACATGAGTCGTAAAGGAGAAATATCTCCAGCCATTAAGGAGGGCTGGAGAGATGCTGCTGCCTCACACTTCCATCTCCACGGATGAGGAGTTTTACAAGGTGCGTAAACATTATTATCGTTGTTTTACAGCAGGGGAATTGAAGTGTTGGGAAGAGACATGATTTGCTAAAAGTCACCAAGGAGCATGCAGACCTCCTGACCCCAGAGAGGGGAGGTCTCTGCTGCCTGTGCCCCGCCGTGACCAGCCCCCCCTCGCCATCAGCCTTCTTCCCACAGGTGCCCCCATGCACTTGGAGCAGGATCAGCGTGTCCAGCCCTGGTGGGATTTAACCCATGGCGAAGGCCAGTCCTGTGGCTAAAGCCCACATGTGGGGGATGTGGCATGCCTGAATCCTGCTCCCTCTTCTGTTCCAGGCTCCTCGAGCTCCCCTGCTCTGCTGGGACATGGCACAGGGGGAATGTCACCACTTCCCAGCGTGGGAAGAGCAGCAGGACAGGAACGCAGTGAGACAGCACCAGGCAGAGTCCATCAGCTCACTTTGCATAGGATTTTGCCTGTGATGAAAAATACAGGGAATGCATTCTATGTTCTTGCACCTGCAGCTGGAGGGACTGAAGCACTTGGGTGGGACCCTCTTCTGCCGGTTTCTTCATGTCTCATCTACTCCTGAGCCCCTGCATCTGCTGGAACACTAAGGGTAAGAGCGCATTGGGTTTCTCTAACGCCAAAAGAGCAGCTTTACAAAGTGATGCTCGGTGCCAAGAAAACCAAGAAGTATTATTATTTAATCTCTCCCATACTGCAAACCTAAAAGAGTTTGCGTGAGGGCAAGAAATAAAACTGAATATTCATTTTGTTACAAAAAGGCCAGTTAACCTGAGGCACACACAGAGCATGCAGGGAAGGAAAAGCGTGGACGCAGGGACGGTGTTAGCAGGGGTCACATCAGTTCCCAGGCCCCAGGGGCTTTGTCTGACTAGAGGTCAGGAGGGAATTTCTTCCAGAAAAAAGCAACTGGAAATCAGCTGACAGCGGCAATTCCATGTCCACCCCTTTGGGGTCACCCAGGAGCCTATTGCACACCGGGGCTGGGAGAGTTCCATGGGAATCAGGAACCTCAAATGGGTTATTGCAGAATATCTTGCTCCACAGCCTGTCCCAGGCCATGGACCACCAGTGCAGCAGACCCCAGACTCAGAAGTGGCCCGAGAGAATCAGCACGGTCCCTCCCGCCCTGGGGGAGCAGGGGGCTCTGAGGACTGTCAGCTCTCTGTGCATCGCGGGGATTTAGAGAGGTTTTACTCCCAGTATTGCATCTTTTTTTTCCTTAAAACCCAGTCTGGGCAGAAAGCGTGGAAAGCGCTTGGCATTTCTCCACGAGCGGGCCCCTGATGGCCCGGGATTAGTGCTGGCTGGGCTGTTCTGGGGACACGGACTGTGCACCAGAGCTGCGGACAAAAACCTCCTCAAATTAACTTTTCAAACTGAAAATCCTGCAATTTGCAGAGCCAGAATGGTGACAGTAGCTTCTTTATGGATGCGTCCCCATTTGGAAGGGGCGGACTCCCCCGAGTCCACGCTACAAAGCGTTTCTGAGATTGTTTCACCCCGGGCACTTGTGTCTAACGAATCCACCCGCCGTGCACACCCCCAGGACACCAACTCTCCCTGATCCGGATCTGTTTTTTCTTCTTCTCTGCAATGACTCTTCCCCTAATTAAGAAACCATAAATACGATTCTACAAAAATGAGGTTAGGCTCTATGTGTAATGCAGGGAGGAATTTGTACAGACAGATAAGCTTTAAAGCTGAGGAGCGGGAAGCGGATCTTTGCAGGAATTTCAGCCCAGGAAGGTTTCAGTTTGTTCCAAAAGAGAAGAGAGAAGACTAGAGAGATAGTGAAAGAATAAACGACACGTGTCTTTTAAAGCCGCTAATGGCAGATTCCCCGAGGCGACCCATCGAGCTGGCAATCCTCCTGCTTCAGTTCTTGACAGGTTCCTCTCTCGGACGGAGTTGTCAGCCCCGACATCCCTGTGTTTCGGCGCTGGAGGCCTGAGAGCCGCCGGCAGGAGGGGACGGTGGGACACAGCCAGGACCCCTGTGAGACCCTGCGCATCCCCAGCCGGGGGACCCGGCGTTCCCCCTGCTCTGCCACCCTCTCCTCTCCCCAGCTGCTCGCTCAGACGGGTAAACGCTTTCTCTTTTTACTGGTGTTAACTCTGACTTACGTGATGGTTTGTGGTTAGCGATGGGTTCAACCGGGCTGGGATTTGCCGGCCGTAGTGCTCCCTGTGAAGCAGCCGACACGGGCCGAAGGCGGCCGTCACCCTGTTTGCAGCGTGCGGTGTTTGAGCAGGGGGGTCTTTGCCATCCTGGTGTGTGTGAGTTCACGTGAAGGCATCGGCCGTGACCCTGCTCGTGTCTTCCCCTTCCAATGGTTTTCAGGCACAGCCAGCACGGGGGCTGCACGATGAGCACTGAACTCTTCAAATTGTGACTGGGCTTATTTTATGCCCCTTTTGCGTTCCCTTGGAGGACTATGTTGGCCTCAAAATGTGTTTTGATCAAAAGGCGACCAGAAACCTTTCTGCAAAACTTGCAGAACATCGGTCTAGAGCCTTTTGCACCTTGGGGCATCGGTGTGGGAATGGACCCGTCAGCCTCACCTCGTACCCGCGAGGGGTACGGCCTGAGAGCGGGTGTGCGGCTCCGAGGGCACCCGGCGAGGGCACGAGCAAGCTCATTAGTGCTCCTGGTCTATCCCTTAATGGCCCGTGTGATGGCGTTGCCCTCTAGTGTCTGCTCCCAGGGCAGGAGGCTGGCGTCGCTGCCTGCACCCCCTGCCCCGGGAGGCTTTGTCTGAGCACTGGGAATCAGGAGTGAAAACTTGTGGTTGCTCATTTTGGGAACTGCCGTGTGATGCATGTGCACGAGTGCCATTCTCTGTGGGCTGTCGGTTCATGTCTACAACCAGAAATTTGCATGAAAAACTGAGAGTGAAATGCCCCAACCCCATGAAACACGTCGAGGGGAGCGTTTCCCCCTTCAGGGCTGGTCTCCTCAGGGGTTTGTGGGTGCCTGTTGGGGGGAGGTCTCCTCAGGGGATTTCAAAGCCGCCCTCCAAAATTTTAAGGTGCTGAGGATTTTGGCCACAGCATTTTAACTGCTCGAGGCAAGTCATCTGAAACGGGCCGCAGCTCCTCGCTGGGCACGGTAGGAAGCTGTGACGCAGCAGAGACCCCAGCAGAGGTGGCCGTGTGTGCTGCCTCCTGGAGAAGTGTCTGCAGAGCATCCTCTGCCCGGGGGGAGGCGGCTGCTGCAGAGCGGGATGAGGAGCCCCCATGGAGACACCGACACTGAAGTCAGCTCCTGCACCAGGACGTGTGGTTCGCTCGTAATTTCCTTGTGTCACTCACAGAGGTGACTGCGCCCTTCAGGAGCCACATCCAACACCCCGCTGGCCTGGAGGCAAAGCAGAGCCACGGGTATTTTTGGTGTGGGGCTGCCCAAGGACTTTCTGAACCCCACATCTCCCACACACACAGCCAGGGGAAGGTGTTGAGAGGGAGGGTGATGCCCAGGGCTCACCGCAGTGGGACCAGAGTGTGCTGGGGATTGGGGGTGCCCGGGGGGGCTGTGGTCAGCCACGGGGATGGTCTCCAGGGAGCGAAACTCTATGTGGGCTGCAGGGCGAGGCCAGTTTCTGGGTCTGGGAGGTGCTGGAGCTCAGCCTAACACAGAACCAGGCTTTCCACCTCCCGTCGGCTCCCCCCTTTCCCCTCGGTCCCCCTCAAATGACCTTTGGTCTGGGATACGTGGGACGTCCCACTCCCCCAGTGGGTGCAGAGAAGAAAGAGAAGCCGGTGCTTCAGAGCCAGCCCTCAGCCCCCTTTGGTTCGGCAGATGCAGGGAATGAGGACGTCCCTCTTCTGCTGTGGTGCTGGGCCAGATAGGCAGTGGAGCCCAGCACAGCCGAGGCCATGCAGGGGGACTGCCAGGGAGCCACCAGCTTCCTCCCTGGCAGAGCCGATGGCATTGCCCACCCCCATGATCAGGATGGGGGGGTCCCCTATAGCTCTGAGACCCCATGTCCTGCCTTGGGCTTTCTGCCTCCATGGGAGCCCTCCGCGAGCCAGCACAGGGGGACAGGAAGGCTCCTGGTGGGAGCGCTGAAAGGAAGGGGACACTGAGCTTTCATGGCCACGTGTGTGTGATCTCCTAAAAGCCCTGATAGCTCTTGGGGCTTCAGTTTTCCCCGTGTGAGCAGGAGATCCTGCTCCTGCTGTGCCTCCATGCAGGAAAACATGCTCCTCGTGGCAGCCGTGGTGTCAACACGGAGCCATAAAGGGCAACCGTTCCTCTTGCGATGGTTGCCAAAAGGATCTGCTCCCTGTGTCCTGGGCAGTGCCCACACTGTGCCATCCTTTTGCTCTACAAACAGGAGCATCCCCTGCTTGCCCCAGTGGCACAGCCATCCCAGTGGCCAGAGCTGGCAGCCGTGGGGGGGTCACAGAACTGGGGACAGGAATGTGGCTGAAGGGGGGTGGCCACAGGGGTGGCAGCGACTTCACAGGAGAAAAGCTTTTGCTGAGTGCTTTCACTCTGCTGTTTATGTGCTGGATCCTGAAAAGCAAAATGTCCTGGAAGAGGCACCAGCTGGAGACAGGAGGATCGTCACCTTGATGCAGAGGGATCCCCTCACGTCACACACCCGGAAAACACAGGACAAAGCCCCTGCACCTGCATTGCTAGAGCTGGGCAAGGCACCAGCAAAATGATCTGCAAAGGCTGATGCACATTTATGTCCAAATTCACCTTCTTTGCCCCTGCTTTCCCCATAACACGCTCCTGACAGCACCGCAGAGTTTAAGGATGCATTGCAGACTGTCCCGGGAAAACACACTTCAAAATCCTAATTGTGAGCCTTGTGCTTATCTGACCTACTCAACACCACATGATCCACGCAGCAAATCATCTGGATACCGAGTAATTACAGCCTACTGCTAATAAATGAGCAACAAACTCATAATTATCTTCAGAAGTTATTTGATGAATGATTTTGAAAAACCACCATGAATCTAGCTAAATTTGGAAGGGCTCAAAAGCTGTGCTCAGCCAGGGGAGTGAGTCTGTGGGAGCACCGAGCCCCGGCCCCCTCATCGCTCCACGGCAGCAGCGGGGGGTTATTGCCGGCTGCTGCGCTGGGGGGTTGCACCCCCTTAGGCCTCCAGAAGGTTTCGGTTCCCGGTTCCCGCAGAGCAGTGCCTGCCGCCGTGTCCCAGAGCGGCTGGTGACGGCAGGTCTGGTTTGCCCAGAGGAGACGCCGCATTACATCGTGGGGAGAGAAGAAATGAAAAAAATACCCAGGCTCTGTTTCTGCTCCTCTTCAGATTCCCAGATCGACTGGGCATCGCTCAGGCTTTGGACACCCCAAGCCTTTGGGACTGACTTGTCAAGGGAGGATCATGTTTGGGTCCCACTTCCCAGCGATATGCGATGGTGGCCCGAGACCTGCAAACACCGTGTGGAGCCTTCTGGCGTGGCCCAGATGGGAAGGTGCTGAGCTCTGCCCGCACCGAGCCCGCCGAGCCCTGACTCCCTTCTGACAGCAGGATCCTGCCTGGGAAAGAGCATCCCGCACCATCAGCAGCTCTTCTTCCTCCCGAGACGGTGGAAATGTTCATTTTCAAGCCTGTAAATCTTTGCAGGTGGATGTAGAATAGAACCAACCCACCCAAGGCACTGCATCGCCTGCATGGGCTGGATCCAGGTGCTTCCATGGGAAGCTGTTAGGCACTGCGGTTAGGGAGCATTTTTCCCAATAAGAAAATAAATTGAAAATAAAGATATTTTTTTTTCCTTCCCCCTATTAAGCCATCTGCTCCCCAAATGGCAAATCTTGGCTGGCTGGTGGGTATTTAGAAGTGCTGTTCCATTGACAAAGTGAAAAAAACATCAGAACAAGAAGGGTTCTCTAAAGGTCCTTGTAGACCGCGATTTGTGATTGTTTATTCTCGGCAGCGAAGCAGAATCCATTAAAATGGATGTGCCTGTTAAGGAGCACATTTCCCTTCTCCCTGCGAGGGGCAATTACAATCCTGAGCCGCACGAGAGCGAGACCAGCTTTTCAAACAGCAGCTCTCGTGCACAGGAAAGCACATCCACGATCCCTGGGACACGACCGGCATGAGAGTGTGCCCCTGGAAACATCCCTGTTTCATCAAATCCGCACCTTCACGCTCCTTGTGGGGCACCCTGGGCCAGCAGGGCTCTGTGGGCAGCGTCACCAGCGCCCTGCAGCCCTGTCCCCGTCCCCAACCCTGGCCGTGCTGCCCTGGACCGTGCCTGGTGGAGCTGGAGGTGGCCGGTGCCAGCCTGGCTCCATCACCCGGAGGAGGTGCTGCCAGGGGGGGCTTCGCAGCCCTGCGGCCCCCACCCTGCTGCCCGGACTGGGGTTGTTTTTCTCTTTGAAAACTTATATCCACGCTCTCTTTGTCCATTTGTGAGCTGCTGGGAACTTGCCTGGCTTTGTAAGTAGATGGTGGGGTGTGAAAATACTCCCGTGGCTCCAGGAACTGGAGCTTTAAAAAAAATACAAAATCTATGTGAGACGGCCCCCTGCTCTGCAGGAATTTGGCACTGGCTGGAGACTGGGATGCTTGGAAGCTGCACGTTGGTTTAGTCTAGCTGGAGCCTCTCAGGAGAACAGGGAGATAAACCACCACAATAGTAACACTTCAGAGCTCTTAGATGTGAAGTTTTTACCCTTTATCTCCATCCAAGTTGAAAATATTTTTGTTTTGGCGTGTCAACTGAACCATCAGCCCTTCCCAGGGAGGGAGGGCGGCCGGGATGGCCTGGGTGCTGCATCCACAGACCTGCCCTGGGTCCCATTGAGCTGGGAAAGGAGAGTCATCTGGCTGTCTCTCAGATCTCTGATGATGGAGATTCCACCACATCCCTCAGTAAATTGTTTGAATAGCTAATCACCCTCATAATGAGCAGTGTGCGTCGTATTTCTCATCTGAATTTCTGGGTGAAACTTGCAGCTCTGCTCTCCTGTTAGACCTGTATTAGATGAAAGGCTTTTCCCATCCAGTGCCGACTCCCCACGCAGGTTTCCATGGGCTGGACTGAAGTTGCCCACAACCTCTCCTTTGGCGAGCAGCTGAGATTTTGGAGTCTCGTGGCTGCTTTTCAGCCTCTCTGCAGTTTCAGCTCCTGGCTGGGTGCTCCTCTGCTTTGCCAGACCTTTGGAGGCCGGGCAGCGGCAGGACCCACCACCAGAAGATCAGCTCCAGAGCAGGGTCCCTGGACCGTCTCCCGGTGCCAGCAGCCCCGTCAGCCCGGCAGGGTGCTAGGGCGCGGGTTCAGCACGTCCATCCCAAACTCAGCACTGGGACCCATGTGTCCTCTGAGGGCTCTGCAAAAGCGTGCGCTGAAGCATCTTCCTGAAGTGTCTGTGGAATGAGTATAAGATCCAGAGGAGGATGCATGGAGTCTTGCAATGTCATAAGAACCCAGAAGGGATTCCAGCAGCACAGGCATCCTCCATGCTCTCTGTGTCTCCCAGTATCCTCCTCTTCCTCCTCCGTAGCCCCCACAGTCACCCCACAGCCACTGGCGGGGCGACCATCGCCCCCCCCAGACCCTCACCCGCTCTGGGGTGAGCGCGGTCCCAGCCGCATCCATCATTTCCCCTGTCACCTCGCACTGCAGACTCTGTGATTGTGCTCCCCTTTCTTTCGGCATCGCTGCCTCTCCCATTTGCCTCTCGCTGAATAGCAGCCTATCACATTATTTTTGAGATGAGCTTTTCTGGCTCTGATTTGCATCTTGTTATTTTCTGCCGAGCGTCTGCCCAAATCTCATCTGACTCTCCGCCACAGTGGGAGCCGGGTGCCGGTTCCGTCTCCCTGGGCTCTGTACAAGCCCTTGGCCTGTTCCTGCTGGAGAGGGACCAACCTCCCATCCCCGCTCTGTGTCCCGCTTCCCTCCGGGTCTCAGCCACAGAGACACACGCTGTGCCTCTTCCCGAGACTCGCTGCCCCCCGGGGGGTCCTGCCTGCTCACGGCACCTTCCCCCTCCCCAGATAAACACCCGAGCTCCCCCCCCTCCGGCTCCGCTCACCCCACGCACACCCCCGTGGGAAGAGCCCATGGGAAGCCAGCCCTCGGCAAACCCCTGCGGTGACTCCCGAGTCCCCACTGCCTTTTGCAGCAGCCTCTCATCTCACATCCTCATTTAGTAAATGACCTCAACGGGCCTTTTGCTCCCTCCTCTGCCTCCCGAACACAGCCAGCGCTGCTCAGGAATAGGGCTTGTTTTCTGCTGGGGGCAGCAGGCTGGGGACAGCCCTGTGAGCACCACGCACGGACACCAGCAGCGCCTCAGCTGAAACGAGGATTTTCCCCCGCCCTGGCAAATCCCATCCCCAGCTCTCCCATTCCCTGCCTCGCACTGGTTTGCTCCTGCCCAAAGGTGTTACTTTGAGCTGCAAGGGAAGATCTGCTGTGATTTGTTTCTCCTTAAATTCCCTGAAGCTCAGCGTTCACTTCCTCTGCTCCCCTTCCAGCTGATGAGGTGTGAGCAGGGAAGAGAAAGCTCTTGCTGAGTGCTCCAGGTGGACCCTCCAGGAGGATTTAAACCAGTGTTGCAAATCAGGGGGGAGGAGAAGATAGAAGTTGGGGAAGAACTTTGCTCTTTGGAAGGGCAGGAGATCTTCAAGGTCCTTGGGGTGCAGATGATGAGGAAGTTTTGAGTGCTGTGGAACGGGTCTATTGCTTTTATTCCGGTTATAAGCCTGACCTAGGTCTTACTAAATGTGTATGTGCTTTGTTTAATTCCTAAGTTAGCCTAACGCGGGGGTGAGGAAGCTGGCAGTGTGTTACCTGTTGGTACGTGAGGCTGAAAGAAAGTGAGAGCTGCAGGTTAATTGTGAAGGTCTGCTCTGTCGGTGCCTGTGCCCGGGGAACTGGGAGGTGTGGGAATGGTTCCTGCAGCGTGGTGGGGTCAGGGCAGGTCCGTGGTGCCAGGGGCTGGCGGGAGGGAGGAGGGGAGGCTGGTTTGGCTGCTGAGAGCCAGTTTCTCTTTTGCAAGGCAGAGAGGTTACCCTGGAGCATCCTGGAAGAGAGCACAACGTGCTTCAGGAGCCCAGGATGGGAGCCTGTGCTTGGCACGGAGCTGGGGATGCAGGTGCGGAGTGTGACCTTGCTCTCCCTTCCCACCCGTGCTGGGACCTGCCTGTGTCTGAGGGGGCCTTTGGAAGTGTGTGAGAGGAAGGAGAAACCTCAGTAAAAATCCTTAGAAACCTCAGAGCCTTGGGAGACAACGTTCCCTCTGCACAGGCTGTAAAGCAGCTCCAGCAGCCTGAAACCAGGAGCGTGGGGAAACGTTTCGGTAGCACCGACTGCTCCTTGCATCATCCATCCTGCCGTCCCGTGTGCTGTCACCTTCTGCGCTGCGTGACCTCAGGAGTAACCCTTGTACTTCCCTCTTGTTTTATTTCCTACTGAATCAATTGGTTTGGGAATCAAAACAGTCTCCTTGGGTGCAAGGCTGGATGGGTTGGGCACCGTTCCTACCCCTGTGGCTGGTACAGATCCAGCTCAGGCTCATGCTGGCATTGCATGTGGGACCAGCAAGGTTCACCGTGGGTGGAAGACTCACCCTCTTGGTGCATGGGAAGAGGTTCACTAAGGACTGGTGTGGAGGGGGATGGGGTTAATCAGTTGGACCAGCTGTGACTGGGGTGGCTCTAGCCCTGCTCCAGCACCCTGGAGCACCTCACTCAAGATCCAGTGAGGATCCATTTGGCTATCTTGATCCATTTTGATCCATCTGTTTGGGCAGCTGCGGAGGGGGTGGTGGCCTGAGAACTCTTGTCTTCTGTGTAATCAGTTACTAGCCCTCGATTGCCAGTGCAGCCGGTAGTCACTGTCGTACCTTGTAGATGGCAGGCGCTTTGGGACACTGATGGAGCGAGTGAACAAGTTCTGCCCCCGGCTGTGAGCCCTTACGGGGGTTTGTGTGACAGCGAGGGGGCTGTTCCACCCCAGCTCGTTCCCCTCCTGCCTCCTGGGTGCCGGTGCCAGACTGGGGGCTGCGTCACCACTGTCCTTACAAGCGTGTTCTCATGGCTCAGCTTGCACATACTGAGAAGCAAAGTTCCCACCTTCCAGGGATTCCCCTCATGCATATGTATGGCGAGGTGCTCCTTAACTCTGTGCTTCTTGGCAGTTTTTTCCCCAGGACCCTGTACCCTTTGGTCAGGGTTTTCATGCAATAATTCTACGTCTTCTCACTGAAACAAGGCTCTAGCCAGATTTTTCTTCAGCTCCCGTGAAATGCTGTGCTGAATGCAAAACTACAGATGTCTTCATGTGTGCTTCCCCTGGAGCTGATGGCTTGTCCGTGTGCTCCACAAGCATAACGAATGCTTTTCCAGCATGAATACCTGAAAGCTGGGACCTGTGGCCCAAAGCGACCCGGGAAAAGCAGGGATAGCAATGATCCCTCCACATGCCTGGCTGGAGGTACTCGGGGTTCCTTCTCCCCCTAAAGTTCTTGCCAGGACAGGACCGTGTGTGTGGATCTGCTGATGGGTCACCCTGTTCTGGCCAGGCTCCATGCCACCGCGGGGACTCGGGGAACAGCAGCACATGGGGGGGCCCTTCCAGCTCTGCAGAGATACCCCCAGTTCTCCAGGCTCTGCTGAACTGTCCATGCTCTGTCACATCGGTGTTCCCCGCCTGTAGCCACTGGGCATTTTTCCATTTCATCAAAAAGCAAGAGGGGTTCCCTGCAGAGCCCCATTTCCCGACCCCCCAGCCCCCCCCTCGGCACCATCCAGGCTCTGCCAGGGGCGCAGAGGGAGCCCTGTGGGGTTGGGGGAGGATAACGAGGGGTGGCTGCGATGCTCAGGTGGATGGGGCTGAGCAGGGACTGCCCTCTTGGGTCCCCAACTTCAGAGTCTGAGGGCTCCTGCGTGCTGTTCTCTAGGCTTAAAAACCAGGCTGAACAGGGAAAACCAAGTTTTTGTGTGAAACTGTTCTGTGCTCCATGTGGATAATCATCCCGTCCTCCCTGCGGATGCCCAGCACCGGTGCCCCTGGCTGCGGCAGCGCTTCCAGCCCTGGAGGTGGCTGTTACCCTTTGCCCACCCTCCAGCAGAACCGGGGGGGCTGTGGGGTTTGATGGGGAGCTCCTGGGCACCCGTCTGGGAAGGGAAGGAAGGGAAAATAGTGGGCACTGGTGCTGCTTTCTCTATTCTCCTCTCCCCCGCAAAGCTCGCTTTAGTGGGAAGCCTGTGAAGCTGAACCCATTTGGCTGAGGAGGGGAGTCTGTGGGGGGAGCAGGTAGTACAGCCCGACTCTCTGGGGTAGCGAAGGCTTGATGGGACAAGAAATCCAGACCAGAGAACTTGTGCTTTATTTTGGTGGCGAGGGTCCCGGCTGCTGGGGTGACTTGTGGGGGATATGGGGGAGCCCGCTCCGGTGTCTTTAAAATCCAGCCGGAGCCTTTTCCCTGGGATGTGCTGCTTCAGGTCCCCCCGCGAGCGCAGAGGAGGCTTTGGCTTGTGGTGCCCCTGGCAGGGCAGGGGAGACCCAGCTGGGGCACGTTGTGCAATGTGCCCGCCCAGCCCAGTCTGGGAACTGGGACGGACTGGGGCTTGTCATGGCAAGGGGAGGGTTTGGAGACACCCGCCCCCCCCCTTGCCCAGGAGCTCCAAAAGAAGGAGCAGCTCCTGCAGATGTTGTTGCGGGGAGTTTCCTGCTTCCCTCCAGCTCCTCGTTTCGTGTCTCACTTCCCCGGTGGGAGCTCCC
Organism: Xenus cinereus; assembly: GCA_025774025.1. Classification (NCBI taxonomy): domain Eukaryota; kingdom Metazoa; phylum Chordata; class Aves; order Charadriiformes; family Scolopacidae; genus Xenus; species Xenus cinereus. The sequence goes on from JAOXJK010000062.1 coordinate 269,085, forward strand.
AGGTGATGGGGGTCTTATCCCCCCTCCCATCCCACCGCCACCCCCCGACAGTTCACAGGAAAACCGGGGGCTGCTCCTGCTCTCTGGCTGTGGGAACGGGCTGGGCTCTGCCCTCGGTGCCTCACCTTCCTCCCGGAGGCCTCCTCTTCCTCGGGGGGAGACAGAAGGGCTCCTCAGCAAGGGCTGGATTTGCTAATGCTTGTGTTCGCCTTGAGCAAAACCGCTTCACCTGCAACTAAGTGGGATGGCTCCGGCATGAGGGGAATGCAAACAAGCAGTTGAGATACGGAGTTGTTCAGAAGAGGGCTTGGGTGGCTGGATAGTCCTCACCATCAGACCCCGACCCTGTACCCAGGTGAGAGTTTTCCTTCTGGGGGTCCCAGGGGAGGTGGAGGGATGGGATCTCTCACAAAGAAGATGCTGTAAAATCCTGTCCTTTGGCCCTCCTTAAAGATCTGGTCTGGACTGAGGTTCAGGAGGGGTTTGTGAGCAGAGCAGGGATGCACCATGCCCTGGAGAGAATGGTTTTTCCTCTTTGAAATCGGCCCTGGCACCCCGCGGGGGGGTCAGCTGGGGCTTTGGCAGGGGATGCTGGACAACCAAGCCTTAACAAGGCGCAGGACACTGCCATGAGACGTTGGGCAAGTGGATGGTGAGCCAGAAGAGCTTCTCTGGGGGCAGGCAAGGCCTCTGGTTTCCTCGTCATGGGCGAGAGCTGGGGTTCGGCTCAGGCTCTGAAATTCCCGGCCTCAACATGAGGTGGTGCAAAGCATCCATTGCTGCTCCCCGCGCAGCAGCAGGAGGAAGAACTGAATGCCTTTGGGGAAGAACTGGAGATAAAGGAGGTGCTAATGAGAGCTAGAAGAATGAAGTCATCAAAATATAAAAAGAAAACGAGAAGAGATTCTTCTAGGGGAATTCATCCATCCCTGCTCGGCTCTGCAGCTGCCTGCCCGCGCTTCCGAAGAGGCGGGAAGAGGGATTCGGAACTTAAAAGGGTTTTTTCCTCCCCTGTGCTTCTCACTGTAAGAGCAAATTTTGGAGGGGGAAATCCTGCTTTGTACCCGTGTGTTATTTATTCAACAGGCATCCCAGGCACGCGGTACAACCCGAGTGTCTCCATTCCCCAGCTGTGAACCCCGGGCGCTCACGCACCCCCGGGCGGGGGAAGCCGGACGCCCCGGCTGCTCGCCACAGAAATCAGCACAGTCCCCATTCCAAAGGCACAGGCTCTCCTGGGAGGGCTGGGGAGCACTTGCCGCTCCAAAATGACTTCGTGGGCAGATGGAGATGATCTCCCCACCCTAATGAATGTGACTCATCTGGAGTGGTTCACGCATTAGCATAAAGAGCTCTACCCTCCCGCTGCCCTGCTTGCTCAATTAAAGTGCCATTTGAACCTGATCCCTCCTGTGTTTTGAGCACACGCACACACACAACACCACTGCAGCTGTAAATATTTGCCCAAGGTCACCTCTGACACCTCCTGCTTTCAACGCAGAGGCCCAGCTACACTCGGTGCTCAGTGAGCAGGGCTGTCGTCTGCTGGCCATCTCTCCGCAAAACTGGTGGGGGGACAAAAAAAATAAGCTTCTGTCCCTGAGCTGGTGTCTGGCGGGTCCCAGCCCTCTTGGGCGCCAGTTTCGGGTCTGTCCTACAGCTGGAGCCACGGCTGCGTCCCCAACGCTGCTTCCTGGCCAGCAGGAGCACCAGCAGCAGCCGGTGCCTGGGGGGCAGAGGAAGGTGCTGGGGCTGAGCCCCCCGCTGTCACCCCAGCAGCTTCGCCAGCCCCCTGTGCGCCTCACCCTCCGTGGTGAGGCTGTCACCAGAGCTGGTGTGTCGTGGCCACGCTAGGTAGTCAGCCACCGCTGCGCGATGCCCGCTGCCTGGGCTTCGTTCCTGGCCAGTGAGCCGGGGGGGAAGCCTGGGTGTCTCTGTGACGGGGGGCTGCAAGCCGAGCTGCCACCCTCCTGCGGTCACCGTGCAGAGCCCCCCGCAGCCCCCCTCTCACCCGCCCAGCCCTTGGGGATGGGCTTTGCTGCCATCTCCAGCCATCTCCTGGTGGTTGGTGGCCTGGCTTCCCCCGCAGCCCGACGCGCTGTGTCTCGGGGCGGCACGTCTGGGCTCTGCCCTCGCCGTGTCACCCCAGCCACCGGCGCGGGGTGTCCCTGGCAGCCAGAACCCGGCCGGCACCGAGTGCCGGGACGCGGCTGAAACCTCCTGCCTGGGGGAGGATGGGGCCCTGCCAGGCCCCGATCCGCTGTCTGTCCCCTCCTCGCCCGAGCTGCACAGACGCGACGGGCGAGGGGGTCCCGGGGCAGCCACGGGTGCCGTGACTTGGCCCCGGCCGCGCTGGCCGCCTCGTGCTGCCAGAAAAGCAGGGCCAGGATTTAGCGCAGAGCAAGTGTCGCGGTGACCATCCCGCTGGCAGGCCCTCCTCGGGAAAAGGTTTGGAATCGCTCGGCGGGGGCCGCGGCGCTGACCTCGGCTGCCGGGCTGGGAACGGCGCTCTGGTTCCACGGGGAAGTCACGGCGTGACAGCCACCATGTGCTCGGTGTCTGACCGTAAGGCGCAGCACGGGGTGTGTGTGTGTGTGTGTGCAGCGGCGATGGTATCGCAGCGTTCAGGGCAGAAACCGCAGCGGCCGTGGGTCCCCGTGCACCGAGACCCCCCCTCGGGCGCCGCAGGAACCGCTCCCGGTCCCCGGTCCCACCGGGAGCCTGGGTAGATGTTCCCTCATGTTTATTTTAACGAGACGGCTCATTTAACACTCTGGGCAGCCTTCAAATATAAATAACCTGTACAGCACGTATCCACGTTGCCGAGGAATAAATTACACTCCTGGGCTCCCCCTCCCCTGCTTCCCTTTGATGTTACTGCCGTGGATACACACACATATATATGTATATGTGCTCTTCACACGTAACGGCGGAACCTCACCCGGCAGCCTTCCTGCTGCACGGGGAGCAGCGGGACACCCCCCAACCCCTGCTGAACCCCAACCCATTTTTCAGCCCTGTCCCTAATGGAGGAACGTGGAAGGGCTGGGGGCCAAGGCGCCGGCCCTGGGGGCAAACGGAGCATATATCTTGCTCTCCGTAAGAACACGGATGTTGCCCCCAGACACATCAGAACACACCGGCCCCATGGCCCCCCCGGCCCCTCCGGTGGGAGGCGGTGACGCCCCGCGGCGGAGGGAGCATCTCGCAGCGCCCCCACGTGGAAGGGCGGGGGGCGACACCCTGCGGCTCCCCCGCTGGGAGGTGGGGGGACGCCCCGCGGCCCCCCAGGGTCAGGGGGCGGTGACACCCGCCGCCCCCCCGGTGGGAGGAGGTGAC
>JAOXJK010000062.1:273106-294966 GCA_025774025.1 Xenus cinereus
CGCTCCCCCCGCCCCGGGCTCCCGTTCCCCCGGGCCGAGCGGGTCGCGTCCCTTCCGCCGCCGAGCCCGGTTTTTCATTGTAAATCCCTGCGGTGCCGGAGCCCCGCGGGGAGCCCGGTGCGGAGCCGCCGGCGGCAGCGGCTCCCGGTGCCCGTCCCGGCGGCGGCGTCGGTCCCGGGGAAGTTTGGTTAAACGGGCGTTAAACGTAACGGGCTCTCCCGAGCTCGGCGCTTTGGGCACCGGGCGGGCTCCCTGCAGAGAGCGGGGGCAGAGGGGCACGGGAAGGTCGCTGCCCACCCCGGCCCCCCGTGGGGCAGCCTCGCGGGGGGGGTCGCCCCGCGGGTTGTTGCCCCCGTTCTCACCGACGTCTTGAAGCGGAGCGTGTTTGGCTCGCGCTGGGAATCCGTCGAGCTGCGAGAGAACGCGCCGGAGTGACGCGCGAGAGCTGAATTTCCTCGTCCTCACGCTTTATTTATGTGTCTTGCCTCCAAAAACATATCAACCGCATATTTTATTGCGCTAACGTGCGCGGCCGGGGCCGGGGCGGCGAGGGGCCGCTCTGCGGAGCGGGCTCTGGAGTTTCTGGAGAGGGCAAATGGTTCTTGTTGCTCCATAATTTCCTCAAGTCTTGACACGCCGGGGTGTTAATGGCTCCGGCTCTGCCTGCCCTGCCTGGCTCTCGCCCAGGCCTCCTCGCTCTCGAGCGAGCCCTGAAACCGCGGCTGAGCCTTTGTTGTTGGAAGGCGGCTTCAAGGAGACCGGCTCTGCCTGAGGAGCTGCCGCAGCCAGACCGGAGCTGGCAGCCGGAGCGCTGGGACGCTGCCGGCTCCCGGGTGGCATCGGCGCGGGGGCCGGGTCACCGCCGGGCAGCGTCACCAGCCCGTCACCCGGCATGCATGGGGTCCGTTCGGGGCTTGAGCTGCTCCTTGGCCCCTGTAACAAATAAGATGTGTGGTGCTCACCCTCCCTTGCCTCCCCCCGCTCCAGCAGGGCGGTTTGTGCCGTCCTGGAGCTGCCGCTGCGGGTTCGGTGGGTGAGAGCCCTGGGGTTGTCGCTGCTGCCGTTCCTGCTGGGAGCAAGCCCGAAACTCCTCGCTTGGCTCTTGCCCCTTACGAAGGGGTAATAAAATGAGCCAGGAAACGCGGGGCTGGATGTGGTGGTCTCCCTTCAGTAGTGTCGGAACGCTCTCGCACCTGGGGGGTTATTCCTTGGGGATGCTCCTGGGAAAAGCGGCGAGAGGGGTGGCCATGGGAGGAGGGAGCGTGAACGCCAGCGGGAGAAGCCGTCGCGGGGATGCAGGCGGGAGGTGGTGTTGCTTCAGAGCCGGGTGTGCCGGCGGCCGTGCCAGCGATTAGAGGCAGGTCTGTGCCCTGCGGAGCCGTTTGCGGCGCAGGGGGAAAGTGGTGTGTGTGGGGGGTCCCGGGAGCTGCACCCCTGGCTTTGTAAACGCTGCTTTAGGAAAAGAAACGAAGCTGCAGCGGGTGATAAATTCCCTCCAGTGAGGAAGGCTCGCAGGCGGCCACGCTCCAGTGGCCTCGTTGGCACGGGCACAGCTTGGGGTGATGCACAACGCGTTTGTGTGCGGTTGCATGTATGTGTGTGTGTATATATATACACACATCTTTGTAAGCAGGGTGGGATCAGCCTTGAGGCCAGGTGAGATTGATAAATGACTTGTTTTCAAAATATCAGGATTGTCTTGTCTCTTGATCATCTACTCTCGGGAATGGGGGTGTTTCCAAACCTGCGCTTGAGGAATCCCCAGGGCTCTGGCTCGGGGCGGTTTCTGTGCCCTCTGTGGTTGTGGCCACTGCATTCTCTGCAGTGTTGGGGGGTTGAGCCTGTCATCTCTCAGCTTGGCTTCTGAGGGTCTCCATGTCTTGGAGGCTGGTCGCTGGAGGGATGGTGGCTCTCACTGTCCCATCGGAGCCACCGGAACCAGGGCTTTCTCTGCAGACTGCACAGCTGGCTCTCTAAACTGAGCTAATGAGCAGCCTGATTATTTGGTACCTCTGGAGGGAGTTACTGCCTCCAATAACGTACCCACCTTTGCCCACCTGAAATCTTGCCGAGGCTGGTGCTCCCCTCTTCGGGGCGAGGTGGCGGAGTGCTCCGGGAGGGTTTGTGGCAGGAGGGGGACAAACAGCCTTGGAGAGGCTTGGGGTCTCTCTGCCAGAGCTCAAACCTATGCTCCTTCCTTGGCTTGTTTTTAATGTTCTTCCCCTGGAAAATAAGTGTGTGTTGCAGATTAATGAGTGCCTGGCTTTACGGTCATCTTTTGCAAATGAGCGGCTCCCTCAGCCTCCCCGGTTAACGAGGGGACGCAGCGGGGAAGCGATGACTGGCCTCCCTCAGCCGTGGCTCGCCGCTGCGGAGCCCGGGGTCCCCGAAATGCCAGGGCAGGGAGGTCACCGGCGGGGAGAATGGCCCGTCTGTGTGCCACTGAAAGCTGCCTTGTGCCGTGCGAGGGCGGCGCGGCCGCGGCTCTGGCAGCCCGGGCGGCACAGGGGAGAGAGCGTCTCGTCCCTCCGTCCTCTGCCGCCTTCCTGTTTTCTTACGCGCGGCTGCTGGAAAACATCGAGATGGCTCCTGTTGCCAACGGCCTCTCGCCCACTGGGTGCGGAGAAGGGGACGGTGCTGAGCCCCAAGCCCACGGCTCGTCACCCTTGGGAGTGACACGGGGGCAGAGCTGGGCTCCCAGCATCAGCAAGATGTGCAGCGCCCGGTGGCTTCGGCGTCTGCCCTCCCGCCCTCTTCCTCCTCCCGGCCCTGAGCGGGCTGGGGAGCGGGGCCAGCGGCAGAATTGCTCCTTTTGTGCCGCTGGACACGCTGGCCTTTCTCAGGAAGTCGCTCATTGTGCTCGCTGGCAGCGCCCGGCTCCATCGCCGCCTCCGCTCTCCCCCGGCGGGTCCTGTGCCTGGGGGGCTGTGGCTGGGACGGGAATGTCCTGGCCCCCGCTCGGCCGGGACTCCCGGCTCTGGACTCTGCGGTCCCCCTGGCAATGCCACCAGCAGAGCAGGGAGAGGTGCTGTCCTGCTGGGCCCCCTTCGTGTGGGGACAGAGCTTGGTGAGGAAAATCACGGTGTGCCCGGTTGCCCCCCTGGGTTGATGCTCTTTGCCCTGGGCAGCCTGGCCGTGCTGTGCCACGTTGTCCTGTGCCGGGTCACAGCTGCCCCGCAGGCTCTCGGGGTGGGGGTCAGCCATGTCTGCCGGAGAGTGTGGACCTCTTCTCTCCTCTCCCTGCCCTCTCTCCGCTCAGTGGTGCCCGGCTGCCCCCACACAGCTCCCGTGTCCCCATGTCACCGCCTGGGCTCAGCTTCCTCCCCGAACAAACAAACCTGATGTGCCCCCAGGGGACATCCCTCTGCCACCCCTTCCCCTGCTCCTTCCCTGGGGTCCTCCTGGCCGCCAGGCTCAAGCTGTCGTACCTCTCGTGTGTCCCTGTCCCCCCAGCAATGCCCAGGGGTGTTCACAGGGGACATGGGCTGTCCCAGTGTCCCCCAAGTGGCCGCTGCGAGAGCCCAGGACCGGGGAGGGGACATGGAACCGTCGCAGGTGCCATCACCGTGGCTCCGGGGCCACCTCGCCGCTCCTGGCACGTTCCGGGCTGGGCTGGACCAGGGGAGTCTCTTCAGCAGAGCTGGAAATGGCTGGTGGGATCCGGAGGGTGTTTCCTGATGAAAAGTGTGTTTATTTGGAGCTGGGCTGGCTCTGAGCACGGTGGCTCGGTGGCCACTGCTGCGGCAGCTGGTTTGTTTCCTTTTGGGCATTTCCCGTGGGATTTCCGCACTTGGGAGGGAAGAGGGCGCGGATGGGGTCTGATTGGAAGGCGAGCTTCGGCCAGAGCTCCCCGTGGATCATCGGGGATGCTCACTCTCACGCCTGTGGATTATAAACGATGCTGGATTTCTTGCTCTCACAATTTAAGAGAGACTAAATAGAAAGGGGGGTTGTTGTGAGGGACTTCTGTTGTTTGGGGACTTTGGGAGGCTTGGTTTTGGGGTTTGGTTGGTTTTTTCTTTGGCTGTTGCAGAGCTGGATGCTGCAAGCTCTCAGGTCTCAGAATTGTCTATTTTTTATATCTCTCTGTCTGGACTCTGCTGAGAGGGAACAGGAAAACCCAGTAGCCTGTGGAAAGCCAAGATGGAAATAGTTGGGAGCCCGCTGTGTCGGTGAGAAACAGGGTGACCTGGGGGATGCTTTTTGCGGGCCGTGCAGGGAAATGTTTCCAGGTCGGTGTGTGCCAGCCTGTGCTCGGGGCACGTCAGGGATCCCGGGGCTCTGCCTGCTCCCCGTGACCTGGCCTGGGATCCCGAAAGGAAAGGGGCTCCGTGCCTCCACAGAACGTTATTGCTGTTGTTTATAACTGGAATTCATGTCTAAGAGGGAAATGAATTGCCGGGTCTGTTTGTTTACTCCTCGCTCTGCAGACGCAGGAGCTAGACCACAGTGGGGTAATGGCCTAGAAATTAAATTTCATTTTAATACTCAAAAACAATTTTGAGTTGGTTGACCGAAGGGGAAAAAATTAACTTCAGACAGCAGGGAGAGGCCTTTCTGGAGCAGGATTCAAGCTCAGCGTGACGAGTGTGAGCTGGCCGAGGAGCTGCTCGGGAGCAGGGAGGGGGTGGGTACACGCACACCCCTCTGAAATGCAGAGCATCCTTTGGCAGCAACTCGGAGACAGCGTGCAATAAATTACCTTTTGTGTTTTCAAAGGGGCATGGAGTGAGTTAAATGTGTTTCATGGACAGTCGTCAGAAGGGCCTCGCTAAATCTGGTTGTGTAACTGGGCTGATTAATATTAGGCGGGTTAAGGCCATCTGATGATGCTCGAGTACCCGAAGCTGGGCTGGGCGGCAGCGCTGGCGTTTGACCCGCTGGGGTGAGGGGGTCCTGGGAGGGAGGGAGAGATGTGGGGGGGGTTCCTTGGCGCTGCAGAGCGACCTGGCTTAACGCTTCGTTAAGGAGCAGGGTGGGCTTTTTGCTGGGTGATGGCTCCGGTACCCCCCACTGTCGGGTGCTGAGTGCCCCCCGGAAGCCCTGCTGTGACACTGGTGGTGGCACTGGTGGCTGCTCTGCTCGCGGTGGTGCTGTGTGTCCCTGGGGCTTTGTTTTGCCCATCCAGGGTCTCTGGGGGTCCAGGGGCGTGGGACTGTGCTCAGCAGCCCCTCTCCAGAGGTGGTGACAAGCAGATGCTCTGGGAGAGAGGGAGGGGGGCGAGCGTAGGTGGCAGGGGCTGCAGTCCCCGGGCAGGGGGACCGACAGGCACAGGAGCTTTGCATCCCTCCCGTAAGGGCTCCAAAGCCCCGGAGCTGGACCTGCTGCCTGTGGGAGAGATCCAGGCTTCAGAAGCCCCGCACAAGGGGATTTATCCCTGTGGGAGCTGCCCTTGAGCCGGTACTCACCGGGTGATGGCTGCCCTGGGGCTGTGGCTTCGGGTGAGGTGTCTGCACCTCGTCTTACATTTTGATGAAATCGCATGGGAGAGAAAGCTTTTTTTCTTTGATTGGTCAAACACTGGCAGAGGCTGCCCCGAGAGGCTGTGGGGGGCAGAAGAGCTGGGCTGCCTTCTTTTTCCCAGTTCCTCCTGTCCGCGTTGGGTGGTGGGATGCACCAGGATGCAGAAGAAATCCAGGAACTCTGAATTGTTGCAGAAATCGATTGGCTCAGACCACGTAAAGGTATTTTGTTGATGTTAAAGCATCTGATGTGTTCCCAAAGCTGACGCTGAGGAGCTCTGGATGCTGCACGTCAGCTATCCCTGAACCTGCTCCTGGATGCGGCCGCTGGCTCCGGCTGCCGAGGGCTTCTCCCACGGTGGCTTCGCTTTAGCACTCGCAGCATCTTCTGGTTGCTGCAGGTGGCTCCCCTGGAGCTGAACGGGGCCTGGAGCACAGGGTGAGGGTGTACTGGAGCTGTACCGGGCTTGGAGCACGGGGCGAGGATCCCGACCGGCTCCAAACCCTGCCTGCGAGATCCTGAGCTGCGGCAGAGGCTGGAGAATGAGCCAAACTAATTGCGTTTGTTTAGCAAATTCCCCCGGACGTCTTCTGTCTGGCGCTTTGCATCACGGTGTATTTGCAGCGTGCTGGGACCTGGCCGTGGCTCTCCTCACCGATGCCTCTGTTGCCTGCATTCCCCTTTTCCCCTCCCAGAAATGTGCGCTGATTTTTACTGGTTTTTTGCTTGGAGGTTTCCTCTGCCTGCGGGTGGCTCTGTCTCCTGCTCCCCAGCGTGGGAATGGTTGGGTGCCTGTTGGAAGGAGGACGGGGATGGTCTTTGCCTTCAGAAGGTGGTGGGTGCTGAGATGCACGACCCAGGGCCTTTTCTATGATGAGCCATCCTGGCCATAATCATCTTCATGCTTGGTGTGTTCCTTCTCCTCCATGGCTGGTGGGTAGGAGATGTCTGCTGGGATCTCCACTGGCCCCACGACCGTGCTTGAAGTTCTCCTGAGCCCTGCTTTTCCGTGCTTTACCCCTCAGCCCTGCTTTCCTCCGGGAAAATCTCCTGTTTCCTCATCAATGAGGACTGGCCTCTCCCAGGGACGGGTTTACTGGTGGGCACTGGTGCCACCCCTGTGAAGCACAGGGATGCTGTGGCTTCTGCTTCGGGTACCCCAGGCACCTGCATGGACTCGGTGTTTGGGCTGCGAGAATCCACATATTTAATTTCTGGGAAGAATATTGCACTGGTCTTTGACTTTGTTGTGCTTTGAAAGGAGGGAGCCCAGGTTCTGGTTGTCACCAGAGGATGCTTTTTTGGGTGCTGGCTGCTGTTGCCTCCCTGGCCCCCTGTCTCCATCTGTGACACGTTTGCAATTTTCTGGCATGAAATATTTCAACCTTTTTTCATCTCTTTTATGGGATTCCTGAAGTCCTTTAGCAGCTCTTCATCTCATGAATATCCATCAGGCAGCACTATGGCCCTGCATGTCGGGAGGTGACTCTGGGGGGGTTGTTAGTGGCAGGGTGACCTGTGTCACGGGGAGGTGCCACAGGGCTGGTGTCCCCTCAGAGCGTGGGGTGGTGATGCCCTCTGCCACGCCGGGGCGAGGATCCAGCTCCCACCCTGGCCCAGTGTCCCCAGTGTGGGGAGGGCAGTGGGAAGAAGAGGGAGCTTGGGCTCCTCTCCAGTGCCTGGAAAAGCCACTCGATGCTCCAGCCCTTGGCTGAGGAGCATGGTCTGGGAATGCCAGGCCAAATTGATTTTTATATATATATATTTTATTTTTTTTAACACTCTCTTACTCCTGCCAATACTTCCTTAAGTCTCTGGCCATCGGTGTGGTCCCTGTATGACCTGCGAAGTGCCGTGCTCCCTTCAGCATCCTCGGGATTTGTGTGCGTTTGTTATTCCTCACCAGCTGTGAGTTTTGCCCTCCCTCTGCGGAAACGCTGGGACCTTCCTGGAGAATCGAGGCAGTTGGATGGTCTTGGAGGCCAAGGTGCCTCTGCCTGTAAAACCCTGTCTCCAGTGAGCCCCTTCAGGGTCTGTGATTTATTACAAATGCAAAATGCAGAGCATTTCCCTTTTCTTTTGGATCATTAAAAGAACACTGTATTATGCAGCAGGAATTGTCTGTGCGGCGCCTCTTGTCACTAAAAGCCGTCCCCTGCCTCCCTCTGGCTGCCGCAGGCAGAGAGCGGGGATGGCAGGAGGAAATTACCTGTTTCATTTCATGAGCCGCCCCCAAGGAGAGCCGGGGGCTGGCGGGGGGAGCCGTGGCCCCACACGCCGGCAGAGTGAGCCGGGTTGTCCCGTGGAGCGGGGGGGCTGGGGGTGTCTCAGCGTGGCCGTGCCGTGGGGAGCGTGCGCTGCTCTGCCGGGCACCGGGGGTGATGGGGCAGCTGGTGTGACCATGATCCTGTGGGAATAGAGTGGGAGTGTGGTTGTGGGGGTGCTCTGGGGTGCAGCTGCGTCTGGGTTGGCTTTGGGCAGAGGGCTCCTGGGTGACGGGGCAGCAAGCCCAGGCTGCTCCTGGAGGATGCTGTGGTGTGTTGCTGGTGGAGCATCCCATGGTGTGAGGGCCCAGCGCTGTGGGTGTTCGGTGGCGTCCAGAGCAGGGGGTGGGACACGGGGGCAGGCGGTGGCTCTGTCATATCTGTCCCCTCTGCCTGCCGGAGCCTGGTGCTGGGGAGCACGAGCTCCTGTGCCCGGGGAGATCGCTGTATCGATAAATGCCCAGGGTGTTCGGGCAGCACCGAGGGGTTTCTCTGAGCTGGTTGTGCTGTGCCCACGCTCTGTGCCCCGTGGCGGGCTGCGTGCCAGGGTTTGTGCCGTGCCCGCTGCCGGAGACTGGTAGCCCCATGCTTTGGCTCCTTGGGCACCGTGCTGTGAGCTCCAAGCGTGGCCGTGGAGCAGTGCAAACCCAGCTGCAAAATAGTCTCCGTGCCAGATGGAATACAGCGGGGGGAAAGCTGAGCCAGGTGAATTGGTGTGTGGGGTTTTTTTTTGGTTTGTTTTTTTTTTTTGAGTTGAAGGGTAGAAGTGCTCATGTGCAGAAGTGATTGAGGGCTGGAGAACCCTCTCCAAAGGGATGCTAATGGATGTGAGTCACCTCGGAGTGCAGGAGCATTTCGCATTTCGTCTTGAAAGACTTCAAATGACCTGTTTAATGCACTGACAGAACGTCCAAGGAGCGCTGAGGTCCCTCTGTCACTGCCACGCTGGTAGGAGGACTGGGAAATCTGGCTCCCGTACAGAGTGCTCCCAAGGGGCCCGTGTAGGAAAAAGCTTTAAAAAACTGGCATGGTTTGAAAACAAGCCTTGGTTTGTCGCTTTGTGGAATGAAGAGGTGGTAACTGTCGGAGCAGTGGATCTCTGACATCCTCTGGCCGAGCTGCAGAGGGAAGAGTGGAGTCTGAGAACCCTCCCTGTGGTGATGGGGCAGCTTCTCCCTGGCTTTGCCTGCGGCTGGTCCAGCCCGGCATCACTGGCTGTGCTGCACTGGAAGGGATGCAGGGCACTGGTCCAGCCCAGCATCACTGGAAGCGGCACAGGGCATGGGCACAAACTCTGTCCCCAAACCATCTGCACTGGGACCCTCGGCATGTGGGTGCCCACACTGCCCAGCGTGAGTCCGGCTGGTGCCCAGAGCTGCTTACACTGGGAAAAATGTGTCTCTGAAATGTGGCCACCTTTTCCAAGGGGAGGTCTGAGATGGTGAAACCCCAGGCTGGTCCCTCGGCCCCGGTGCCTGTTGCTTCCCTCCGTTTGACGCTGTGTGTCTCTCAGACAAGGACCCTGGGCCAAGTCACACCAGTCTGGGTGCCTCTTCCTGGCTGTGGCGGGGGGGAGGGTGTGAAAGTCCAAAATATCTGCTACCTGCATTGTTTCTGCATTGGGGACTAATGCTAATTATTCCCCCATTGTCTTTAGTTCCTGCAGGAAGCCTTGTTTATCTTACCCGCTTCACCAGGAATGCAGCCCCCAGGAGCCTCTGCAGATATATTTAAACTTGCACAAAGCAGCACAATAGCCTTTGAATTTCCCGACCCCGTGGCATCCGTGGGGAGCGCGGCCGTTGGGTGGTTTTGGGGTTTGGCTGGGGCAGCCCGGGGCTGGGCTGGGACCTCTGCGGGGAGGCTGGAGCAGCCTTTTTCCTCTGGCAGCACTCGGCAGCGACACGGGACTGAAGCCACATGGGCTGCCGCTGGCTGTCCGTGGGCCTGCGGGACTGACACAGCACTGGGGCATTGCTTCGGAGCTGCTCTGGGGACACGCCGGAGCCCTCAGTGGGCCCAGACGTTGACGGGAGCCTTGGTCCAGGGAGCAGGTCCTGGCCCCTTTGGAGCCGAGCCTTGCCTGCCTGGCAGCGTTCCTTCCCTCCCTTTCCTGGGGGATGCCACGTACAGGGCTGGCACCCTTGGGCTCTGTGCCCTCGCTGGGACGGGGCTGTCCTGTGCAGAAGGGACCCCTTCTGTGGTTGAGGGTCTGTCTTCATTCTGTCCCCCCATAAACATCCCTTCAGGAGCAGCCTCCACGTTTGCACAGCTCGAGGGTCCCTGGGGAGCACCGGTGATGGGCTGGCCCCTTGCCGTGCCACACTCCCCTTGCAGCAGCACCGGTACCTCCCCAGGCTTGGGTCTGTCTCATCTCCTGGCTCTGTCCTGCCGCGGGCATTGCCACGAGCCCAACCTCGCCTTCGCTGCCTCCCTTCCTTTCTTAGCACCTCTTTAAGCCCTGCTGGTTTTAAAGGGTGAGCGCTGGTGTCGGGCACTAAGACTTGGTGGCCCAGTTGGAAACACCGGAGTGGGGATAACTCTGGTGTGGTACCCAGGGTGCAGTCCCCAAAGGATGCTCAGCCCCCGGTATGGCACCGGGGCTGTGAACACGGGAGGGGGCTTCTGCTTCCCCAGCCTCCGGAGAGACCGAGGGGTTCACCCTTGGGATACACTTCTCCTCGGCCACCCTGCGGCTCCAGGGCCGGGTGACACCCTCGCCCCCCCTCTGGCTGAGTGAAGGGGCCGAGCTGTAGCAGCTGGTGCAGGTCGGAGGTGGGGTGGGGGCTCTGCTGGCCCCGCAGCTGATGGCGGGGGGCCTGGGGGTGCCTGACGTGGTGCTGCATCGCTCGGGTCTTCGCCTGCAGCAGCTGTCGGCGGGGCTGGTCACCCCTCGGCGGGGCTGGTTGCCCCCTGTGCAGCATCCGTCGGGGGCCGAAAGCCGTGCCTTGCTCTGGAGCCAGAGGCTGTCTGAAGCAGCAGCCGCTGCTGCGCGGCGTTGGCAGCTCTGCCCTCCCCGCGTCCTTGCAGGGCCGGGGGCTCCGGCTGCTCCGGGCGCCGCGGGGCTGAGCCGCATTGCAGGCGGTGGCCGAGGAAGAGGGGAAGGAGGCCGAGCTGGGGGCTGCCCTTGGAGAAAGGCTCGGATCAAAAAGCTGCTGCCATGTGTGGTCTGGCAGGAGCCAGCCGGGTGCGGGTATTTTTTTTGGGAGCTGACGCGAGTGCCGTGTTTCGCTCGCCGGCCTCCCAGTGGCTACTGGCCGTGCTGGGCAGTGGAGGAGACGCCTTGGAGCGGGGTGGCAGGAGAGCGAATAACTGCCGGAGAGGTGAGGGAGGTGGTGGGGCCGGGGCAGAGGGGGTTTGTTGGGCAGGGGAGGGGGGGTTTGCTGGGGGGTGGCAGGGCTGCCAGGGCTGGACGTGCCAGTTTGGTGACGTGCCCGGTCCCCAGCTGCTTTTTCCCAATGTCCGGGCTGGAAGTGGCTCGCTCCCATCTGCGCCGGTCTGGGGAACCCTGGGGAGGTGGGCTGCTCCTGCTGCAGATGCCCCTGGCTCCGGCAGGGGCTGTGCCCGGCGTCGCTGTGACCCCCCCGGCGGCAGCAGAGGGGCAGGGGCTGCCGGGTTTGGGCAGCGCCAGGGGGACCTGCCTGGCTGGGGAGGTGGGACGGATGGACGGATGGACAGATGGACGTGGCGCCGTGCGGAGGGAGGGGGTCTGTGCTGGGGTCAGCCCCGCTGCTGCCGTCCCCGCTTTTGCTGACGGCGGGAGCACGGAGGCCCCGGAGCTGCGGCGTTCCCTCAAAAACAGCTGTGCTGAGCTCCGGGCAGCTGCCAAATCGGAGGGGACCGGAGAGACACCCCGTGCCTCTCCCGAAGGGGGTGGCAGGGGAGGGTCTCTGTGCCGTGTCTGTGGGAATTGCCCCGGGAGGCTCCCGCAGGACGATGTGTGCCGGTGCCACGAGGGGCTGCTTCGAGCGGCCCCGGCTGCTGAGGCATCGGGCGGCTCTGGCATGTGCAGGGAGCTGTGTTTGGGGATTGTGTCCCTGACGCTGTGGAGGTGAATGAGGTCTCTCCCCAGTGGAGACCTCCTGGTCAGAGCACCCTTGCCCCATGGGGGTACCGAGCCCCTGGGAGCCTGTTCTGCTCCCCACGATGGGGGCGACGCTGGGCTCCCACCCGAGGCTTTGCTGCTCTGGGTGAAGCATTGGGCTCCATCCTTGGAGGTCTGTTGCGGGTGTTGGTGGGTTTGGGGTGCTTTCAGGGTCTACACGAAGTCCAGGTGTCACACTGCCAGGCACCCAACAGTGGTGGGTGAGGAGCACGGCTTGGTGGTGGCTTGTGTTCTTCTGCAGTCGTGACCAGCTTAAACCACCACCACCACCTTTGTGCTTCATCCTGCGCTGCGGTCCCGCCGGGCCAGACAAAGCCAACATCAGCAGCTGATGGTTTAACACGAGGCCAAAAAAGCCCCCTCCCCACATCACACTTTCCGGCCGGCGGGAGCGTGGCTCCGCGTTTCCCAGCGGGCGGATGGGAGGCAGCTGCAGATGGGAAGGTTTCGTGGCATCGCCAGAACAAATGGCGTAATCAATTGATTTCTGCACAGCTGTAAAGGTATTATTAGCCGTTCTAAACAATGGGAGACGCTCGGCTCGGCGCTGGCAGGCGGGGAAGGACGGGGGGATGTGCTGGGGCAGCGCATTGGGGGAGTGCTGGGGAGAGCTGCCAGGGCCGGGCTGCCGTGCGGGGAGAAACGACAGAAATCCGGGGGAGAACGGGTGGCGGGGGCTCCTGGAGCTGCTTGACAAACCCAGAGCTGTTGTTGGGAAGGCACGAGGGAGAAGGGGTGGGAAATGCAGCGCCCCAAAGCAGAGCAGCTCGGGGGGCAGTGGCTGCGGCGAGGTCGGTGGGACGTGTGGGACCGGGGGGGCTGCCGGGGGGCAGTGCCTGCCGCTCCGCCGCCAGGGCTCCTGCAGGGGTTGCCCATGGGGAATAATCCCCTTTTTGGAATGGGGGGGAACCCGACCAGAACTGGCTGTGCAAGCCGGAGGGCGGAGGCGTTTGTGGGGCACGGAGCCACCCGGGACCCCTTCCAGCCCCGGGAGCCCAACAGGAGAACTTCAGGAGAAAGAGGATGCTGTGATGGAGCGGAACGGTTGCATCCCATCAGTCGAGACAACGTTGGCAGCGGTGAAGATGCAATTCCCGGGGGAATAAGGAACTTGCAAACGGAGACATTAAAGAGCAGCAAATCGGCAGCGCCCGGTGGGCTCCAGCCAGCTCTTCTGAAGGGATTTAACGATGAAGCGGCTGAACTGGCAGCAGAAAGTAATCTCTCATTAACAGCAACTGCTGGATGGGAGCGCAGCCTCTTCTGCTCTGTCCTTAATTTAAAGAGGTACGAGAAGAACTGTGGGAATTACAGAGCAGCCAGCTTTATTTTAGCACCGAGCAAATTGGCTGAGAGAATAATTAAAGCTCATGTGGAAATGCCTGAGATTCAGTGTGATAGATTAAGGACAACAACGCGTGGTTTTCGTATAGGAAATCCAGTTTAATCAGGGTTGGGTGGTTTTTTCCTTCGTTTTTCAGTATTGCGATAAGATGATTGGGGAGAGCAGTTGAGAGATGAATTATCTGGATTTTTCAGAAAGCCTCAGACAAATTCGCTAAGTTATTAAGGAAACTGTTAAGGCGGGAGCTGTGGGAGGAAAGGCCAAATTGTGATTGATGTTTTGAGCTGCGGGGGGAGGAAGGGGCAGGGGCATGAGCCGCAGCCACGGCCTGGTCGGAGGATGCTCTTCCCCGGCGGGGCTTTAAGCTTAGCATTTGGTGTTGAATGTGCACAGCGGCTCCACACGCACCGGCGTGGCAAGGCTGCAAATCAAGCACAGAAAAATTAGGTGTTGCTGGGTCTAAATTGGCTGGATGAGCCTGATTGCCTCCCCCCCCACCTCTCCCTTGAGTGCCTTCATTAGGTAGGAAGGTGTTGCTAATTATGCGGTCGGGGGCTACTTTTCCTCGGAGGACCCCTGTTTCTCTGGGGCAAACCTGTCCCAAGGGCGAATTTAGGGCCGTTGGTGGGAAGGGCTGGTGTTTGCGGAGCGCGGTGTGGTCGGCAGGACTGGGGGGGCCCCTCTCCCCATCACCCCGGGAGCGGGTCCCCACCTGGGCTGCGCGGGGATGGGACGTGGCTGCTGGATGGGGCTTCTTATTCCTCCCTGAACAGCGATCCAATCTCCATCTAATTTTCCCGAGGACAACAAAAAGCACACAGACAACTGCTGCCCAGATTTTATATCCTGCTGTCATGGAGCCAATTAAGGAAAGGGTTGCCATATTTTATTTTAATTTTTTTTAACATATGGGTGGAGCAACATAGCTTTTTTTTTTTTTAAGCCTCATTCTTGGAAGTGGCTGAGCAATTTGGGCTGAAGATCTTCTGGGGGGGGGGGGGGGGGGGTACAAAAAAAAAATTTAAAAAATCAGACTTGGTGTGGAAGCCTGAAGAGTCAGCGTTTGCCTCAGCGGGTCTGGAGAGCAGGGGCTCTGCAGTGTGAGCTCTGAAAGGCCGGCAGAGCCGTGCCCGCTTTGGTGCTGGGAAGACCTGGGGGAACTTCGGGTGGATTTAGCAAACCATTTAAAAACGAGGGCTGGGCAGGCCAGGAGGGTGTGCTGGAGGGGGAAGTGGAACCTGCAGACATATGTTTTGGGTTTAAAATTCTCCGTAACCATTTAGGAAGGCGGGTGCTGCTGTGCTGGGCTCGGCAAAGGCCGATGCTGCCGGGCACGAGGCGCGTTGACCAGTCACCACCACATGGCAGCGAAGCCAGATGGGGTTCTCCGGCCTGATAAAACCCTCCACAATTATACAATAATTATACGCTGATGCCTGGAGAGCACCGAGAACTGCCTCCTATATGATCCAGACCCATGGCGGGGGGGCTGGGGCCGGGGGACCCACCGCAGGATGTGGTTGTGGCCGAGCCCAAGGCGTGAACAGAAATTGCAGCCATTGGTTTTTAAATGCAGATACAATGCGTCGTATTGATTTTTGGTATCCCAGCCTCACGGCACAGGGCTGGCACGGCGTGATGTGTGAGCAAGAGCTTTCGTGCACCAGGAGTCAAGGGGAACCCGCAGCAGAAGGAGCAGGGAGGGGTTTTGGGGCTGCCTAAAGGTGGTCAGAGGGGCCAAGGGGAATTTTGGGCTGTCTGACCTTCACCTTAGGTGATGTACACTGGGATGTCCCCTCCCAGGTGTAGATGGGGTGATGTGAGCAATCTTTCCTGCTGTTTCTCTCTCTCTCTCCTCCCTCCTTTCCTTGGTGGCAAACCTCTACATCACTCCTGAGGAACCTTTGAGCTGGAGGTAGCAATGCAGCCTGCTTGGCTTTGATCTTGTAAAAATAATAATGTGCGAGAGGCGGTGGGGGAACCTTTGTATCAAATGGCCCTTGGTATCGTTTGCTGAGGGTGCAGGGCTGCTGGCTGGGATGCAGGAGCCATGGCTCCTGGTTGTGCCTCCTGCCCTGCCCGTCAGCCGGGAGGCCTGGAGTGGCACGGGGGGACCTGTGGCACCTGGGGGGATGTGTGGCACCCCCAGCACTGGGAGGAGGTCACAGCAATGCAGGTGGGTGCTCTGGCCATATGTCTCCTTCTGTGGCACCGTGGATGCTGCTGGGCACATGGTACCCACCTAAAGCTGCCCCTTGCCACCATCGTGCCCAGAGCTCGAGGGACCCTGCGTTCCTCCCCATGTTGCGTGATGGGAGAAATCCCGCCCAGGCTTTTCCACAGCAAAAATGTTTGTTTTCATGTTACTGCTTTGTTAAACTCCTGCTCCTCACAGCCCCAGCCCTGCCCAGGGGCCGGCGGG
This sequence comes from Xenus cinereus, assembly GCA_025774025.1. Taxonomy (NCBI): domain Eukaryota; kingdom Metazoa; phylum Chordata; class Aves; order Charadriiformes; family Scolopacidae; genus Xenus; species Xenus cinereus. The sequence goes on from JAOXJK010000062.1 coordinate 288,706, forward strand.
AGCGTGGCCGGGGCCGGCGTCTGACCCTTGGGCACCAGTGCCACAGGTTTGTTTGTAAACTGTGCTAATACATTATAACTTCTATAGTTAGGGAGTTAATGACTCTAAACAAAGCAGATTTTGATCTAATCAGCTATTCCTTATGCCACGTCAATCCTGGACATCAAAGCGAACATCAAAGTGAGAGGCATGAAAGGCTCCGAAGACAGCGCCAACTGCCTGGTCCAGGTGCATCTGAGCGAGCGCGGCCCCGCTCCCACCCCAGCCGGGGCTTGGGGGCTCCTCACGGTTATCTGGGATCTGAAGGATGTTGTCCCAGCAAGGAAAACAAGATTAACATGAGAACGGTCTTCAGGAACAAAGCAAAAGGCTGTTTAAACTCTCGGCACCTTTTCCCTGGATGGTGGCGGAGCCGAAGCCGAACGCTCCGGGGGCAGGGGGACACCCTGGTCACACACGGACCCCGCGGTCGCAGGGGGACACCCCGGTCACACACGGACCCCGCGGTTGCAGGGGGACACCCCGCTCACACATGGACCCCGCGGTCGCAGACAGGCCCATTTGCCCCGTGGGAGGCTGTCCCGGTGATGGGTGATGCTCGCGCTGCTCTGCTGGGGCTGTTGGGGAGTGTCTGGCACCAATCCTGACTTTTAGATCATTTTCCTGGTGTTGGTCAGGCTCTGAAACAAATCCTGCTCTCGTCCTTTATTCTCTCTCGCTGGCTGGAGGGGGTCGGTGGGTGACTGGGGGGCTCTGCTGCCTGTGCTGGGGTGTGGGCGCAGCTGGCAGCGTGGGACTCTCACGGCGCGGTGGCTGCTCTGCCTGGAGTGTCCTGGCAAAGGAAGGGACCAGCCCTGACCCGAAGGTGGTTTGTAAGGTTTAAAGCCATGCCGGGGGGCTCCCCGTGGCTGGGGTGCTGGTCCTGGGGGTGTTACGGCTGCTGGTCCCGCAGGTGGGGACCCCAGCAGATCCGTCTCACGTTGCCGGGCAAGTGGCCAGCGGCTTCCTCCCCACTGCTTTCCCGTGGCTGAGATGGGCTCTGGGCTCTGAGAGAAGCACCGGGGCCCGTGGGGAGGAAGCTGTTGGGAGCCTCCGCGCTCCTCGGCTCTTCTGGACACAGCTGATTTCCCACTGTCTCTCTTGGGGGGGGGAATAATAAAACGTTACAAATATGTATATGTCTGTGCAAGGCTGCATTTGGGCAGGCCTTGATAAGGTTGCTGCAGCATGAATATATCTAAATACCTAATTGCTTACGTTTATCAATGCCTTGGCCGGCGCAGGGAAGGCTGAAGGTCTCCAGGCGCCTGTGAGTCCTGTTTCGGGGGGGGGGGTGCGATGGGCAGGTCCCCAGGACACTGCCTGGTGCGCTCAAACCTCAGTGCCCACCACGCAGAGGCTGAGCTCCTGGGAGAGTGGGTGCGATGGCGCTGGTGGGCAGCGAGCGGGGTGGGAAATGCCCCGTGGTGGCCAGAGCTTGCTAGGACCATGGCTGGACTCTGGGGTCCGGGAGCTGCCATCAGTGACGGCTGCTGGTGGTGGCGGCACAGAGGTGGTGACGTGCAGTGGGAATGAGACAACGGAAGGAGCCGGGGAGGTTGGCTCCAGGGGTGACAGCGTGTGGTTTCCCTGGGTTGTCGATGCTGCAGTTCGTCCCATCCTGGCTTTGATTTAATGAGAAAGCAAAGCCTTGTTCCTGGTGTTGGGGGCTGGAGAGAAAGGAAAGCTTCAAGAAGAGAAGGTGACGGCTTGGGGCCAGGCGTCCCTGCTCCAGGACGGTGACTCGAGGTGGTGACACCTGGCTCTGCCTCTCCCACCGCCGGGACACCAGTGTCCTAAGCGTTTGCCTTCTGGGTGTCCCCCTCGCCAGAGCCCATCTCGCCGTGCGTTTGGAAAGGATCCCCAGGCTACCCCTTCGTGCTTCCTCACTGGGAGCTCCTGCCCCCAGCACGGAGCATCCCTGGGGGCTCAGCTCCCGCACCCTGCCTGGGGATGAAACTCCCCTCTATGGGGATATTCCCAGATGGTGCTGGCCCAGAGCGGTGACAGGATCACTGGGAGCAGCTCTGCCAGCGCCTCTCTGCAGGGAGCAGCGGGGCTCGTTAATTGATTGCTGGTTTGTCTCTAAGGCAGAGCTGAGCCGGGGGCAGTCCTGTCCCCCTCCTGGCTAATTAGTGCCCGTCACCACACGTGGCTGGGGTGGGAAGCGCGTGGTTTCTCGGTACCTGCCGGGCTGTTGTTCCCGTCCCCTTTCCTTATGGAGACCTGCCAGAAGCCGGCTGGGAGGTGTGGGGGTGGGATGGCAGCCTGTGCCCGGTGGGGCTTTCATCAGGACGGGGCTGTCGGTGGCTGCCCCAGCGCCTGCTGCTTCTCCAGCCCGACGGGGACTTGTCCTGCAGCCCGGGGGGAGAGGGGTGACCGCTAACGCCCTGGAGCGGGGTGGCTGCCGGCTGCATGGTGGGATGGGTTTGGGAGCGTGGTGGGACACGGGACACTGGCCATCCCTCCTGGGGTGACTCGGTGCTCTGCAGAACCGGAGCTTGGGAATGCCACCACAGTGGCTCCGGTGGCTTCCAGGGAGCCCGTTTCCAGCCTCGTGCCGGGGAGGAGATCTAAAAATACGTGCTCATTTGGCTCCAGCTGGGGCTGGTTTGGGCATCGCTGGCCGCTGCCGGAGTGCAGCAGAGGACAGCGAGGGGGGGACGTTTGCAGACTGTAATTTCACTGCTCTTCCCTCCCTACTCCTGAAAGGCAGCATCTGGGAGGAACACAGAGTGGGGAGATGGTACAGGAGAGCTCCCGACCCACTTTGCTCAGAGTTTCCAGGATGTGATTCACCTTTTCCCCTTCACCAAAGGGAGAGGGGTCTGTGGCTGCTGGGGGGATGCTGAGAGGTTTGTCTGTGCTGTGGGGCTGGGAAACCAGCCTGGCTCCCGACTCCTGTCTCAGGCAGCGCTTGCTAAAAGAACCACAAAATCATGTGGTTTCTCCTGTTTTTGTCCTCAGCTTTGCTGTCTGAGCCCTCTGCCCTGGCTGGCAGGAAGGGAGCTGCTGTCCCTCCTCCCTTCTCTCCTGCCCCACAGTGTCTCTGGGTGCTGGTCCAAGCCGGTGGCTCGGTTCAGGAGGATGGTTCGGTGAGATGGTCCATCCACGCCGATGGGCTGCAGTGACAGTGTCGGGGTGCAGAATGTCGGGGTGCTGTGGGGGATGATGTGTCCGTCTCCTCCGGGCGCCCGTTTCTGCTGGAGAGGAGCTGCCCAGGAGAGCCACTGCCTCATCTCTCTGCTCTCCTCCCTCCCAGGTACCAGACCACCTTCCCCGGCTTTGGATGCTGAATCGGGATCGTTTTAACTAAAGATGGAAACACTGGAGTCAGAATTGACCTGCCCAATCTGCCTGGAGTTGTTCGAAGACCCTCTCTTGCTGCCCTGCGCCCACAGCCTCTGCTTCAGCTGCGCCCACCGCGTCCTGGTCTCCAGCTGCTCCTCCAGCGAGTCCATCGAGCCCATCACCGCCTTCCAGTGCCCCACGTGCCGCTATGTCATCTCCCTCAACCACCGGGGCCTGGAGGGCCTCAAGAGGAATGTGACCCTGCAGAACATCATCGACCGCTTCCAGAAGGCCTCCCTGAGCGGCCCCAACTCCCCCAGCGAGAGCCGCCGCGAGAGGACCTACCGCAACAGCCCTACCATGTCCGTGGCCGGCGAGCGGATCGCCTGCCAGTTCTGCGAGCAGGACCCCCCGCGGGACGCCGTGAAGACCTGCATCACCTGCGAGGTGTCCTACTGCGACCGCTGCCTGCGGGCCACCCACCCCAACAAGAAGCCCTTCACCAGCCACCGGCTGGTGGAGCCGGTGCCCGACGCCCACTTCCGAGGACTCACGTGCCTGGAGCACGAGAACGAGAAGGTGAACATGTACTGTGTTGCTGACGACCAGCTCATCTGTGCCTTATGTAAACTGGTGGGCCGCCACCGGGACCACCAAGTGGCGTCCCTCAGCGACCGCTTTGAGAAGCTGAAGGTAAGCAGCCAGCGCGGGTGTTTGCCCAGGGATGGTTGTCGGAGCAGGAGCCGGTTCCACGTGCCCCAGGTGGCACCTCTTATTGAAGCCAAAGAGCTCCTGAAAGGTCTGTGAGCTGCAGGATGGAGCTTGTGGGCTCCTCCAGCGCCCCGGTACCGGGAGCCTGAGCTGGGTCTCACTTACACAATTAGAGCAAAGTCTTTGCTGTTTGATTTTTCTTCTGCTGGGGGGTGTGTGTTCCAAGCCCAGGCGTTGGACCTTCTCCCCAGATGTCTGGTCGGTGAAACACTGTCGGGCACCGAGGTGCCTTGTGGCTGTTGCGCCAGGAGTGTGGCTTCCCCCAGGGCCTGTCCTGTCCTGTGACAGAGCCGGGGTGGCAAAGAGTGGCCTGGGGGACCTCTGAGCATCCTCCCCCAAGGCTGTGGTGCTCGGGCTGTGCCCGCTCAGCGGTTCCAGCAGCGGGAGCCCCCATGGTGGGGGAGCCCCTTCTCTGCACATGTTCTCCTCCGTCCTAATCCCCCCAAGCTGTAGTGGCAGAAATGGGCAATCACCCCCCTCCGCCTTTACTCATGGCACATGGATCCGAGCTGAGTTATGGTTCTGCTGCTCCTCGGGTGGCAGAGAGCGAATTCCCAGGCATCCCCCCGGGGCACCTGGAGCTTCATTTTCATGCGGTGGCTGCAGGGGGTGTTGTGTGAACCTGTGTGGATGGTGTTTGACCTATATAAAGTTAGAAATCCCTCTCTGTCCCCCGTGCGTTCTGCATGAGTTTGCAAAATGGTTTTAATTCCTTTTTTCAATATTAAAAAAAAAAAACAACGTAGCTGGTCCCATTAGAGGTCACACCGGTGAGGCTGTAGCCGTGGCAGCAGTCACATTCCATTAGAGCCCTTCTCCTGGGTTTCCAGCTGCTCCTCTCCTCGTCCTTTCTTCCCTGATGTTCTGGGCTTGTTCTGACCCAAAAGTGCTTTTCTTGGCTCTTTGTCTTGTTAATATTTTGAAAAAAATTGATTTGTCTGCTCTTGTGTTTTTTTGAGGGCAGAAGAAATACTTCTATCACTCTAGAAAAATACAGAAGACTTTTTTTTTTTTTCCTGTGCAGGCCAGATTCTATTTTTTCTCTTTTTTCTTTTTCTTAACAAGCTGATGCCTGGACAGAAATCTTTCTAGATATCCAGTTTCCTGGGCTGGTTTCCCACCTGCCCTTCTCCAAAACTCTCCCAAATCCAGTGTGACTTGCCCAGTGGTGGGAGTCAAACATCTGCAGTGGTGGGAGGGACAGGCTGTGGGATGTCCTGGATGTATTTCCTTCTCCCCCAGTGCCTTCTGGGGGGTGCTGCCGCAGGGTGGGGGTCCCCAGGGATGGGGGTGGCTGGGATTTGCTGGAGATGATGTGCTGGTCCCGTCTGCGCATCGCCCCTCACCTAAGCTTCCCCCAGTGTGCGGAGCAGTGCCAGCAGCCCCCTCCATGGGCCAGGACATTCTTTTTCCATGAGGAAATGTCTCAATTAGCAAATTGGAAACCTTAGAAAGAAATGACCATGTACGTTTGCACGCAATAACCCCGGGATAGAAATTGAACCCCTTTTTCCCCCCTGCTCCAGCCCATGTCCGCTGGCCAGGCGAGTTCAGCTGCAGACAAGCCCCTTGGCACCCTGAGTCGCTCCTTCAGCCAGCCAAGTTTTGCAGGTTCCCAGAACACCATTTTTTATTTTTTTGTTTTAAATTACGGATTTAAGTGATTTTGGAGGAGGAGGGAAGCTCTTCTCTGCTAGGAACATTCTTCTGTGCTGTTCACCCTGCCCAGCGCCGGTTCAGCGGCAGGAGCTGGAGCTGGATGGGGAGAGGGGGGTGGTGAGGGGCTATGTCTCCCCACCAGTGGGGACCCCCCTCCGAGGGGGCACCTCGGCTCGGTGTCGGTAATCCCTGCCTCGGGGGTTTTCTGGGGCATTTTTTTTGGATGGTGTTTTTCCTAATGCTCTCCCTCCCCTGCAGGAGTTGCAGGGATCGATGCCGAGCGTTACCGGCAGTGTCAATATTTGCATTAGTATTTGGTGTCAGTCCATCGTCCCGACCACAGCCTGCTCTCTGGCAGCACTGCAAATCCTTGCAAGTATCTGAAATGCTTGAAATCATTAAAAACGGGCTGGGCTGGGAGCGCTGCGGGATGCTGATGGGGGTGGCTGCTCCCCCCCCGCAGCCCCCGAGCCTCCCGTGTCCCCCCGCAGGGCTCTGCCC
>JAOXJK010000062.1:295733-310467 GCA_025774025.1 Xenus cinereus
CCTCCCGTGTCCCCCCGCAGGGCTCTGCCCCTCCGAGGCCCCCCCTGCCCCCTGGAGAGCTGGGTGGCCACCAGCCCCCTCTCGGGGACCCATGGTAGCTCGGGCATCGAGCAGTGAGTGCTTGCTCTTAATCTCTGGCTTTGATCCTGTAGCTAGAGCAGGCTGGAAACGCCTTTCAAGTTGGTTTTTTTGATGAAGAACTGGGTTTTGAACCGAGTGAGTTCATTTTGTCACGAGGGCTGTGCTTTCCACAGAAGGGGGATTTTTTTTTCCCTCTTCAGAATTGCTGTGTGCCTGAACATCATCCTGTCGTGTCTGACCCAGACCACCTCCTGGGGCTCCCCTTCCCCTCGGAGCTTCTCTGACATCAGAGATCTCAGTGCGGGGCCGTCCCGCGGGGGCTCTGCCACGATCTCTCCGGACCGCACTGCACACCTCGGGTGCTTTAGGAACCGCCTTTAATCCCTTTAAGGCGTATCATGGCTTTTTATTTTGTGCATCTTCAACTCCGATGTCTGTATTCTGAAGAAGCTGGCAAGTGCAAGCCATTTTCCTGAACTGTGGTGAATCCGAGGGGTGAACCTGGCCGGGTTGGGGTCTCGGACCTGCCCTGTGGCTGCTCGTGCAGTGCCCGCTGCTTTGGGACGCAGGAGTCCGATCAGGCTGCACTTTGTGGGTGTGTAATTCCGCACCCGGTTCCTTCCAGCCATGGTTGGCTTGTCCGTCAAAGCGGCTCCGGTTCGTGCGCTGCCCCTCGGACTCCGGCCGTCGTCTCCCAGCTCCAGCAGGCGCTGGTGGGAATGTCACAACCCCGGGGATCCTGACGGTGCAGGACACGCCGCAGGTATTTTCAGCCCCGTCCGTCTGATGCTTCTGGATTTTCTGCCGTGAAAGCATCCGCCCGTGTCTGAGACAGAGAGGGAGGAGCTGCGGCTCCCTGGTCCTCGCCGTGGGGTGGCAGCCAGGGTTGGGGGACATCTGGATTTCAGAGGGGATGGGGTGGGATGCCCGGCGGGATAGGGCAGAGGTTAAAGCATTGGGAGCACGTCCCGGAGCTTTCCGAGGCTGGGATGGATGCCGCCGAGCCCTGTTTCCCTGGGAGGGCTCCACGTCAAGGGTTGTCAGCTGCAGAGACCCCGGGGGAAGGGGACACCAGCTCTTTGGGTGGGAAAGTGCTCAGAAATGGAGTGGCTGTTTCCTGCCATAAGCCCCCGGAGAATGGCGGATATGGGAGCTGCCACAGGGAGCGGTGCCGTGAGGATGGGGTGATCCTGAGGGACCGCAAGGAGGGCGGGTGAGAGCCGCGATGCTTTAGAGGGGTTGGATTTCCCCCCCCCGTTCCCCGCTGGCTCCGGCGTTGGGGCGTTTGCCGGGAGGGAGCCGTTGGAGCGGGTGCTGCCGCCGTGACCCGCGGCGCCGAGCCCCAGCCGAGGCGTTCATGGGTGACCCCACGCCGGCAGACGCTTCCCTTCAACCAGAAGAAGCGCTCACCTGGTGCTGCCGCCTTTTATCCACTTACAGCTGCGATGGGTGGAGAGAGAAGTGCTCTGTCCCTTCTCCCTCACCCGGCACTGACGTTAGCTCTTCCCCTGTGTGGTGGTGTGCCGCTGTCCGTGTTGCCCTGGTGAGAGTCCACGGGCAGGTCTCTGCTTCAGCTGGGCTCCTCGACCAGGGCCTGGGAGAGGGCACGAGTGGGGCTCCTTGGGCAGAGTCTCGGCACGTTGCTGGTTGAGGATTCATTTGGTGACATAATTACGTCTGAAATTACCTCCAGCACCCGCTCGGCTTTGAGTTGGCACCTGTTTGGCTGGGAGAACCACTGGGTGGTGCCTTCAGAGAGCGGACCTAAGGTGACATTGCACATCTGAAGGCATCTTCATATCTCTTGTCCTCTCGCGGCTCATCTTAAAGGTTGATGGCTGCCCAAGAGCCCACCAACATGAGCTCCTGGAGGTCCTGGGGTGCCACCCAAGTGTGTCTTTGGGGTGTGCGCTGCTTGGCGTGGGCTTCTCAGCCTCCAACTGCCCATCCTGCTGTGTTGGGCAGCTCTTCTTGCAGAGACAACGCATCCACCGGACTCACGGACCGGGCTCGCTCATCTTTGGTGTTGGCCTCTGCATCCCCAACCCTATGGACGTGACCTTGGCTATGAGTAGTCAAACTCATCGGGGTTTTGGGAGCTTGTTTTTCCTCTCTGCATGTTCAGGAAGGATGGAGATTGTGAACACCATCAGTGGCAAAGAAGTCCATCAGCTCGGCATGCTGGCTGAAAATCGACATTAAAGATCAAATTAAAAATGTATGTAGATTAAGAGAAAAACTAATGGCTTGACCTAGATAAAGCGAGCGCCTAGGACAGCAGCGCATTATCTGCCGAGTGAGATCTTGGCCAATTACAAATTCAGATTGCTTGGAACTCGTAATTGCGGTCCTCTCCGGGGAGCGGTGCCTGCCCCGTGCCGAGCTGTGCCGGTGGCCGGGGCCGGGGTTACGCTCGCCGTGACTCGGGAGAGGGAGGGATGGGGCAGGAAAGGCTGGGACTGAAGGGCTCTGGCTGGGAAAGGATTTTCCTTAATTATTTGCTGCTGTCCTTTGCTTCTCCATCTGCTCTGCTCCCTTTGCAGGAACCGGTGGAAGGCCGGCTCAGAGGAGGCTTTTCCGTTCTTGCTGCTGAGGCTCCTGTGGAATGACAGGCTGGAAATACCAAAAAAGAAAGAAAAAGATGTATTTTGTAACACTCTTATATCTGCTCCTTGCTAAAGGAAGAGCAATGAGCCGGGGGAAAGGCGGTTACGCTTCAGAGAGGTGCTGCCTCCACTGGGTTTATGTGAGTGGGACTCAAACCCAAAGCCACCTCCCTGCGCCAGACAAACGGTGCGCAGAACGCGGAGTTATTCCAAGGCTATTAAGAGAGTGATGGGGTAAAAAAAATGAGGGGGGGAAAAAAGACTTCCTCCACGCTGCAATATAGGACTTCTTCGCCTCGGGATTTGTGAGCGTGTTCTCGCTTGCGCTGTGTGAGTCACTGAGATTGCTGCTTAATTTATAATTTACTGTACTGCCATGGGGCTAAACTGAATTTTTATATATTTATATATTTCCCCCCCACAAAGAAGAGTTAGCTGAGGAGGGTTACAATGGTGACTGCTGTGACTCCTACACGGCACCCAGGGGGCCGTTCCCATCAGAAACGTGGAAAGCCCTGGCTGCGGGGGGGCTCTCAGCTGCTTTCCCCCCCAGCAGCCGATCTGCTCCGGCTGCTCCTTGGAGACCCGCGTAGGGCAGGAGATGCCAACCCAGCCGAGGTTTGCTTCATGCCGGGCTGGTGGGAGCTGCCACCTCCTGCTGCGCCGGGGACCCTGCTGGGGTGACGGGTGGTCCCCGGCCATGCTGGGGGCTGGCTGGGGGTCTCGTCGTGGTTTTATTGCTCTCTCGGGTCGAGTCTGTGATGCGGGGACTGGGTATAAGGGCTCTCTCTGAGCAGGGGGTGAGACCCTGTGGCCCAAACCAGAGTCCCCAGCACAGGGGGCAGCCAGCGCGTTACGGGTGTTGGGGACACGCAGAAGAGCATCGTGCCTCGTCCCTGGTGCAGATGAAGGTCTCCACCCTCTGCTGGTTCCCATACCAAGCGGTGGCCCCGGCCTCAGCGAGCCTCTCGGGTGCCACCCACTGCTGTGGCTTGGTGACAAATTCACAGCCAGCTGAGGGACCCCTTGCTGGGAAATGGTGACCTCCTGGGGGTGCAGGAGCCCAGGGCGCCCCTAGCCCTAGTCCCAGGGAGGGGACAGTCCCCGGCAAGCTGTCCCCGGGGGGTGGGCGCCGCTCGGGCGCGGGGGGAGCTCTGTGAGCTGGAAGCTGTAGCCGTGGAGATAAGGCTGGCGATAAATGGGGCTGAATATAGAGCTCGGAGCTGGCCCTGCTTTTTTGGTTGTTTCGCTGGGTTTTTTTGGCATGCCAGCAAAGAGCGTCAGCAGCGCAGGGTGGCAGGGTCTGTGTGTCTGTCTGTCCTGGACTCGCAGGGCAGGAGGGGGCTCAGGAGCACATCTGGGGCTGCCGTCCCCTCCGTCCCCCGCCTGCGCTGCCCCTGCGCTTCTGCTCAGCTTTCCCTGAAAACAGCCCCTCGATGGGGGCGGCGGGAGCGGGCACAGCTTCGCTTCAGCCCTGGCATTTACCCACGGAGCGTGAGTCCCATGGAAACACGGCGTTTCCCTGGCTCCTTTCCCTGCGGCAGGAGAGGGATCACAAGGTGCCCCAGTGTCTGACGGAGCTCAGGACTTAAGGTTTCCATCGGCACAGAGGATGCAGGTGTTGGAAACTGTTTAACTGCTGGTTGTCTGTAGGTCTGGGAGACCAGAAATCAGCATTCAGTGATGAGAGCCTTGATTTTTTTTTTTTTTTTTTTTCTGGAAATCTGCTTTTTCGGGGAGGGTTTGGATATTTTCTTTTAAATTACGCTATTATGAGATAGCAGACCTGAGCAGCTCCGTTGGTTTGGTTAATCTCTTGCCTTTTCCAAAACCGCCTTCGCATCCAAGCTGATTTCAATGCTGCTATCTCGAGAGCAGCTTGAGCCGGAAAATGAAAGTGCAAAGCTGTGCAAAAATCACTCGGCGACGCTGTGCTTGGGGTGAGGCGAAAGGATTAATCTCCAGCCTTTGTGTCTTGCGAGACAGCGGGCCAGGGCTGGCGTCTGTGGAAGAAGCAAGATGGTAAGCGTGTAAATAAGAAAAGGTGTCACCTTTTATTAATTCATTATTTAGTATATATAAAATAGATATGAATATATAATATATATTGTGTATTATATAGTATGTATTATATATAATTCATAAATTAATTATTTATTGACTTTTTATAAAGAGTAGTGTCCTCCCCTCCCAAAAACCCCAAACCTTTATTTCAGGAAGTGGCTATGGTCAGTCTGCTCATCTGTCCCATCAGCCTCGAGCAGTGGGAGGCGAGGAAGGTGATGGTTAAGGATATGAATGAATTCCACCCTTGTTGGGCTTGATAATCCCAAATTCCCAGTTCTTACCAGCTGTGTGAGCCCGTGGGGTGTGGAAGCTGAGGAGCGCCTGAGGCTGTGGGACGCTGCTGGGGAAGGTGCTGGTGGGGCTGGTGGGCTTGGAGGGCTGACTTGTCTGGGGAGGTGAAGCCAAGAGGGCACAGGCCACTGAGCGCTGCCTGGTGGCCCTGGGTGCAGGTCCCTCGGTTACGGGATGTGGCAGAAGGCGAGTGGCTGAGCTCTGAGGAGCGAGGAAAGGTCCCAGTGTCCAGCCCCTTCAGCTCCTTCTCTGGGAGATGTCTCCCTCGGGAAGGTGCTGGCTTTGGACGGGAGAGGGGCTGCCTCAGGCAGCGTCCTCGTGTGATGGCTTCTGGGGGGGGTTGAGGGATGCAGCTGATTTGGGTGCAGCGTCTCTGCAGCCTCCAGCTTCTCCCAGCTCGGAGGCTGCTCCGGGCCCTCTGTGACGCGGCTGCATTGCATCAGATGTGCTTTCAAAAGCAAAAGGAATGAAATAAAAGTCCCCAGATCTTTCGCCATCAACATCAGCAACACGCTGGCGATGAGCCCGTGTGGCCCGTGCCTGGGGATGAGGGCAGAGGATGCTCAGACCGCGGTACCGCTTGTGGGGACACCGCTAATGTCCCTGTGCCACCCCTTGCTCTCCTTACAAATAGCTTTTGCAACGGTGGTTTGCTTTAATTTTAATTATCCCTTTCATCGGGGCTTACCAGGAACGGAAACGCGTCCGCGTTACTGAAGGGGGACGGGGAATTTTTTTGGCAGAAGTTGTTGCACCGATGAATTAGAAATGAAAAATTTATGAGCGTGTCAAATCGTACAACTGCAGCAGCTCCAGATTGTTAGGTATTAAAATCTTGCTTAACTTCATCCTTTATGATGATTGACTCTTAGAGGGTGATTAGCTGGGTGGGAATAATTGGTGCAGAGGTGCCACGCGTGCCTCCTGCCCATGCTGCTGTTGCTGGGCAGGACGGGAGGGGGATACCGGCGATGGAGGTGCCTGGTCTCCTGCTCAAAAGGACTTGTGGAGGAACCGGGGTGTCTCGTAATGGAAGGAGCCTTCTCCCTGCAGCGAGGACCTGGGGCGTGTGGTCCTTCGTGAGTGTCTTCCTGCTCGTGTCCAAGACCTTGGGGCTTGAGAACCGCCAGGAAGATTAGCGATGAGCTGAGAACAGGCTCTGGCTGTCATTTCCTCGGAGGGGGGTCTGTCCCTGGGCTGCGGGAGGGGGCAGGGGCGAGCAGGGAACCGTCAGACAGCAGCGTGGGTCCCGCTCGGGAGATGGGCTTCTCGGGGTGGCCAAGTCTGCGCTGGGACCTCACCGCTGCCTCTGGCCTGGCCGTGGCCACCTCTCGAGAGTGCGGGCAGTGACGGTGCTGGGTCACCTGGGGCTGCCGGGGACGAGAAGTGGGTTGTTGGGGAGCCCTTGTGCCGGGGATGGAGGCGGGTGGTCCAGGGCTTCCCATCGGACAAGGGTCTGGCAGCCTCGGCTCAGTGTTGGCTTTGGGAGGTGCTGCCCCGTTGGTTGTGGTGGGTTTTACCCCTAACCCTGCTTTGCACAGCTCCACAGGTGGTGGTTGCTCTGCACCTGGAATGATGCGTTCAAACACTGCAGAAAATGAGGTCTTGAACATTTCAACACCTGCAAACTCCTGCCGTGGCGTCTGCTGGGCTCCTCTGGAGCTGGTCCTGGCGTCCACCAGAGAGGCTCGTGAGGGAGGCGACAGGTTGAGCATCGGAGTTTTCAGCGCTATTTCTGGAGAAGGGGAATAATCTCTGAGATCTAATACTTAATGCTACTTTCCAGCGTAAACAAATCTGTGCCAGTCCTTGAGCCGTGGCCCTACAGTTTTTTAAGCCAATTTATGTTCCCGTCAAACCTGATCTTTGTTCCAGCCGTCCCTCATCATGAATATTTTTTTCCCCTCTGTCAACAAATTTGCTAACAATACAGATACTTTTATGTTATAGTTTTCTTTATAACATCTCTCTGGATGCCTGAAATTGTGTTACCTTTTGCAGTTTCTAAATTTCCATTTAATTCTGATTTTGCTCTTCATGTACTCCCGCTGTTTCTCTGCAACATGAACCCTTTCAGGAAAAACTTCCCTGGCGCAGGGTTTCCTTCCCAGAAGGGGGGCTTTGGTTTCCGGACACAACTGCCAGCCGTTAGCTTTGCAAGGCTTCTGTTTTGTGATGTTTTTAACTTCAGCTCTTTCTGTTCTGCATGAACAGGGGTTTTGAAATTAAAAACAAATAAAGAAAAAGTGTTGGTGCAGCTCCAGACCCGTGGAAGGTCTCGGCGCGGGGGGTTCCCTGGCTGGGAGGGGATGCCCCTCCAGCTGCACGGCCTTGCCCGTCCTGGGGGGCTCGGGTACCCGTCCTGCTTCTTGCTGCCTTTCCTGGGCTTCCTCTGAGGTGGTTTTGCTCCTTCCAGATCCGCTCCTTGCCGAGGGCAGGACATTATTTAACAGTTTATTCTCAGCTATTCTGCAAGCTTGTGCTACCTGTGCCTTTTTTTTTTTCCCCTCCTTATTTTTCTGAGCTTTTACTCTGAATTTCCTGCTCTGCTTTGTGGCTTTGGTAACCCAGGCCCTTGGAGCTTGCCCTCGGTGTGTCCTGTGGTCTGCCCCGTTCCCAGGGCTTCTCCCCAGCCCTGGGCAGTGTCTTCTGGCAGCCCGTGTCCCCGCTCCACCAGCTCGCCGTGTCCCCATGCCATCACTCGGCGCTGTCACAGGGCACTCGGGAATTGTCCTCCCTGGACTGGTAGGTCTGTTTCCCTTGCGACACTCGTATCCCAGAATGTTTTCTGCGGCGTGTCCTTATGTTCCTTCAGCAGGCTCAGATCCCGGGGCTGGATCCCTCCTCCCCCCGCCACAGGTTATTATGGGGCTCAGTCCCTGCTCGGAAACACCTTCCCTTGCGGGGACCCTCTCGTTCCCGGGCTGGCAAGGGGGGAGTCTCCACACTCCCCCTCTGACAGCCGCATTTCTGGGGAGCTCGTGGCTGCTGCATTTTCTCCTTTAGTAGTTTTTTTCCCCTCTTTCTGTTCCTGGCACCGCGCGGTGACTTCAGCCCTGTGGGTGCCAAGCCCTGCCTGAAATCCCCCGGCGGTGGGCAGACCTCGCTGGGCAGGGGAGAGGGCTCTCTGCTGCTTGAGCTGGAAGGTGGCACCTTCTCTACGTGCTCCTTTGGAGAGGAGAAAGTCCATTTTCTCTTTTAAAAAAACCAAAAGTGCTTATCCAGCAGTTTTGGAGAGCAGAGCCCTGCTTTTCTCCCTCGGGGGGAGAGGGCTGGATGGCAGGGCTGCCCCAGGAGCATCGCTGCCTGGGTGGCACAGGGCTAGGCATCCCCCTCCCGGGGCACAGAGGGGCCGCTAGCCTGGCTGGCCAGCACGGCTCTTGCCAGGGAGAAGTGCTGGCCCTCTCCCCCCCTCCCGGCACCGCAGCCCCCGCTCGCTGAAACCACCCCCAGCTCTGCCGAGAGATTCATGTTCCTGCCCCGAGTCGCTGTTGTTTAATATTCAGGATATACGGCAGGATGGGTGTAATGAATATTCAGGAGGGTGGATTAGCATCGCTGGGCTAACGATGCTGCTGCGCAGTGGGGAGGTGCTGGCGCCCCTCAGGGCCCTGCTCAGCGATTCGCGGTGCGTCCCCTTGCCTGGGAAGGGTGTCCCGGCAACGCGCAGCATCTTTAAGCAATTTGGAGACTCGTCTGCGTGCGCTGGGGCGAGCGTTGTATGAATTTCTTAGCAGGCTCAAAGTCATGCTCCGAGATGCTGAATATTGCTATTATTATCACATTAGACCCTTAAATAGGCTTACAGGTGTTATTAAGTGATTTTACCATCATGGCTGACATGCTTTTTTAAAATACCTACTTTGAATTTCCTATCAGTGTAGTTTGATGTATCCTTTTATAGAAATTAATGTACAATAGCAGCGCGTAAGCTGATTGAAATCCTCCTGTACTGGGAGGGGAAATGGATCCTGGGACCTTGAGATGAGAATTTTGGGGGGGGGTTTACCCGTAGTACCCTTCTAGCTGGTCCCTGGAGTCTTCTGGTTCCTGCTTTGGCCTTTCTCCTCACCGTGCCGGCTCCAGGGAGACCCTCCATGGCTGGAAGGCGCCCGTTATCCGCTGCGGAGCTGGGCACATCCTGCGGAGCTGGCAGAATCCAGCTTGTGACGGGTGCTGGGACCTCCACTTGTCCAGCCCTCAGAGGTGCTGTCAATGGCTGGTAGACCAGCCCACCTGGTTTGATCCTTATCTGTAAACAGGTATGTCTGTGCTGAGGAAAGCAGAGGTGTGTCCCCAAATCCTCCCAGGCTGGCTTCCAGACGAACGGGTTCTTGCACCCGGAGCTCCTGGCTGGGTGGTCCACGGGAGCAGCAGAGCCCAGCCCTTGGAGGACGTCGTGACCGTACGGGGCTGTAGGATGTGCAGCGTCAGCGTGTGGCCCCTGTGCCACCCGCCTGTCACCTGCAGCGTCTGCAGCCCCCCGTGCGCAGGGTGACGGCGCTGGGCTGGCACTGAGAGTGAATCCTTCTCACGAATCAAACTAACGAGGCGGTCAGTCCCCCTGAGCTGCCTTTCTCTGGAGAGGGGGCTCTGCCCATAGGCAGCAGGACGAGGGCTGGCGTGTCTGTGGGAGCCGGGTGGCCTGGGGAGCCCCGTGTCCCTTTTGGGGCACAGATCAGTGTCCTCGGCTTTGCTGCTTGGAGCAGGAGGAGTCTTGGATGTGAAGAGGGAGATATTTCTGATCAGGGCACGGATTTGGCGTCTCTGTGCTCCTGCCTGTTGCCGTTTTGTCTGGTTGGTTTGGGGGTGCGTTTTGCTTTGATGGGAGCCTGCCCCAAAGGTGTTCTTGGGGGGTGTCCGGCACCGTCGGGCTCGTCCTGTCGCCTTGTGCGAGCAGGAGGCGCCGGATGCTCCTGGCATGAAATGCCCTTTTATTTTCACCTGTGGAGGCAGTTGGGCTGCATCCCCCCGTCTGGCAGCGCGGGGCCGTGCCCGGCCGGCTGCGGGACAAGGAGGGAGGCTCCGGGGTGGCCCCTGGCCGAGCGCCCTGCCCTGCGACTTTGGACTTTCTGGTTACAAGGGGCCGGGATTCGGGCATTTCAGTTTTCAAACTCAGCGTGATACACAGCCGGATCCTCGCGAGCCTGCTGAACCCCTTTCCGCTCCTACGGGCACCTCTGATTTATGGGATAAGCTCAGAAAACACTGTGCAAAAAGGCGTGTGTCGGGCGGGATGTGCCAAAGCAATAAATCCAGATTCCTTCCCTGTTTCTCTAAAGGGCTTTTGGGAACCAAACATCCGGTATCCAAGAGAAAACGTGCATGGGTTGTCTTTCAGTGAGTGCTGCTTGGCTGTATTTTTGTGATTTTATGATGACGATGATTGGAAAATAAAGGTCACGAGGCGAAAGAGCCCAGTGGATCCGCCCACTGCAGCCCCGCGTCCTGGCAGTCGCCTGACGTTTGTGGTGGAGGGATCCATAAAAACCCAGCCTATAATGTAAAACATAAAAAAAAAAGATGAAAAAAATCCCCCTCTTTGGCCTCCCAAGGAAGGAATTCCGTCCTGCCTGAAGCTCTCCCAGTGCTGCGGAGAAGGAGACATTTCCAAGCAGCGGTTCAAGGGTACCAGGGTCTGCAGTGCGGCCTTGAACAAAAGGGAAAGTGCTTTCTGAAGTGCATTTGTAAAGGTTTATCTCAAAATAACTTACTCTGAGTACTTCCATGCTGCTTAAAACAGTATTCTTCCCGGATAACTGCTGTGGGGAACCGTTTCGTGTTAACGCTGGGTGGAGGTTTATTGGGTGCAAAAGTTTAAAGCTGGATGTTCTGCGATGGTACCTGCAGGCACAGAGCTGGGCAGGGGTCTCTTGCAGCTTGGAAAAAGCTTGGAAAAGCTAAGGTCACAATTCCTGCTGGCTTAATTGTTCCCTCTGGCTCTGGAAGCTGCGGGATGCGGGTGAGGAAGATGCGCAGGGACCAGGGGCCGCGGAGCAGCACATCGGGTCCCTGCGTGGAAGGATGCTCTGCTGGCTCCCGCGGCCGGAGCACGTGTTTATCTGCAACCGCTGCTCCCGCTGGGCTCCTCGCCGGGGTGATGCTTGGCACGTCCCTGCGTTGATGTGGCCCCAGTGACAAACCTCTGCTGGGATGCTCCCGGGATGCTCGTGGGCTCCTGCACCCCCTGAATGCCAGCTCTTCGTGGTGCTCTGGAGGCAAAGCAGGTTCGCATCCCTGAGGATTGCCTTTGTGGTGCAGCAGGGTGGAGGGGCCGGGGCATTCGTCAGCGCTGCAGCTCTGGAAGGGTCAGGAACAGTTGCTGGGGATGCGCAGGGGCTGCGTGGCCACGTGGAAAATACTCATATTGAAGTTTAGGATAGGGAGGATGGTGATAGAGGGTGACCTGGCCCTGGGGCAGGTTCCCAGGGAGGCCGAGGGGTCTGTCCTCGGCAGGGACCCCCACACTGTGTAGTGCCTCGGTGTCCAGCCAGGGCAGGATTTGTTCAAACCTTTCCACATCATCCCTTGGTTAAAAAACGAGCCTTTCCGTTTAATCTAATGCCCCTTGATTCTTAAAGCTGTGATTTTTAATTTGACAGTGTTCCTTGTCAGTCCCAGCAGGAAATATGTTTGGAATCAGTTGGGAAAAAAATTACCAGAAGGTTTTTTCTCTTCTTTGATCTATCTTTTTTATTGGGTTTTTTTGGTGGTGTTTTTTTTATTTCTTACCAGAAAGCACAGCGAGAGAATGAGTAGTCTCCTGCAATCTGTTTGCTGCTCTCTGGGTGTTAGGGGATGACACCAGCTGAGCTGGTAAAACAATCTTAAAAAGGAATAATCCCAGACCCACATTAGCAATTAAACACGTCACTCACTGAACTCTGGAGTTTAATCAATTTTGCCCCTTTTTCTCTTTCTTTCCTTTTTTTTGTTTCTCTTTCATTTTGCCTCTGAATTCTGGTCGGAGACCGTGCGGGGCAGGGGTTGCGCATCAGACAGATGCCGAGTTATTTAATATTCCACTCAGGCTTAATTAATGCAATACGTAATCATGTTGGTGCGGGAGAGGGAGGGGGGAGGCCAAAAAGAGCAGTTCCCCCTGGTTTGGGCAGCAGGGGGAGAGGCTCCTGCAGCCCTGGTGGGCGTCGTGTCCCGGCTCCGCTCCGGGCGCAGCCGGCGTTGGGGAGCGCTGTGCTGCCCCTGCCTTGCCGTGTGGTTGTTTTGGGTCCAGGATCTCCCTCTGGGCTTTTTGGGGCTTCAGAGGGGACCATCCTTCAGCAGAAGGTATCCCTCAACAGAAATAAAAATGGTTATTTCTGCTCGTGGAGGTGATGGATGAGCTCTCCCGGGTCACCGCTTCTGGGGTGACGGCAAATGTTGGCTTGATGGCACCACTCTGATGGAGCACGAGGTGGACGATGCCTTTGGGTCCCGACTCTGAGCACGAGGTTTTGATACGCTGGGTTTGTAGCGCTTGCTTAGCGGGATTTTAGCCAGAGCATCTCTGTGCGTCCCAGGAGGGGTTTGCTGGAGGACACACTTGCTTGGGGGTCGGTGGGCTCCTCACGTGGGAGCCCAGACCTTCCCCCTGAAAGTCAGTGTGGGCCAGTCTTTCCAATAAGCCGTTGAAGTGTCGCATTTTGGTGTGTTGAAGCCGTTGAAACCTGCCTGCACTGCCCTCCTCTTGTCTCCCTGCTGCTCTGCAGCCCTTATATCCATGTTTTATCCTTTGCTGCAGGGTTTGAAGTAGTCCTGGAGCTTCTTCAGCCTGCTGGTAACGGGCAGCCCCCAGTGAGGTGTTGCACTCAAGCGCATCATTGGAATAAATTGTCTCATAAATTATCAAGGAAACCAGCTCCTCTGCTCCAGCGTTGCTCGCTGGTGTCCCGACAGAGGAAGCTGTGTGGTTTTAATACAGCAGTGTGGGCAAAAAACCCCCTTTTTAGATTGGACCATAGCCCTGGGAAAGGGGGATGGAAAGCGGCTGTGGGAACCACCCCTTCCCCTCCATCTTTCCCCCCATCCCCTTTGGAGAGGGCTCAGCAGCATGAAGATGGGGTGAGCTTTCTCCAGCCTCACCTGACCCCAGCTGGGAGGGTATGAACCAGGCTGGGGGGGCTTTTTTCCCCCTGTTTTGTCAACCCTGTTTGAGCAGAGCAGGAGGGTGCTCTCTGCAGAGCTGCTTCACTGCGGGACGGCCGGGGCTTGGCCAGCAGAGCAGCGGGACGGCACGGGCTTTTCACACCAATATGCAGTTGTTTTTTGAAACGTGGCAAAACATCCCCCAAAGCGGGGTGGTTATGGTCCGGGTCTGGAACCACCTGCGGTTCTCTCTTTTCCTTTCTACCAAAGGGCTTTGCCAAGAAGCTTGTGGAGCAGCGTGTGCTCGTGCTGGAAGGAGCTGAACATCTCTCCCGGGGGGAGGACAGGTCCCGTGGAGAGCTGCTGCAGTTCATGAATGGGCATTTATGAATTAATTGATGTCCTTAGCCTGAGTTCATCTGCGTGTGTGATGGACCCGCTAAAACCAACTTCGGGGTCCTTTCCCTGTCTGGGTTTGCCTGGATAAGGAGGTGATGCACTCTCCCCTTTGAGTGTCGTTTTGGGATGAAGGTGTTTGAAGGGAGCGAGGATGGGGGGGGATGCGGGGCTGGGGCAGCGTTAGGGGCGGGGGTGGCCGTGGAAGCTGTAATGATTTTAATTGCACATTGCCAGGGAGGAGAAGGGAAGGTGTATGGGGAGATAGACTGATCATCACAGAAGGCTTGTGGGTTTGTGGAGCTGGTGGGACATCCCCTGGCGATGGCCGTGCCCCAGGCACGGCGTGTTCCTCCCCAGCACCGCGGTGGCAGCGGCATCATCCATCGCTGGGGCTGCGTGGAGGGGCCATTCCCTCTGAAATGGCTGTAACTGCTGCCTGGAGATCCGGTGGATGATTTTCAGGGTGATGTTCCAATGGCAGACGGGTTTGGACACTGCGGGGTCTTTCCTGGTGGCGGGTGTTTGCCGTCGGTGCAGCCAGACAGGTCCCGGCACTGTTCACTGCCGGGGAGAGCAGGGAAAAGTAAGGAGAATAGAGAGTAATAAAAGTGACGGCTTTTGAAATAATTTACATCCCAGTCATGCCTAAGCAGGGAGTTTATCTTTCAAGTTATCCACAGCTGAGCTTTGTTTAACCTTGCATAATTCTTCTTGGGTAAGCGAAGAGATCCCTTACACCTGTAATAATATCTGTTGGGGAGAGCTATTTAGTGCTCAATATCCGCTTTTTAAACTGCTGTAAAACACTGCAATCGAAAAATAGAGGTAAAATGCTAATTGGGCTGGTTTCAAAGCCTGTGACAAGGCCTCTTACAGAAGATGTGTGCTCGCAGACGTGCTTGCCAACACATATATTAGCGGTGTCAGAGGGAACAAAAAGTTCCCGTTAGCAAAGATTAGCTTTTAAAGAAAGATGAGGGGACTGGGGGGGGGAGAAATAAAGGAAAGAAAAGAAAACTAGATAAAGGTTTTCTGAGTAACCCTCTTTGTGGAGGGCTCTGCCAGGAAGATCAATGTGGTGGTTTTATTTTTGTGCCGTGACACTGCTAAGTTTTGAAAGAGTCTTTTGACCCATTGGGGAATGTGAAGGAAAGAAGCTGCGGGAGCTGGGGGGGGGGCAGGGAGAACCTTTGCGGGGCCAGTGG
>JAOXJK010000062.1:324122-334251 GCA_025774025.1 Xenus cinereus
CCCTTCCCTTCCCTTCCCTTCCCTTCCCTTCCCTTCCCTTCCCTTCCCTTCCCTTCCCGCGGTGGAACAAAACAGAATAGTTACTAATGGCGAATCTTCCAGGAGATGGGAATTCTCAGTGAAGCAGTGATGCTCGGTTCCCGAGGGGACGGCAGAGCTGGTTCCAGAGCTTCTCCCCAGATGAGCCCTGGTGACATCTGGGGCTGGCGTGGGTGGCCTCTGGCTGGGGAGGGATGGCGAGGGCTGATGCCAGCCCCAGCTCCCATGGCACATCATCATCCATCCATCCATCCATCCATCCATCCATCCATCCATCCATCCCCGCGGGGGGGCTGAGATGGGGACGGGGGGGGAGGTTTGTTCCCTTCCACCCCGTGGGACCCGCAGATGCTGGTGGTACCTACAGCAGAGCCTCAGAACCCAGCCTGGCTGGACCTCCTGGTGCTGGCTTAGAAGAAGGTAGAAATTGCTAGAGGAAAATTCCTGGAAAAAGGTGTTCTCGGAGCATTGGAAACCTTTTCCTTCCACTCTGTCTTTCTAAAGGAATAAATAAAAGCAGTGGAAGAGAAACAAACAAGCTCATGACTCACTGTAGCTTGGGAATTTTTACATCAAATATAGCAAATTTAATAAGATGTCTGAAAATCACATTCTTTTAAGCCGGGAAGCACGCAGCCTGAGCCGGGGAGTGGAGTCTCCGAGTATTTAAATAGGACAGCTCAAACAAGCAGATAATGGTTAGATGGCTTCAGGAATAAAAACTGGCTTGTCACAGCCAGGATGAATTTAATAAAATATTTAAACAATTTTCAACACTGCTGCGATGCTACAGAAAACCATGATAATATCCAATAGGGGAAGAATTGCTTTGAAAAGATTAAAGGATGTAAACAGTGAAGGACCCAAATAAGCCGAATGCATTTCTGCCCTGTGTTTGCAGAAGCGTTCGTTAAGCGAGCTCTCGTCAGCTCCTTGTTGCAGCTGGGTGGTTTTAGGCTGGAAGGTCAAGGAATATGGTCCAACCTTGGATGTAACCTGTCCTCTTGGACTCCACTGGGCACAGGGGCCCTTGGGGACACCTTGTCCTCCAGGCTCCTCTCCGTGGTCCGGGTCTCCCCGGAGCTGACCTGAGAGGCTGCTGTGGGTGTGGGGACGGGTCTGGCTGCACCGAGGCCAAGGGTCTGGGGGTTTCCCTGGTTCCCCTGGTTCTCCAGCCGGCGTTGGCCCCACGTTCACACCATGGGATGCTCCCCGGAGCGCTCCCAGGGACACAGGGCAACGAGCGCTGCCGGGGGCTTGGTGCTGCCCCGGCTTTGTGTCCAGCCCAGTCCCCAGGCGCTTCTCTCTTCATAGCTGGCTTGGAAAGGGAAAGCTTTTTGGCATCACCAATAACTTTTACTCCTCTGATTTCGTGATTGTTTGCAACTTGTGAATGTTCTGGATGTCCATCATTCTGCTGAGCTCGGGTGGCCGGGAAGGAGCCTGGTCTTGGCTTAGATCAGCCCCTTCTCTTCTCCAGGCTGAACCCCCCCAACTCTCTCAGCCCCCCCTCCCAGCAGAGGGGCTCCAGCCCTCCCAGCATCTCCGGGGCCTCCTCTGGACCCACTCCAACAGCTCCATGTCTCTCCTGTGCTGAGGCCCCAGAGCTGGACGCTGTACTCGATGTCTCAGTCAGTGATGAAGGATGCAGAAGAGACACCACCCAAAAAGCTGCAGTGCCCTACCCTGACTTGTCCCTGGGATGAGGGGAACCAGCCTCTGCTGGAAGTTTATTTGGTGGAAGTGGGAAAGCTGAGCTCCCCTTTGGGCAGCTCCGGGATTTCTCCTCCAGCTCACAGGACCAGGCACAGCCAGGAGCTGCAGGAGCTCCTTTGGTGGGCTTTCCCCTCCGTGCGCTGCAGTCGTGTGGACTTACTGCTGGAGCCCTCACACCTTGGTTTGGGGTGACTTGGGAGCAGGTCACCCCATAACAGGGAGTGGGATCAGCTGGCTTGTTCTCCTCCTTTTTCTCCTTTTACCCAGGAAAACAGATTGGCGTGTCTCGCCAGGGAACAGCTCGTTCCTTGCGCGCGGCTGGTGTGGACGAGCTCCAGCAGCACGAGGCTGTCCCTCGGTCAGCCCCTCTCCGCGGCGCTGA
Organism: Xenus cinereus; assembly: GCA_025774025.1. Classification (NCBI taxonomy): domain Eukaryota; kingdom Metazoa; phylum Chordata; class Aves; order Charadriiformes; family Scolopacidae; genus Xenus; species Xenus cinereus. The sequence goes on from JAOXJK010000062.1 coordinate 326,260, forward strand.
GCAGGACGGCTCGTGCCAAGGGCTTGCGTGTGTCAGGGCTCCGACAGGGTCTTTGCCTGAAGGGACATTTTGGGAAGCAGAGCCCCTGTTTCTGTGAAGCAGCCGGGGACAGGAGAGCAAAGAGGGAAATGCGAGTCCCACGCGCTGCGCCAGCCGGCGGCAGAGCCTGCCAGAGCCACGCTGCAGCGCCAGTCTGACACCAGTCAGCAGCTGGGGAGAAATGTCAGCGTTAAAATGTTGCCTGTGATCATTTTTCCCTCCCTGGAACCGTGCGGGACAGCTTTGAATTATAGGAGAATTAGGGTGTTCTCCCCACCCCGTTCCTCAGGTTGCCTTTCTGTAGGAGCGGAAACCTTTTGTCGTTTTCTTGGGGAAATGGGGCCAAAGGAGGAGTTTTTGGGAGGAGGGGAGCATGACCCTGGGTCGCTCCCACTGACAGGCAGCGAGTTTTACCCGTGGCTAAACTCCTCATTCTTCAGTTGAGGAACCAGGTGTACCTGAAGAAGACAAAAGCTCTGTGTGCGTTTGTGTGTTGGTGAAAGTTGACATCTCTGCTGTAGTGAGGGTTGTGTCCCCGTGGTGCCTGAGGGTGTGCTCGGGTTGTGTCCCCGTGGTGCCCGAGGGTGTGCGTGGGGATGCAGAGATGCTTAGGAGCGGTCCCAGAGCCGCCGCAGTAACACCATGCAGAGGTCCGGTGCTTCACCACGTGTCAGGGGATGAGCTCGAGGAGGAGTGTGGGGGCTTCGGAAAGATGCGCAGGTGCCGTTACACAGGTGGATGTTCATGGGAGGTGCTGTCCCCCTCGGGGACAAGGACTGTCACCGGCAGAGTGGGGAGAGGCACCGGGGCTGCTCCAGCGGCACCAACGAGGCTCCTCACACACAGCAGACCCCAGCGAGCGAAAATATGACAAATCATTCCATTTTAAGGGCCTCTTCACTCCGACTGCGGGGTTTTCCACTGCCTAGGTCTGTGCAAATCGAAGGGGTTTGCTCCAGCTCCTGGCGAGTGATGCCGGTCCCGTTTCCATCCTCCCGCCCCTCCTGCCAAAATCCGGAGCTCATCTGAACCCGCGGGAGGAGAGGAATTTCCTGAGAAGGACAAACAAGCCATTCTCGTTGCCATGTCTTTGCTGCCGGAGGGGAGGCACTCCCTGCCTCGGAGCCCCCAGGGGTCCTCTGTCCTTAGTGGCCATGGGCCGGTGACGGGGCAGTGGGAGCACCTGGGAAGAGCATGGGGAGAAATCCTGGTCTCTTGTGTTCCTCCAGTCCCTTGGTGTGAGGAGGAGGAGCTGCTGCTGTCATGTCTTCATCATTAACTCCGTTGCTCTTCAGTACCAAATCTCTCGCCCTAATGAAGCAATTTGCTGTTGGTAGCTGCTGCGTGCCTCAGGCAGCTGTGCCCACACTGGTGGACCCTTCATTTCATGTCCAGGCCGTGGCTCCTGCCAATGAGGCACCTGCAGGGGGGTAGGAGCCTGGCGGGGTGCAGGGGGTGACCCCAGGGCACGTGGACCTTGGCAGGGTCTGCCCTGGGGTCCTGCCCTGACACAGGGCAGTGCTGGGGCAGCAGCGGGATGGGGAGCACCCACAGCTACTGCGCCTGCGGGTCCTGAGTGGCCCGAGGTGTCCACAGCCTTGCACCCACCGCCGGGGGACACTGGCCCTCAGATGGACCAGCAGAAACTTGGAGATGCCTATCTCTGGGAGGAGATGCTTGTCTCCAGGAGGAGATGGTGTTCTCTGGTAGGAGATGCCCGTCTCCGTAGGCTGAGGGCTCCCTGGGCTCCCTGCAGCCGGGCACTGGATGCCCAGCAGAAGAGTTTGGTCAGTCGTGACCGATCTTTTTCCCGTATCCATTCTATTAAGGGAAGGACGACGTGTTGGAAATGGGTTGCTTTTTGGGTAAGCACATCTGTGGGCAGAAACCTCTCCTCCCTGGCCGGGAGCACCGCTTTGTTCTGCTCAGAGCCTTCCTGTGGGCTGGGGACCCTTCCCACCCTCAACCTCAGGCTTGGGGCAGGTCTTGGGAGGCTGTAGGCTCCAAACCAGCTGAGCTTCTGATGTTGCTGCTCTTGGGTTCCATCAGGCGTGTGACCACCTGCCCTGGTGTTGGGCAAGGAGGGCTTCCCTTCCCACCAGCGGGGCAAGGGAATCTGGGCTCTGAAGACTCACACCTTGATGTGGAGCCAGGTCCTGGGGGAGCTGCTGAGGAAAATCACCTGAGCAGTAAAAACCACAGCAATTATGCGAAGGGTAAAAAAATCTTACTGTCTCCTTGGGTGATGGGTTTGGAGGAGTCTGGCTGCCTCCCCTTGGAGGAAATGTGCGTCTCATTTAGAGAAGTCCCTGGCAGGAGAAGCCCCTGGCAGCCTCCCTTCATGAAGCCAGGGCTTGAGAGGGGCAGGAGCATCCCGGGGAGGTCCGGGCCAGTGCAGGCTCCAGCCCCACGTGCCCGGGCGATCCCCCGTGGCCGGGCAGCAGCAGTGTGAGCAGGGGAGGGTCACCCCTTTGCTTGCACACTCAGCGGGTTGCATGTAGCTGGTGGCTGGCTGGGAAGTTCCCCACTTCGGAGACGTCGGGCCATTCAGTTGCCCGGTGGGCACTTTCCCCGCCGAGGGCCTGAGTGGCCATTCCCTGTCCCTTCTTCAGCCACGGACTTGCATTGGGTTTGGAGGTGACCGGCTGGTGGGAGAGGCACCAGAGCTGCTTTGCCTGGCTCAGGGCTCCTGCTCCGGGCTCTCCTCAGCACAATTAGAAACACCACCAGAACCTCGCCGTAACAAATGGCTTGATTTTCTAGGTCAGTTCTGCCGGTTAGGGTGATAGCAGGCACTGAAAGCTGGCAGTTTATTTCAGCTTTTACTCGGTGTGTTTTGCTCCAAAGCGACTTAAAATGCATTAGTGTCACAAGGCGGGAGCTGCGCGGGAGCCACTCGGCAGCTCAGTCCTGTCTTTCTGTCACTTGTCCTATTGTCTGGGGACATTCTTTCAGCACAGGCAGGCAGCTGACTTCCCGCGCACACTTTCCCCCAGATTTATTTTTCTTTTTTTTTGCTGGGGGTTGGGAATTGATTATAAACATCAATTCAGAGGGACATGTCGCTACCGGGACTGACGATGGGAAATAAATAGCAGGTGGGCCCTGTGCTCTGGTCCTTTGGCTGCCCCTCGGGAGGGGAGATGGGAGCATCCTCCGGCACAGAGCAGGGCCAGCGCCCTGGGCCCGCGGTGCCCGTGGCCGGGGGCCTGGCCCGTGCGGTGCTCGCCAGCGCCCAGTTTGGTGTTTCGGAGGCGGCTGTCGTTTCGGAGGCGGCTGTCGTTACAAAGCGGGGAGGATGCTGCACATCCATCCCATCACCCTCCATCCCCAAAATGGAGGGGGGCAGACGGGGTCAGGACAGATCCTGCTGCAGTGAGACCAGTCCAGTCACCACTCCTGAGGAGACGCCGCTCTGGCATTCCCAGGATGAGCCGTGTCAGTGCCCCTTGTCCCCACAGAGCCAGCGGGGACCTGGGGCAGAAGCTTGGGGTACAGCAGCGTTTTGGCTGGGAGCAGGGACACGGGGTGGGTTTCCCGTGGCCCCAGCAGCGTTGCAGCTGCAGGGTCCCATCAAGAGCTTTGGTTTTTGGTTCTAAAATTTGACCAGTTCCCGCAGGAGCGATCGTGGAGACTCCGGGTACCCTGGGCGAGGCACTGGTGGCATCTGGCTTTCCTGCCCTGCTCCAGAGGGGCAGAGGACAGCCAGCCGCCACCGGGAGGAAGCCTGGTATTTATAATTCCTACAGTTGTCTTGAACCCCCCAGCCTTGATGCCATCTTCAAACAGGAACAGAGAAATCCATGTTTAGTTCAACTGCCTGTTTGACATTTGGAAAAAAAGGAGACTGGAGTGGTTGCTGCTCGTTGTGCACAAAACTAAATAAAACATGAGCACGGGTGCCTGCACATCCCTGCCGCCTCATCCCGCTCCTTCGGCTGGGTGCCAAATATACTGATTTTTGTGTCCGGCGACCTGCAGGAGAGCGGGGTGCGGGCGCTGAGCTGCCGCAGAGGGGCCGGTCCCCATGGGGCACTTTGCAACGGCTCAGGCTGGGAAGGGCTGGGGCGCTCTTCCACGGTGGCCGTGGCCGTGCCGTGGCCGTGCTCTGCTCCTCCCTGGGCCCGAGGGTCTTCATCACCCGGGGACCCGGCCCCTTCCTCTCACAGTGACTTTTGCTCAAGGACATGGTGGTGGTTCCTTTTTATCTCTTTTTCTCACGTCTCTTCCCAATTGTAGAGAAATCAAATATTCTGTATTTCTGGCCAGAAGGGGAATGTTTGGGGAAATTATGAGCATGTTATAATGCAATTAAAAAACAACCCCTATAATTGCTGTAATTTATGTATACCTACAAAATAACCAGCTGGTGTAATCAAAGCTTCCAGTCTATTTTATTTGTTTCAGCAAATCAAACAGAGGGAAACGGTTCCATCTGCTTTTTCACGTGCAGCACGAGGGTTTGCAGCAGCCGGAGGTGCCTCGCTGAGCAGCCCTGCGAAGCCAGGGGCGGCACGGGAGGCTGGTTGCTGGTCCGTCAGCATTAATCCCAGTGAACCACCACCGGCTGCTCCAACACCACTCCGAGTCCCAGTTTTTGGTTTTGTGTGTGTGGATGGGTGGGGGAGGAGTGATGCACTCCCCTGGAAAACTTGGGATGCTGAAAAAGTGCTTCTGTGGGGCTTCAAAGAGCGTATCCTGAGCTCATCCCCCTCCCCTCCCTGCCCTCCATCAACAGCCCTCCAACATTAAAGCAGATCGGCTGCAATTTCAAAGCTGCGACTTCAGTGCAGCCGAGTTGGTGACGAGGAAGATAATTAGCAAGTTAAATGTTCAATGCTTTAGTCAAATTATGTTTAATAATATTGAGCTGTAAAGAAAGAGGGTGGCAGGAACTGTTAGCAGCTGCTTTTTCATTATCGATACAGCGTCGTCGTGCAAAGCACTTTCCACTTAATGAAGGCACCCTGGGTTTTACTTCGTTTTTCAAGCCTGTTTCTGTGTTCTGCTTCTCCCGCCGTTGGCTAGCAATTTGCAGCATTGCAAACGAGCTCGGAGTATTTCGGGAGCCAGTGGTTTCCCAGGAATGAATGCTTTCCCTGTGCTTCATGACTCTCATTGCAGTTCTCTTGGCTAACTAGCCCCCAAATTAGCTGTGCGTGTGGGGACAGGCCGTGTCTGTGGGTCTGCTGGAGTCGGGATGAAAGCCTCCGACTGCAGTTTCTCACTGAGGATGAATAAAACACCACAGGGATCCTCTCCCAGCCCTGAAGTTTAAAATATTAATAGGATATCATTTTCCCGACAAGCGCTGCAACAGGTAGAGAGCACTTTGTTATAAAACATTTCCTCTTAGCGGAGACACATATTTTAATGGAAATGCAGTGTCACTTAAATTATTGATATCCAAAAAAATGCAAGTCCACTGTGTGGCCGCAGATACCGAGATCTTTTCAGATGGGCTCTTCCCCCACGCTCCACTCCCGGAATCCTGCGGGCGCCGGGGGGAGAGGGGGGATGGAAAATCACAGCGGTTCCTGCGGGGCAGGCAGGATTCCCGGCTGCTGTCGGAGCAGAAAAGCTCTTTACACCCTCCTGGAAAGGTGGGAGGTGTGGGCAGCGGTGGGCAGCCCCGCAGGAGCCGGGGAGGGCTTTGTCCCCACGTGGGGCGAGCTGTCCCCGTGGTCCGGAGCTGCCACCGTGCTCTGCCTGTGCCCATGTCACTCCAGCAGAGATGGTTTGTGAAGGAGAGAAATCCCTCTCTGATGGCTCAGCAGGCTCTTTCTGGCTTCCCTACCACGTGCAAAACAAAACTGATGGTGAAAATAGCCGTGCTGGCTTCTTTCCTGGTGGAAACGTGGGGAGCAGCACGTTTCGTCTCTCCCACCTTGTCCGAGGGCTCAGCGGCAGCGAGTGGTTTGGGAAGAGTTTTGAGAAACTTCAATGCTCCTGGTGTTCCTCCCGCTGCCCAGAAAGTTTTCCAGAGGATGCAGGAGAAACTCAGCTTTGCTGCAGGAGCACAGCCCACCCCAGCTTCTCAAACCATCTCCGAAGGGGCAGCAAAGGGCAGACACCCACACTGTCACCTCTGGCTGGTGACCCCCTTGGGGCCACCGCGGTGCTGGGCTCGGTCGCCCCCGGTCTCGGGCCGAGCACTCACGGAACCCCCAGGCAGCGTGTTGGGGGGCAAACGGCCCCGGTTGTTAATGGGGGACGGGGGACAGTCCTCAGGCTTTGCTGATCTTTCTGTTTTTTCTCTTCTGGAACTCGCAGCAAACCCTGGAGACGAACCTCACCAACCTGGTTAAACGCAACAGTGAACTGGAGAACCAGATGGCCAAGCTGATACAGATCTGCCAGCAAGTGGAGGTTGGTGAGAGCAATGGGGGGCTGGGGGGCGGTGGGGAAGGTCACTGGGAAGCTCCGGCTCGAGTGGCGGGGTGCCTGGGATCGTTCCCGTGTCCTCTCCTGGGGGCTGCCCTGGGAACAGGGATGTGTGTGGTGGGAAGCATCGCTGACGCCATGGGGCTGGGGGGAGGCTGAAGTGATCCGGAGAGTTTAGTCCCAAATGAGTTTAGTCCCAAATGGCGGTGACGCGGGGATGGTTCCCAGGGGTCTGAGGGAGAGGGTGGCGGGACTGGGAGCCACTGGGAAGAGACCCAGAGTGCTGGGCTGGCCCGGGGAGGCAGGACCTGGCTGCTCTGCTGCGTGCCTGGGAACAGCAAACCCTCTGTGATGACTGTGGTGCCCCCGTGCTTCCAATTCCCTGTGAAACCCTGCGCTCCTTCCTTCCCTGTGAAACCCTGCGCTCCTTCCTTCCCTGTGGAACCCTGCGCTCCTTCCTTCCCTGTGAAACCCTGCGCTCCTTCCTTCCACCTCCTCTTTCTTATGGGGCTGCTGTTAGAGCAAACCAGCTGGTGTTTGCACAGCACTTGGGTCTCCCAGAGCCCAGGGCTCCGGGAAAGCCCTGCAGGATGTGGCTCTGTGGCTCGATGTGTCCTGGCCACGTCACCCTCTGTGGCTCGATGTGTCCTGGCCACGTCACCGAAGGGTCCTCCTCAGGGCCAGGGTGCTTGTACTGTGCTAATTGTGTTTTAACCCTTTCCTCTCGGGAAGGAGAGCATGGGCCCCTGCCAGCCCTTCTCCCACTCTGTGGTGGGTGGTTTCTTCCCCGCTTCCCTCCCTCCCCCCGGACACCCCCAGGCTGCCTCCTGCATCCCTCCGGCCCCGGGGCTGGCGATGGCCACCTCTGCCACCGCCCGTGGAGCAGCAACACCCGGCTCAAACCAGCAGCGAGTGGGAAAGGCTTTGTAGGGAGATTACAGAAGGCACGGGAGGAGAGAGGCCACTTAATCCTGCTAAGAAAGGCCCTCTGCTGACCTTGCTGCTTTGGCCGCTTGATCTGTGAAACTCTCCGTGTTCCCCGTGTGCCATCTCGCACCTTCTGTGTGTGCAGGGGGTGGTGGTGCCAGCGGCCTCGTGGCTGCGGCGCCGGAGTCGGGAGTTCATCACCACACGCTGCCGGGGAAAGCGTTCCAGGGCAGGGAGGCAGTTAATGTCGTGCTGTTGTTCCAGAGTGCACATACCAATTAATAGCAAATTAATTTGCAGCTTTGTTTACTGAAGTGATACATGGAGAGAGGCTGTTGCAATTAGTTTCTTCTCAATGGGCTATTGATTTTTTTTGGTCGCTAAATTAAGCAGCAGTTCCTTGAACAAACACCTTTCCAGAGAGTAACCCCCCATGGGCTGCTGGAGGGGGGTCACTGGTGTGGATTTGGGGGGTGGTCACCAGCGCCTGAGCAAACACAACAGCTCTTTGCTTCGCCCCAGCCCTTGCGGGAGGGATGTGAGCCCTGTGGCTTCCCCACTGCCCCAGGGGCTGAGCGGCCAGTGGGGATGCGGGAACGTGGGGATGCAGGGATGCGGGGATGCAGGGATGTGGGGATGCGG
>JAOXJK010000062.1:348521-359739 GCA_025774025.1 Xenus cinereus
CCCCCTCCAACCTGGCCTTGAACCCCTCCAGGGATGGGGCAGCCACAGCTTCTCGGGGCAACCTGGGCCAGGCTCTCGCCACCCTCATTGTAAAACATTTCTTCCTAATAAGAATAATAATGTGATGAAGACTATGGTAGTTATGGGGGTTTTAATATTACAGACATTTTAGCAGTGTGTTTAGTCGCTGGCTCCAGCGTCTGGGGAGGGCGGTGGTGGGATGCAGAGCTGTCCGGGCAGTGAATGGGTGGTTGTGTGTGAGGGACCCTCAGAGCCCTGGGGTGTGTTCGGCTGGAGCGGGCAGGAGAAGGCGACCTTGTGATTGTGGTGACTCGGAAGGGATGTGTCACTCCCTCTGCCCCTGCCCCTGCCCCTGCGGGGAAAACAGGAGCCCTGAAGGAAGGGACCGGAAGGGACCAGAAGGGACAAAAGCAAAAGGAGGTGGAAAGATGGATCTTTGGGTTTCTACAGAGGTACAAAGAGAAGAGCAGTTCAGCCACAAAGCCACGGACTGTTTGCCAGCCTGGGCAGCAGTGATTTATTCCTTTGGGTGCCCGGCGTGTCCTCGAGGTGCCAGAAATACATACCTGTAATGATTTCTTGTAACGCTGCCTTTTGCCTACAATTGGAAGGGGTTTGCATTCTGGAGGAAAGTTAATTTATGGGCTGGGCTGTAGGAGAGAGTCCAGGGAAACTTCATACAAGACAAAAATATAGATGTTTTCATGGAGAAAAAAATATACAGCTTGCAGTTTGTCCATCCTGAAGCAGCGCTTTGGAAGAGCACAGCACTCCACAGCATGGCTCTCGCAGGACAGTTTTATTCCTGGTTTTCCTTCGTAGCGGTTACAGCTGTAGGAAGAGCTGAGAAATGCTTGGGTGGCGTTTCTGGGCCGCTGTCGGTGTATCTGGCCGGGAGGACACCGGCAGCGCGGTGTCACGGCACGGGAAGGCTGCGAAGTGCACTTTAAAATATGCAGGAAGCTGCCAGGGAAAGTTACTGCTTGTGGCTTTCAAAGCTGATAAAACCCCTGTCCCCGCCCGTGCCCTCACTTTGGAAAACAAGAGGATTTGTTTCCTCTTGGCCAGAGGTTCCTGAGGTTTCTGGGAGCTACGGCAGCTCCCCTTCCCCTGCTCGGTTCTGTTCTCCTTCCCCAGCCACATCAGGTTGTCTCCAGCGCTTTGTTCTCCTCTGAAAGCCTGGGCCACCTCTTTGGCTTCATTCTTAGATGGCCACCAGCCTCCGTGTCTCCCTCACTCACCGTGGACCGTGCTGGTGTCACCGGGGGGTTCGGGTGGGCAGGGACCCCCGAAGGGCTCTGCATAAGCCGGGCTGGCTTAGCCCTTGGTGGGTTCCTCAGGGCACTGACACCCCCAAGGATGGGGAGTCCCCAGCTCACAGGGCCTCGCTCTGGTGCTTCCCCACCCTCGGCTGGAGGGTTTTTTCCTTTCCTAACCAGGATTTCTCCCGCTGCAACTTATGCCCTTGCCCTGGGTCCTCGGGAAAGGGTCCGACTCCCACCTCTCCCCAGACACCACTTTGGGCACGTGGCCTGGACTCCAGCCCATGGCAGGGCTTAGGAGTGAGTCCCCTCCCCACCCCTGGGGACCTTTGGGGGCTGTGTGGGTCCCGCCGGGCGGTGGGAACCGCAGGGGTGAGGAACAGCAGGGGCAGCTCTGGAAGGGCACGTCAGGAGCATCCTCCTTGGCCGTCCTCGGCAGCTCTTCATAGAAGGAGTAAAGAAACCATCAGTTAACGTCTCGGGGAGAGAATGAATAATGTATCGCCCCGTGGAGTAACGCAGTCAGGTCCGGGTGCTGGGAGCCTCTGAGCCCTGGCTGAACTCGTGCGTGAAGAGAGGCTGGAACTGGGGGGCTGGGGGTCACCGGGCAGGAGCTCGGGGAGGCTTCCCGGGAAAGGAAATACCTTTGCAAAGAGCACACAGTTGGCCTGTGGAAACCAGCCCCTTCAGGCTCCCTTTAAAGCCAAGAGCTCGGCAGGAGTCGGACGTTTTTATGGATGATGAAAGCTGCAATAAAAAGGATTTTTTTTTAAGCTTTGGCAAGGATAGAAGCCCTCGGTCTTCAAGGCCAACCCCTTCTTGTTTTGGGAAAGAAACCTGCTGGGGAGGCCAGATCACTCTCAGGCTGCGGTCTCTCCTCCAGCCTGTCCTTTGGGCAGAGGGATGCGAAGCTGCTCCGTGTCTCAGGAGGTGCCGCTCCCCGGCGCCCGGGAGGGCTCCCGCCAGAGCCGCGCTGCCCCGGGCTGCAGCGGTATCACGTCTGGTTTATTTTCTACTTCAAATAGCATTGCTCCGCTCCCCTAGGCCGCTTCCACGTGTATTTTAAACCAAATCCGAGCTGACAGTGACTGCAACCTGCCCTTGTCCCGCGGCTGAGCAAGCTGCCGGAGGTAAATAAACACCTCGGTGTAGGCTCAGGAGAGGAGGTGTGGAGCGTGTTCCAGCTCCTGCCTCCGGCCGTGCACGGCTCTGCCGGCCCTGGGAGGCTAAAATCCCTCCTCCCCACCCCCCTGCTCCACAGCCCGCTCCTCCCGCGTCGCCTTCCCCTCGCCTCCGGACCCGCTGCCTCCCCAGATGGGAGCATCCCTCCAGATGCTGCTTCTCAGCTTCCTCCTTGTTCTTCTCTCGGCTTAAATGAGCAGCCCCGTGCAGCGATCACTGGGCCCTGGGCTGTCCCCAGCCCCTTGGTGCCAGTGCCGGAGCTGGCTCCTGAGACCCGTGGTGTCATTTCCCTGGCACTGGCTGCCCCAGGGACCTGTGTCACCCGCGGGCTATTCCCACCAGCCCTGCCGGTGGCTGTCACGGTGTCTGGCACCCCGTGGTGCTGCTCCCCTTTCCCTGGGCGCCGTGTCGCCCACCGTGGGTACAACACGGCGTTTTCAGCATGTGCCAGGTGCTTGTGCCTCCAGGGCCTTTGGGCTCTTCGTTCCTTTCCATTTCCAGAAGGAGTTCAGGCTCCTGAATGTTTTCCAAGCATCCGGATCCCTCTCCCTTCGCTGGGAGCTGTAATTTCCTTTGCAGCGCTTCGCAGACGGGTCTGTGCCGGGAGCCGGGGCGCCCGCACCCCCTGGGGGGGGATCTTTGCTCCCCCCGGTGCCACGCCAGGGGTGAGGGTGCAGACGTGCCCCGTCCTGCAGCCGGCATCACAGCCCCCGGCGCAGCAGGGAGCGTTCCCCCAGGGACGGAGGAGCGAGGGAGGGTGACAGTGGGCATCGCCGGGGCTGCCCGTGCCATCTGCCCCGGGAGGTGCCACCGGCTCAATTCCCCTTTCTCTGCGCACCTTCCCCATCACTTCCCGTGGCGGCATCTCGAGATGCCAGCACCCCAGCCCTGCCTGTGCCTTACCGAGCTCTGCCTTCACGTCAGAATAAAAAAAGGCTCTTTGAGTCGCTGGGGTTTATCATTATGGAAGTTTTCCTGCTCTCGACTCGCAGCAGGGGATGAACCAGCCTGAGGGACGCGCGGTGGGCGAGCTCTGTCTTTGTGTTCTGTCCTTTCCTTCGAATACATCTGTCCCCCTCTCCCGTGCCGCAGGTCTCTACAACTCCATGGACAGCTGGATGATCGTCCCCAACATCAAGCAGAACCACTACACCGTCCACGGGCTCCAGAGCGGCACCCGCTACATCTTCCTGGTGAAGGCCATCAACCAGGCGGGCAGCAGGAACAGCGAACCCGCCCGGCTCAAGACCAACAGTAGGTGCCGGGTGCTCGCCGCGGTGATGGGGGGAGCTTTGTCATGGAATCCTAGGGTTGTCTGGGTTGGAAGGGACCTTGAAGATCATTGAGTCCAACCATCAACCTAAAACCGACAAAAACCCCCACTGACCCATGTCCCTCAGCACCACGTCTGCCCAGCTTTAAATCCCTCCAGGGATGGGGACTCCAGCACTGCCCTGGGAAGCCCATTCCAAGGCTCCACAACCCTTTCAGTGAAGAAGTTTTTCCCAGTCTCCATCGTAAACCTCCCCTGGTGCAAACTAAGGCCGTTTCCTCTTGTCCCATCGCCTGTTCCTTGGGAGAAGAGACCGACCCCCCCTGCTACCCCCTCCTTTCAGGGAGCTGTGGGGAGCAATAGCCAAGAGTGAGATTTGATCAAAAACCCGGGGAGGGCAGCAGAGCCGACCTGTCCCGGCAAGGAGGGAGCTTCTGGGTTTGCAGGGGGTGGGGGGAAGCCTTTTCCCCTTGAAGGGCATCACACACCGTGGGGCCGCTGGACCCACTGCTGGGGGGACGTCACAGGGGGGGCAGCGGGAAATGTTGGGAGAGAAAAGAAGTCATCGCTCGGGGCTCTGCCACCGCTGCCTGCTCTGTGGCCGTGTCTCCCTGAGGCTCTCCTTGCCCGGCCCTCCCTTCTCCTTCCTCTCCCCACGCTTCTGCCTCCACGAGGCTTTCGAGATGATTTACCGCCTCCGCCTCCTCGTTTCTCTGCGCGACTCTAAACCAAATGAAATTACGTAGGGGCTGGAGCTGCCGGGAAACAAACCCCAATCCAATTCTGCCTTGATTATTAGAAACGCATCCCTCCTGCCGCTGCTGTTTTTAAGTGCTTCCCCCTGCTCGGGTGCGGGGGGGAGCCAAGGGCACTGGGGTGGGACAGGGGGACCTGAGGGTGCTGGGGTGGGACAGGGGGTACGTGCTTCTGGCTCCTGTCTCCCCCGTCGCAGCCCACTGCCTGCAGAGAGGGCTGGAGCCCCGGGGCCAGGACGTGCCAGCACAAACCAGCAACAAGGGCTGGACGCGGGTCGCTCGCACTGACCTCAAAAAGGGGTCGTCTTGGTGAAAAGGGCTGCGACTGTCTCCCTGCTGACGGAGCCAAGTATTTTTATACCTCGCTCCCTCAGAGCTTGTCTCCTCGCATTACCTCCAGAAGACGATGGCTACAGAAATATTAGAATAGCTGGAGGGAAGGGGCGGGGGTCACTCCCAATTTGCAGCTTCGCTTTCAGGCCTCTCAACTCAATTATCTGGCAAATTGGGCTCTGAGGAACATCAACAGGAGGCACAGCAGGTCTCGCAGAGCAGTGTGCCGGGGTGACAGCTCTCCAGAGGTGCCGGCGCCGATGCTGTGGTGGGCTGTGGTGGGCTGGGGGGGTTCCCAGCCCCAGCTGGCCGCCCCGGTGCCATAGAGCCCAGCCAGGGGCTTCTCCTGGCCCAGCCCCGGTGCCCGTAGCCCAACTGGGAAGTGGGTGGGAGATCATGGCTCTGTGCACCCCAGGGTCTGCCGGCACCTCCTGGCAGTGAGGTACCCCAGTCCAGGGGCCTCCGGGTACCAAACCTGGGTTTTAACTTGTTTGCACTTATTTACGGTGTTTTGCTGCAGCTGCTTTCATTTTGCTTTGTGCTGAAGGGGAGGAACCCCCACAGAAATCCTGCCTGCTGCCTGTGGGCTCTTTGCTGTGTCTTACATGAAAACTCACAGCGACAAAGTACATGAGAGCTCAGTTTGCTTCTTTACAACATCTTGGTTGCAAAACCAGGCACAGTCTGGGGGCTTCTTGGGGGAAATCGTTGGAAAATAGGGAGGTGAGATGAAACCTGTGCTTTGGAAGTGGGTGATGGGGGGGCGCTGGGGAGATCCCCCAGGTTTGTTCGAGCTTCTGTGTACCTTGTGTCCCAGAGCTGCGGCGTCCCCGCCAGCCCGGCGGAGGGGCACGGGCAGGGCTGTCCCCCCCCGAGTGGACGTGGGGTGGGTGCCGTCCCCGAGAGCGAGCCCCAGGCAGGAGGACAGCATCGGGCAGCGGATCTATAACTGGGGCCGTGCCCAGGATTTTTTTAGGTGGAAAGATTCCTCTCGCTGCTGCTCAGCTGTGCTGGTGGTGTGGGGTCACACGCAGCTGATAACAGACCGGGACCCACTTTACAGTTTGCTTTAAGAGAAAAATAGGGAATTACAGATGGAAAAACCTCTGGGAGGTAGAGAAAAACCCACCAGATCGCCATTAAATTTGCAAAGCCAAGAGCAGAGGATTTAGAAAGTACCAGAATGAAGTGGTGTGTGCAATGTATTTTTATACCTGCTATTCCTGCATTATGCAGCAGTCTTTGATGTGCGGTGCTGTGCCCCTCGCCCCATCGGGGTGGGTGACATCCTCCCCCAGGATGGGTGACATCCTCCCCCCGGGGGTGGTGCCGTGCTCCCCGTAGGAGGGTGCGGGGATGGAGCAGCAGTTGCCAGCGGTTGGCAGTGAAGCCGCCTGGCCAGCGTGGCCATTTCTGACCCACACTTCTGTCCCGGCACCCACAGGGAGCCGGAGAGGATTAGTTGTGTTGCAAGGCTGCATGACACCAAAAATTGGAGCCTTCCAGAGAAATCCTTAGCGCTCAGCTTCGTGGCAGCGCTGGAGCCCAAAGGAGAGGGGCTGTTTGATGCGAGGGAGGGCAGATGTCCCCTGGCCTTGCGCATCTCCAGGAGGGGCTTTTGGAAGCCAGCGGGACAGGCAGCGTGTGTCAGTCAGGGAACAGCCTGCCTCTCTGCCTGCTGGGAACGCTACAAAGGAATTGCAGTCGGGTTTCCAGCCAGCACGAAGGATCTGCGAAACCCATCAAGGCCAGTTAATTGCGAGGAGGCCCCGGGGCGTGCGCTCGCTGGCTGCCCCCTGCTCACACCTCCCTCCAGCCTCCCCCAAACACCGGCTGGACCCGACGCCTTTCATTTCCTTCCACCGCCGTGTGCCCAGCCCAGACTGTCTTCTCCCAGCGCCCAGACCATGTTTGGCAGCGGAGAAGCACTGGGAAGCCTCGGGCGTGCTGCCCGTAACGTGCAATCGCAGGCTGTGCGTGGCGGGGAGCGGGCTGTGCCGATGCCCATGGGGACGCAGGGACGTGCTCGAGGCTGCAGCTCTGCTTCTGCCATTCAGTGTCCTCGTACCAGCACTTCGGGGGCTGTTCTCCCTTCCCTCTGCTCGTGTAACTCTCATCACGGCTGGTGGAGTGTGGAGCCGATCAGGAATTCAGGCTACGTGCCCAGCTTTGGTTCATGGCACGTCTCGGTGGCGTCTTCAGTGCCGACCCCATCACCTGGAGACATCCCCGTTTCTGCCACGTTTTGCATCATAACCAGAGGGTGAGAGGGAGCTGCTCTGATGGGGAGTGAGGCATCCAAAGGGGGCAATGTGCGATGAGGAGACCCCAGGGGTTCCCCAGCCCCTGCTGAGGGGTCCCTGCGGGGTGACCCACCCCCCGAGGTGCGGTGCTGCCCAGCCTGGCTGCCCCCGGGTCTGGATCATCCTGGGGGCAGAGACCTCACCCTCCTCTGGCATTTGTCTCCACATTTTCGAGTTTCACCTCCTTTCCCTCTGTTTGGTCTGGGGAGGTGAGTGGTTCCCAGGCTGGGGATGAGCCCTGGGAGCGGGCACTGCTCTGGCCCCACTCCCCACTGGTTGGGGGGGGGGGGTGCCTTCCTGGATGTGCCTTGGTGTCCTGATGGGCATCTGTAATCCAGTGTCCTTGGCTGGTGGGGGAACCTTTGGTCACAGAGGGTGTCCCAAGAGCCTGGGGTAGACAGTTCCTGCACAATGATGGTAACAAACATAAATCCTAACCTGTGTGTCCTGTTCTAACAGGTCAGCCCTTTAAGCTTGACCCCAAGATGGCTCACAAGAAGTTGAAGATCTCCAATGATGGGCTGCAGATGGAGAAGGACGAGAGCTCCTTGAAGAAGAGTCACACACCCGAGAGGTTCAGTGGGACAGGCTGCTACGGTGCGGCAGGCAACGTCTTCATCGACAGCGGCTGCCACTACTGGGAGGTGGTGGTGGGATCCTCCACCTGGTAGGCAGCACCGTTGTCCTCCCTCTCTCTCCTAGAAGCCCTCAAATTTTCCCCAGAGATGTTGTGGGACACACCAGGGCCAAAGGCCGGGTTTTGGCAGAGCTGCTGATGGGCAGGGAGGTGGTTGAGACCTTAAAACTGTGACTGTGGCTTTCAAGAGTTTTAGGAGTTTCTCTTTGGGTCGGATCCAGTCAGGCTGTGAAGTGAAGCTTGTGTCTTCGTTCTCCTCATGGCTGATGCCTGCCAGGGCTGGAAGGGAGGGTTCCTGCTGGGATCGCCCGGCTGGGTCACCTCTGCCTCTCGCCCCGTGGGGCAGTGGGAGGTTGCCTGGGGAGGGAGCGATGCCTTTCCCCATCTGAGCCTCTACGGGTGGCTTTTCGGTCACATAAAGCTGCTGCCACGGTCAGGGGGATTTCTAAAGCATGAGGCATCTGCAGCCGTGGGGCTGAGCTTTGTCTGTGCCGAGGCTGGGGGTCGCTGAGCGGAGCTTCTCCTCTCTTGCAGGTATGCCATCGGCGTGGCTTACAAGTCGGCCCCCAAGAACGAGTGGATCGGGAAGAACTCCTCCTCTTGGGTCTTCTCCCGCTGCAACAACAACTTTGTGGTGAGGCACAACAACAAGGAGATGCTGGTGGAGGTCCACCCGCAGATGAAGCGTCTCGGCGTCCTCCTGGATTACGACAACAACGCCCTCTCCTTCTACGACCCGGCCAACTCCCTCCACCTCCACACCTTCGAGGTCTCCTTCATCCTGCCGGTGTGTCCCACCTTCACCATCTGGAACAAATCCTTGATGATCCTGTCGGGTCTGCCCGCCCCGGACTTCATAGATTACCCCGAGCAGCAGGAGTGTAACTGCAGGCCCCAGGAGTCCCCGTACGTATCAGGGATGAAAGCCTGTCACTAGGCTGCCCTCGCCCTGCCCTGCCCCGCGGTGGCACCGGCCGTGCCAGAGGGTGCCGGCGGTCGGAGCTGGCCACCGGGAGCCTGCTGGTAGCCGTGCCTGAGAGCCGCCCCGCAGCCGTGACGGTCCAGCCAGCGAGCGCCTTCCCCCACGCAGCTCAGTTATGTTTTTTAAGGGGAAAGAGGAGGAACCTCAAACCGCGGCTGAGAATAAACTCCTGCTGGCGAGCCCCGCTTGCGTGCCAGTGCGGCTTGTGCGACTCCTTGGTGGTCTGCTCCCATCTCTCCCGGAGCGGTCGTCACCTGGATGGTCTTGTCTTCCCTTGGGGGCTGGAAAGGCTGGGGCGGGTTTTTGGGTGAGCTTCTGAGGTGTTGCTGTGGTCAAGGGGACGTCTCGCGTGTCCCCACAAGGCACAGACGGGGTTGGCTTCCTGGAGCCCGTTGGTGGCTTGTCTGGAGAGCCAGGTGGGACCCCAGCATCGCTTTCTGGGGGGGGCTTTCTGCTTGGCTGAAGTTTGGCAGCTTCTCTGGCGCGGTAGATATTGCATGGACCCCTGGCACTTGGCGAGTGCTGGCGGTGGTTGTGCGCAGGGCGGTGGTTGTGCGCAGGGTGGTGGTTGTGCACAGGGCGGTGGTTGTGCGCAGGGCGGTGGTTGTGCAGTGGTTGTGCGGTGGATGCTCTGCGGACGTGAAGGCGGCGCGGGGAAGGCCGGTCCCGCTGCCTCTCCCAGCTGTGTTCCCTGAGCTTGGTGGGGGTTGCAGTCCCACCCTGGAGGGCAGCCAGCCCTGGACCGCCACCCCACCGTGTCTCCTCCTTCAGGAGCTCACCAGGAGTCAGGGAGCCCTCCACCCTTAAGGACCAAGCCGAGGCGCATCTTGCTCCTGGCCCAGAGGTTTGGCAGATGCATTTCCTGAGGCGGGGTCAGGCCGGCTCTGTCCCACCACGTGTAGACCTCCATGAGTTCCATGCCTGGTGTCCCTGTAGGAAAAGCACATCTCCCCATGCACATCCCAGGTCAGGTGCCCAAAGACCCATCTCTGTGCTTTATGACCCAAAATCTCAATTTATGACCCCAAGTCTTGGCTCTTAGTTTGTTCTCCACCATGGTGGTGTGAGCATGGAGCCGTCCGGTTTGCTCTGTGGCAAAGGACGAATCCATCCCAGGGGCTCCAGCTCCTGGTTACTGGGTGCTCTTTGGCTGCCACCAGTGCTCCCAGTAACCACAAGCACCAAGTCCTCCAGCCAAGCCTCATTTCCACATTTGCTTAAGAACCAGGTCCTGTCCCACCAGCCCCTGTGTCGCAGGGAGTAAGGACCCAGCATGGGCACCTGCAGCCAGGGTCGGTGGCACGATTCAGGGCAGGTGAATGTCCACGTTGCACCCAGAGCCGGTGGCACGGCATGGTGGGGGTACGGGGGGAGGCAAGGGAGTCAGGCAGCACGGTGGCCAGGACGGGCTGGTGCTTGAGCTTCAGTCCGTGGTGTTTGAAAACCCCTGATTCTCCGGCTGTGGCGCTGGCAGAGCCCGCGGTGGCATTGCACCGGGACCGTCGGGCTGGGACCTTTGTGCTCCGCCGGCTTTTCCTTCCTTTCTTTGGACCTTGCTGACAGGGAACTACCTCAAGGCGCAGCCTCCGAGGGGCAGGTGCTGGGGAGGGTGGCAGCACGTCCCACACAGGCTGCGAGAGAGGCTGTGGGACTCGGCTGGGGGGGTCCTGTCCCAAAGTGGGGGCTCCCTGCCAGAGACCCGGCCCTGGGGGGACACTTGTCACTGAGTCCGGCGGTGGCAGCTGCCGGGCGATGGCTTTGTCCGGGGAGAGCGTGTATAAAAGAGCCTTTTTCTCAGCACAGCGTCCCCCCGCTTCGCCTGGGCGACGTTTTTGGTGACCTGTTGCTGCGGGAAGGGAGGGGATGTCACCTGCGGGGAAGGGATCTGCCACCTCCACGGCCAAGCCCAGGGGATTTGCCTCGGATCCTGGCGCGTTCCCGGGGTGCGGGGCAGGGGCACATCCCCCCCGAGGGACAGAGCGGGTTTATTTGCTGCTTCTGGCCCCAGCGAGCGGCCGCGCTGGGCGGGGGGTGCAGCACATCCCTCAGCTAAGCACGCAGACGCCGGCAGTTTTAGGAGGATAAGTTGCCATTTTCGGTTGGATGTTTTTTTCGAAGCCCGTGAGGTGTCGGCCTCGCTCCAACGCCCAAGCACTGGAGATGGATTCTGGGGTTCGCCGTGCGGGGGCCGAGCTCTCCGCCGGCACCCCCGGGACTGGCTGCTTGCGGGGGGACTCGGCGCACCCGTAACTCAGAGCACACGAGCCATTAACGTGACATTTGCACCTGATGAAATTGCACTAATTGCGGTGGGACCCCCCGCGCGCGTCCCGGACCCGGGCCAGGCGGGGTTGGGGGGAGCGGGGACCCCCACCGGGGGGGGGGGAGCCCCGTTTTCCTCTCCTGGTGTTGGAAAAGCCCCCGAGGGCGGGAGGAGCAGCCCCCCCGGTCCCTGCCATTGATGCTCCCC
>JAOXJK010000062.1:374646-402957 GCA_025774025.1 Xenus cinereus
CAGGTTGGAGGGGGCTTGGAGCAACCTGCTCTGGTGGGAGGTGTCCCTGCCCAGGGCAGGGGGTGGCACTGGGGGGGACTTTAAAGTCCCTTCCCACCCAAACCAGTCTGTGATTCTATGAGTCGGGGTCTTGGCGCTGACACTAAACCTGAGCAGGAGCAGGTGGAGGAGGCTCTTCTGCCTGGGGCAGGTGGGTTTGCACACACCCTGGTGCACGGGGGGATCCTTAAACCATCCGAGACTCCCATGGATGCACCTCAGACACGCTCCTGGTACCTGCAGGCAGATTTCTCCGTTCACCGTAGGGACAAGGGCCTCCTTGGGGCTGGTTCCCGGGGTGGCAGAGGCAGGGCATCGTCCCCAGCCCACTCCTCTTGCTCGGCAGCAGTGCTAATTTAGGCCAGCCAAAGCCCAGCTCTCATTAACGTGACGGGAGGGACGTGCCAAGCAGCCCCAAAGCCTCCCTGGCTGCTCAGCCCCCTCCTCTCCAGGGTCAGGACCCAATTAGTGCTGTGTGCCCTGGGCAGCTGCCCACAGCAGCCGAACCAGAACGGCTCTTCCCCTTCACATACAGTGACGGGAGAGACACGGAGCGGCAATTACTTCCTCTAATTAATGGCCTAGGTTTTACCCAGTAATTTGAAAATGAGAGACTCCATAACCACCCCTAACACATGAGAGAGTCATTCCCCCATAAAGAGCTTTAAATGAAGATCTTTGAGCTACTGGTTACACGGGAGGCAATGAATTACTTGCTGCGTGTAGGAACAGACACATTATTTTTCGAGCTCAGAGAATTAAGTCTTTCTAGTCTGTTGGAGATGAACCCGAGCAGACGGGAGGCAGAAGCCGGGCGTTCCTGGCAGCAGCAAGCTGGCGGCGGTGCCACCGCCGGGGTAATTTACAGCTCTTTGTTGCTAGAGCGTAATACATTATTAATCACTCATATTTTAGGAGCTCCAAATTTATATTGGCTTTAATTAGACCGGTCTCTTTTTAATCTCCAAATGTGCACAGGACCAATGGCAAATGGGAACGTCACACCGAGGGGTGCATTCCGGAACACCATCGTCCTCTCCTTCCTCAGACCCACCTGAAGGTTTGCAGGTGGCCATTAAGATTCATGCCCATGACGATGCTGCTGTGCTCCATCCCTTGCACCTCCCAAGTCATCAGCGAGATCGCTTTGGAACTGCTTTGAGAAGGTAAAACTGAGGCTATTAGAGAAGGCACCTTGACCCATCTCTGTTGGAGGCAGGACCGGCGTGTCTGGAATGCAGCATCGACGCAGGAGGGTGAACGTTCCTGCACAGGAAAATGAGTGTTGAAGGGGAACGAGGCATTCAGAATGTGTGATCAGCGCTGTCTCCATCACTGGGGGAGGAGGAGTGCTGGTCCTTGTCCCCCTGGGTTACCGGGGCTGGCATGGACAGGTCCTGCAGAGCGTCTGGAGAGCAGGAGACCCTCGTGCAGCTCAGCTGAGAGTGCTCTCCTGGGTCTGTGCCCCCGAGAGACAGCTCCTTCCCCAGCAGCCACCTTCTCATATGCTTCTTACCCCTGGGATGCTCTTGTCTCTTCTCTTAACCTTTTTGGAGCTCTTGGGGTCCTTCGCTCTTCTCTTAACCCTCTCAGAGCCCTTGACCTTGGCTCTTCTCTTATCCCTCTCGGAGCCCTCGGCTCTGCCCCCAGCCCCTCTGGGCTGTGCCCCGGGTGAACCCCACGGGAGAGGGTCTCACTGGAGCGAGGGAGAGAAGAGCTCTTGAAGGCAGAGAGAGTTTGAAGCACGTTTAACTCACCCACAGCACCCTGGCTGAGAATTTAAATGAAATTACGCAGAAGAGAAGAGGTGACAGTAAAAGAGCCTAGCGCAGCGCAGGAGGGTGAATAGAGCAGGGCTGTACAAATGGAGGCAGCCAGGGGAACGTCCACACCACGTTATTATCTCCTTCCCCATTTAAAAACCCAATAAGAGGCTTTCAGCAGCATCCATGCTGGCTGCCTGGGGCCAAACGTGCCTCAAATAGGTACAAACCAGCACAGTGGTGTTCTTCCAAAATAAAAACCCTAACATCCCAAACCCCCACACATTCCCACTTTCAGCTCACCATAAAACGTGGGATTTCAGTCCCTCCATCCACCAAAGCTGCTGAACCTCCACACGTGCTGGTGCCCCTGGGGAGGGACGGGTGGCAGGGCAGGGGGACACCACCGAGCCGGGGGGCACCAGCCCCACATCGCACAGCACCAGGAGAGAAACGTCTGTGCTGGTGCCACGGAGGAGCCACGGAGAGGGTGGGCGAGAGGCGCTGCCCGTCTCCTCACACAAAACCTCTGCCTCCGGCTCTGCGGTCACCACGGGGAAGCTGCTGGGGGCTTCAGAAGATGCTTGTGGGGAGACAAAGTCTGGAAAATGAAGCAGAAAAATGCTCTCTGCCCAAAAATGAATACCCTGCTCCAGTCCCCAAAGTGCAGCCTTTGCTCTGACTCCCTGCCCCGCGGGGCTCGGGCACCCACTGGGGCCAGGGGGGGCTCGCAGGGACCAGCATGGGGAAGCCCGGCTGAGCCCCGAAGATGTTCAGTAAATAACAACGGGACCGAACAAGAGCTTGCCCATGAATGATTTGTCTCCCTGCCCCATACAGGGGTTCAGACCAGGCCATGATAAAAATCTGTTAAGATTAACAACTCGAAGAATTAGCCAGGAAGGAAATAACATGTCAGTGAGACCCCTCAGCCCTGTGCTGTGAAACACCTCCCCGACGGCGGCACCTGTAAGAGCCACATATTCACATCACTCGTGTGTGACCCTTCATTTCACACACACTCACGTTGCACAAAGATTTTCTTTTCTTCCGTAACACATAAACACCCTCACAGGTTCTTTCCACCATTGCCAGCTTCTGGGCACTTCAGGATTTTGTGCCGGTCTCCTTCCCTGCTCCCCAGGCTGCTGAAAAGAGGAGAAAGCTCTACCCCGATCCCAGAAGTGTCTTAAAAAAAAAAAAATAAAAGAAGTACAAGCCTTATTAGAAAACCAGATGAAAAGCTGAAATAAAATTATTGTACCTAAGGCAAAAAGAAAAAAAATCAAATCAGAACTCTCTCCCTTTTTTCTGTGTGTGTGTGTATATATATATATACACACACATATTTAGAGAACTTCAAACAATTTTGCTTCCATTTCAGCTAATCTTTTAACTCATTTTCAAGCACTTTTTAAAATGAAAAGACATTGGAACTCCTCCTCCTGAAAGTGCCAAGACCCAGTTTTTGTATGAACCATTTCAAACCGTTTATCCACTCAGCAGCTTTCTGGAGCGAGGATTCACTGAAGCTGCACAGGCATCTGAGGGCACCTGTACATTTAAATTAAAAAGAGGGGAAAAGTTTGATCCTGGGCCTCCCGGGCGCGTGGGAAGGGCCCTGCTGGGGTGGCAGCTCCGATGGGGCAGGTCCCCTCCTCCTGCATCCTTTCTGGGGTCCTCACCCCCGGGAGAACCAGCCCTGGAGCCTTCATTGTGCCCAATCCCTGGCTCTGACCCTCCTGCCCCGTCGCCCTGATTTAATCCCTTCAGAGAGAGAAATTCCCCTCAGTCCCAGCCACACAGACCCTCTGCACCGAGCTGCGTTTTATACCTCATCACCTTCATATTCCTCATCGCCTGGCAGATCACGTATGGAAATAGCAATGAGCCCTTTGGGATCCCCAGGGAGCACCCAAATTCCTGTTTGTTCCCTGCTGGTCACCCACTGGAGCTGCTGGGAGCCTCCTCCAGGGACCAGCAACCCCCCCAGCACCTCCCGGCCCCAGTGCCTGGTCCTGCTGCCGCCCACCCCCAGTCTCCAGCTTCAGGAGAAGCCTATTACTCCGATGTTTATTTCATCCTTACCCAAAGAGCAATAAAAAAGAAAAATAGTGGTTTCTATTTCCTTGTAGGAGAGGCAGCACCGGAGCTGGAACTGGCTTGGGAACGGCTGTTCCCTCTGCTGCCATCTCCCCCTACACACAGGGAATAAACACAGCACAGACAGGGAAGGGAACTCCGGGAGCTGTTAGGGGGTGATTTCACTGCCCTGGCAAGCAGAGCTTGGGTGTGTTTTAACTGCTCTGGTTTCTGCTGATGACATTGCACTGGGGCATCATATTTAAACCAAAAAAGCGCAGATCAGGAAGCTGTTTCTGCCCAGAAATAATTAGGAGACATTTTTTCCATATGAGCCACTGCTGTAACTTTCCTCATTAAAATATGTGGATATTCACAGAGTTCTGGGAACGCTCAGTTAACATTTTCATCTTTCATGGCAAGGTTTTCTGTTTAAGGACATTTTTCTTTCTTGTACTCCCAGTCTTGAGGCAGCAGCCATGACATGGACGCATCCCTGGATTTAGAGACCCCATCAGCTCTCAGGCTCCCTCTTTTCCCCCCGTCCAAGGCTCAAATCTGCTTTGAAACAGGCACAGTGCTCCGGGTCAGGGCGCAGAGCAAAGCCCTGGCTCTGCTCAGGGGCTCCCTTTGTCTGCAGGGTCCCCACTGGGAGCTCTAGAGGTGGGGACGGACAGGGATGGAGCGGGAGGGGATGCACTGGGGGGCAGGGGACACCCGGCAGTGAGCCAGCAATGCTCTACAGCTTCCCAAGAAGAGTCGGTGTCCCCACCACCACCCACCGCTGCATCGCAGCCAGTCACCACTGATGGGTTGGTGTCTCCACCGCCACCCACCCACTGCCGCATCGCAGCCAGTCACCACTGATGGGCTGGCATCAAATATGGTCCTGCGTCCATCCTTATCTCGTCTGGGAGGAGCTTTAAATGCCCTCTGTGCCCCTCACAGCAGTGGGACAGCTCAGGTGGACTGTTCTCTGCACATTGTGGCCAATCCCACACCCCCCTTGGGCTCGCTACCCCCCCAAAGTCCCGTGAGGAAGGTTGCCTGCCACGGAGGGCATTTGCCCAAGGAGCAGGGCAGTGGCCACGGAGGAGAGAGAGCACTGAGCCCAAGAGAGCCTGGGCTTCCACGGAGCCACTGGGTGGCAGCTGCCGTAACGGCTCCATCACTGACCTATTAGTGAAAATAATGGAATAATAACACACCACGGGAAAAGCAGCTACCGTGACAGTGAAGAGTGCAAAGGAGCTAAAAATTCTCTGATATAAATACTCCCAACAGGTGAGGGCTGAGAGGATGTTTCCTTCCCGCAAAGTTTCACAGCAGAATCCTCCAGGAAGCAAACACCATCGCTGGAAAAATGCTGTGTATGGCAGGGGAGCCCCATCCCAGAGGAGACATCTGGGGTGAAAAGTGGCTCTGAGCAGCAAAACAACAGAGATAAATGTCCACAAACATCCTGCCATGAAGGGAGCCCGAAAGGAGCGATGGTTTCTCTTGGAGGGGAGACAGATGAGGAAGGGCTGGAGAAGAGCCTGTGAACCCACGCTTGGCTGGCAGAGAAAGATTAGGGCTTTATATCCTCTGACACAAGATAAAGAAAGATGTTTGCTGTGAGAAATCCCAAAGTACCGAGAAACAGTCCCCACTGCCCAGCTCAGAAATGTGCTGTGGCAGCGCCAGGGGGATGCTCGTGCCCAGCGCCCACCACGGGGTCCCTGCTCTTAGACACAGGGCTGGGAGGCGTCACAAGGGCCAAAATGAGGGGTATTTTCCTGCTTACCCTACTGTGCTGATGGCCCCCCGGTGCTCTCTGGCTCTGCCCAGGAGTCCCACCAGAGCCCTGCCGGTGGGGCGGGCGGGAGGATTCTCCTCAGGAAGCTGCGGTTTTCCTGCTGCTTTTGGCAGAAGGTCAAGAAGGAGTGGAGAGCCAGAGGGACCAGTCTCACCAGCAGGGTTTTCTAGCTGCTGCCCCAGCCCAGCTCTGCTCAGCCTTCCCTGGCCAGCTCATTCCACAGGCCATGCTCCCAGTTAAACCAGTTCAGTCTCATCTGCCACAGGCTCAGCCCCTGTGATCTCCCCCAGCTCATGGGCCCGGACTGGTCTCTGATGCGGGGGGATCTTGATGCATCAAAGGATCTCAGGACCAGGATCTCACTTCAGAGCTGAATGTGACTTCAGAACTGGGTTGCTCTGGGCACGGGGACGGAGCAGAGACTTCCCCGTGTCCCTTTCTCATGCCTGGGGGAGATGGATCAAGCCCGAGACCCCTTCCTGGAGCATGTCCTGCTCTTGGAACAGGTCTCTTGGCTGCAGCATTTATTCATCCAAAAGGATAAGTCTCCACAGTCTCTTGGTTGGTTTGTTTAACAGCAACACAGCGGCGTTGTTCCCTGATGAAACACACAGCTTGTGCTCAGCCCCTCAGGCTCAATGAGCTTTTCCCGTCTGCCCAGACCGTGATGGTCCTTAGGCACAGACAAACATCTCTTTGGCTTGTGTACCCTCAGCTGAGATGAGTATATTGCAAAGAGAATCTACTTTTTTTTTTTCCCCCCAAAAAAGAAGAGTATTTTTCAAAGGGAGACAGCTGCTCCTGCTTACGTTACCTCAGCAGATCCCAACTTGTCACAGAGGAACTGAAAAGCAACAGAGAACCTCAGGTCTAGGAGAAGAGGGAATTAGCTGCAGCCACTGGGCAGGAGACTGGATGTATTGGCTGAACACCAGGTTAAGTCACCTCTGCGATACCTCCAACACCACATTTGTCTACACACACACTTTCAGAGCTTTTCTGGACAAAGCCCTGAACAGCCTGCCCTGGCTCTAGGATTTGCCTTTGAGGAGGGGACCGAGACCCCCAGCGATCTCTTTCCACCCAGACCTCTCTCTGCCGCTGCAAACACTCTGCTGCAACCTGATTTTTTCCATGATTCTGCTAGAACAGCACGGTCTCATCCCATTCTCCGTGGACCCTGCAAGCCCGGACCATGGTGCTGCTCCAAAAGCTCTTTTCCCGAGGGGTCTCTGGTGGGACCTCGGGGTCCCCGGCCGGCATCGCCCCTCACACCCACCTCGTGCTGCCATTGTTAGCACAGATCACAGGCTCCTGAGTCTGCACCAGCCTCTTTCCATGGGATAAGGGCACAGCATTCCCGTGGAAAATGCCAGCTCCCGGCATGGGTGCAGGCTTTGCCCTGGCTGGGATCGCCTCGGCACCATCCCCGGCACCGGGGAGCCACGGCTGCCACCGTCACGGTCAGCGGGAGGGCGTTTCTGCTCTTCTCGCTTGCCAAAATCCACCGGAGAAACAGAGCGAGTCTTAATAAAGCGGGAGGGATGTGTCACTTCCCCCGCGCTGCCTCTGCCAGGTTGGGGTTAATTAGATAATTACTCACATGTCACCAGTCTGTCAGGCACAAACAACACGGGGATTGCCAGCCGGGAAAGCCCTGGCTCCCTGATAACTCCATTCCAGCCGCCTTGTGGGAGCATCCCCCGGACGCTCACACAGATGCCTCGGGTCGGCAGAGACAGTGCCCTTCCACAGCCCAGGATTACCACAATTTTAACTTTTGGGGGTTTACTTTTTGCAACACATCAGCTTAGTTGCATGATTCAGTTAAGGTGACATCCATGCAATGGAGGTTGTTCTCTGTGGCGTGCGGATGGGATCATGGCTTGGGTGAAGTCTCTGAAAGCTCTCCATGAGCACAGAGCCAGCTCTTCCATCAGCACAGGAGCGTTATGCGCTTCAGACCGTGTTTTTATGCTCAGGGTAAAGCATTACCATTGACCTAGAAGGTGATGGTAATGTCTTATCACACATTTTCTAGCACAAATACAGTATCATTTTCAAGCCATCAGATCTTGAAGAATTACATTTCAACTGATGACACTTCCACATCTGTAACACGAAGCAAGGCAGCACCTTTTAAAGTCACACAGAGTGATACGTTATCCCATGATGGAATGTCTCACAGAGTTCGCCTAATAAGGCAAGGTGTGAAAATGGTGTTGAGCCAGAGCTTGTGTTGGGATTGCCGAGCGGAAAACCTGCATGGGCAGTCTGAGGGATGGTGCAGGTGCCAGCACGGTCTCTGCAGCTCCAGGGAGCTCCAGTTCTGGAGAATGCAGAGCTGTTCTTGCTCCTCCCGGTCCCCCGACCCTCCTGAAGTGAGATCCAGGGATTACCGGTCCTTTGGCATGGTTAACTCTCTTCTGCTACATCCTCCGCAGCCAGTGGTGATGAGCAGAATTAGAAATGCTAAAAATACCCCCACTATGTAGCGCTTTGCTACAGAAATGGCCACATTCCCAGCAGCAAGCTCAGATCCAGCAAATGCACCCGCAGCCACCCCAGTCCTGGGAAATTTGTCTCTGTCCGTTGTTAACAAGTGTAGACGTTTACTTCTCAGGTGTGTAACCACCATCAGTGGACACCAGGGCTTGCACCGTCCCCCAACGGACCAATTCGTGAAGGACAGAGACGCACAATAAGAAGACCATCCTCTCCAAGAGAGGCCGTGCCGTCTTTCCACCCCTGCCGGCTGTGCAGACGCCCATCTGCAGCCCACCTTCTCCGATCTGTGAGCCTCCAGCAGGACCAGAGATCCAGCTCAGGGTGCAGAACCTTCAGCTCCTGCTGGAATGGGGTGAACCCCTCAGAGATTAAAGACCTTTGACAAAGGCATAACCCAACCTCACCACATTCCCCAGCTAGAAGTGCACGCAGCCAAATTCACACAAGCCTCTTAATACAGAGCCAGAGAAGAACCTGGCACGTTTCACAGGCCCTGTGGCAGCAGCTCATTTCTCTCTCCCTCAAACTCCATGGATCTGACACCACAAGCAGTGAGGAGGAACGGTGCAGCCCGAGAGGAACGGCAGAGTGGGAGCTGCACCAGGCAGCAGCCTCACGGAGGAGGGAGGGAGCGGAACTTGGCAAGGACTGAAAGTCAAAATATTTTATGCAAAGAGTTTATGGTGAGAATCGTGATGTTTGGCATTCAGATACACAGAATTTCCAAGTGCCCAAGTACAGTAGGAGACAATCAAGTGTCTTCTTCAAAAGCTCTCCCCCCCGCACACCGTGACCCTGTCACAAAGGGCCGAGGAGCAGCCAGGACCGTGTCCCTACAGTCCCTCCCAAGGCAGAGCACAGCGCTCACCCGGTGTGACACCGCTCCATGGATCTCCCAGGGATCCTAACGGTCCTGCAACACCTTTGCTGCAGCCTGAGCTCCTAGTTCAGCATTTTCAGCTCAGATAATGAGGTTTTGCCTCCATAAGTCACGCCTGGGGGTGTCAATCTGCACTAGCTCTTCACTCCACCGGCACAGGGTTGACACACGAGAGGCTGATGCCAGGGTAACTGAGCCACCCTCACAGGCTGGTCACATCTAGTGGTCTCTGCTTCGTAGGTGCTGACCCACTGGCCCCCAGACCAGCCACAGAAGCTCACAGGGGGCACCTTCTCACAGCTGGGCAGAGGTGGGCTTTCTGCTCAGCTCCCAGCACACACAAAAAACATCGGGAAATCTGATGGACCCGGTTGGTATTGGTTAAAAATTAGCAGGAAGGGCCAGATGGTGTGCCTGGCTGGGCACAACTGGATACCAGCACATACTGCACTTATACAGTAATATAAGAAGTCAGCATAAGGAATGCACAGGCCTCGTGCCATACGCCGGGGCAGTGCCGTCCTGGGGGCCTGCAGCTGCGGGGCCAGAAGCCCCCGAGAGCGGCACCAAAGAACTTTATGCCCTATTTCATCAGGGACCCTCACCCTGTCACCGGGCTGCCAGCCCAGCTCCAGGCAGTGCTGCACTGACCCGGGGGTACCAGGCTCTTTTTTCTTACTACAGCTTAGATTTCCTCCCTCGCCTCCAGCAAGGGACAGTGCCTGTGATGGCATCGCTGGTCTCCGGAGACCATGGTGCACAGCAGAAAAGCAGCATTTGTGCCAAGGCTCTGAGCATTCATGCACCGGGGGGTGTGTGTGAGGCACAGACAGAAACTTCACACGAGTCCATGATTGAACAACAAGCCCCAGGCCTGAGCAGCAAAAGCAGAAAGATTTGCACCTTCATGGCCAGTTACCACGTTGTCCATGTGCATTTGGCTCATGGAGGTGCAGCACACGCAGAGCAGCTCCATCCACGGAAGGAGCAGTAAATGCTGGGAAAGGGGGGACAAGGAAAAGGAGGTTGCTCCTGGAGCCCAGAGATTAGTCCTCGGCGCAGAGGAGGCTGTGGGAGCCCTTGGCTGGGGCAAAGCCGGGCTGGGCTCACCCTGCTCCATCAGCTGCTGGCCCTCTGCAGCCCCCGGGCCACCAGCACTAGTGGCCAGGAGCCAAGGCGGGTTTCTCACGGCTCCGGTGCCTGCCGTGATGGTGTATATCCCCCGGGGGTTTTGCTGGGAAGGAGCAGCTCAGGAATGAATGACATTTATTCTTGTTCAGAAGAAGAATAATGGCCTCGATTACAGGCTCTCTTACACCAGTGCCTGTCGGTGGCTTCCCCCAGAGCCTGAGCAGACGGCGCAATCCACTGCCTCGTTCCTTGGCTGGCAGGAAAATCCGTCCCGGGAAAGCAGGCACGACCTGACCAGAACACACAACGGCCTGCAGGGCAGAGTATTCCTGCCTGAGCTGCATCCCCTTATAAAACAAGCAGCAAATACAGGTATTAAACTTGACTTCCCAGAGCAAAGTCTAAGTTGAACCTGAACGTGCCTGGCATCTTCAGGGGAAAAAACAAAACGGCTGCAAAATGCAGTTCAGCAGCTTGTGAGAGACCCGCTCTCAGAACTCCTCCACTCGACACCAACACCAGGGCGTGTGACAGGTCTGAAACGAGCCAGCACCCTGAAATAAACTCCGTGGGTCCCCAGAGGCCACCTCACTCCCAAGAAAACACCAAATACCAAAACGCAGGCATCCTGTGCCATTGCAGATATCCTATCCAATGCCATGGGCTTCATGGGAGACCCAAAGGAAAAGGCAGGGGATGCCAACTGCGACACTCCAGATCACCTCAAACATCATCAAATCTGTGCGCTCTGGTGCCCAGCTCTTACCCTGGTGTCTGCAGAGGGCGAGGGAATCATCTGGGATGCCCATTTGCAGGCAGCATTGCATGGCCAGGCAAACTCCAGATAACTGAGAGCCAGCCAGCCCCATGGCACTTTCTGTGAGGGTTTCATGTTCTCTGCCTCCCCCGCCATGGTTTAAGCTGCATGTTTTGCTGATCTTTGAAAAAAAGATACCACCCTGCTAGGCATGCGAAAACCACCGCACCCAACAGCTTCTAAAATGCCAGATCTGAGACGTCTGTCAATCTGTGAGTGGGTGCACAAAGACCCAAATGAAACAGAAAGACCCTCCCCCTGGGGACCAGCTCACCAGTTGTATGATTTTTTTTTCTTAATTTTGAGGAAGGGGGATTAGCGTGGTGATGCACAATTGTTTGACATTAAATGCAAGGGAAATTGTATCCGTTGCCATGCAGATGCAGACAATAGCAAACCCAACACCATTGAAAGTCAGCAGCTGTCAAGGAGCACAGCTCCTTGCCCTGTCAGTGCGGGTTCCAGGCAAGGTACGGACAAGAACATAAAGAAAGGGCTAAAAAGCAGAGGGAATCAGCCGCAGCCCGAGCCAGGCTGACTGCAGAGCCCTGCCACCGCAAACCCCCTCGGACCCCCGCAGTTACACACACCTTCTCTGACACGGGGGGAGGTTTTGCCTTCCTGCTGTCCCCTCTCTCCCCCCGGGGCTGGTTCTGTGCTTCCGTGGCTGGAACCTGCCCCGTCTCCGCATTCCTGGGTGGCTCCATCCATGCAGACACCTGGCCTGGACACCCCTTCCCCCCGGGGTTTTCCCAGCACCTCCAGCAGCCAGAGCCCAGCCGGGCCAGCCGAGCTTTCCGTGGCCAAGGACAGACAATTTGGGGCTCTTTCCACCCACCCTGGGCCAGCACAAGCCACCGCAGACAGACAGACGGCCACGCTGTGTGCACATTGCTGCAGAGGCTGCTCTAAGACATGGGAGAGACCCACTCCCCCAGCCCCAGCCCGGGGGGTCTCCGGGAAAAACTGTGCAGAAATAATCACACTTTAAAATGATTTGTGTTGGTTTTAAATGAGTTTTTCCTTTTCCCCCCACACCTTCCAAGTGTTTAAATCAAGATGACTTAAGAAGACCAGCTCATCTCCACCGGCCCATGAGAGACCGACTGGCTGCAGCCCCTGTGCCAGGGACACTATTGTTATTGATTTTTCCAATGAAAAGCCTGACAGCACGGCCAGTGCCTACAACAGCCTGAGACAAATAACCTCTCATAAATTTCCTGATGAATCTGTGTTTTCCACGCTTTCTCCCCTTCGGTACGGAAAGGTCTCATGGGCAGCGAGCCCCAGCCCTCACGGGGCTGTGCGGGGGCTTTACTCCTCAGTCTGGCATTGAACCCAGATGACAAATAAAACCCACTCTGGATTTCTCCAAAATGAAAATGTTACGGTTTTCTTATTGAACTAAAAATCTTTTTTTTTTTAAATTTCATTTAGAGGGTTTTTTTTTTTCATTGTAATCTGAAAAAAGACCCCAGAAAAGAAAAAAGCCACACTGTGTTTCAGAACATTAATTTGAAAAGAAAAATGGGATTGTTTTCTTTAAAAATCTCAAGATTAAACATTTCAGCTTTCCCCTGAACAGTTACACTTTTTGATTTACCTTGGATATTTGAGTAACTTCACTCAGGCTCCATTTTTCAAGGAATAAGTCATTTTCTAGCAGAACCCTTCTTACAGGCAGAATCCAGCCTTGGCCAGACCCTGCTCCAACAGCCCCTGCCCTTGCAAAATTACAGTCAAAATCCATTACAATTGCAACCAGCCCAGCCTTTCCCTCAGCTGTATCTTCTGTCTGACAGGGTAAAACCCTGTTCATGCAGTATTTTGCAATAATCTTCTCTCTGAGCATGATTTCCCCCTGACACCGAGATACCTGATTTCCAGATCCATTTTCCTCCCACCAGCTTTTCTCCTTCCATTGCTTTCTTTTTTTTTTTGTTACCATGCAATTTTTACTGGTGGGAAAAAAAATTAGACTCTCTTTAACCACCTTGCCTTCCCCAATATGATCCAATCTACCAGCGCTGCTGGCCCCATCCCTCTCCTCCCAGGGCTGCAGCCCACGCCGCAGGGAGAGGGGGCAGATGGAGGAACCCAGTGGGGGTTTAATTGAGATGATGGGACAGATCCCATCTCCAGGGGGGTCTGACAGCCCCGGGTGGATCAGACTCAGCTCAGCCCTTACAGGGGGACACAGAAGGGTGTTGGAGCTGCCCCATCCCCTCCTGCCAGGACAGACCCACTGACAGCGGGCACCTTCCAGCAGATGCTTTAGGAGCTTTCATGCCCGTTGCTCCCCAGGATTCCTCCTCCTGTGCCTGCACGGCGATGCAGAGATGGGCTGCTCTCTCCTATCTCTCCCCCTCTTCCCCCCCATGGGGTGGGGGCTGCAGCTCCCCACGACCCTCTGGTCTCACTCAGCACGGAGTGGCAAATAGCGATATCGATGGAGCGAGGAGCATCCCTGGGGTCTGACATGGGCACGGCCTCATCCCCCCACAGAGAGAACATCGCTGCCCCCACCCCAGAAAAAGCCGAGTGTAGAGGCAAACCGATCACCCCCGGCCCTGTCTGGGCAGCCCAGCACACACCAGTACAGACCAGTGCAGCACAGGCCTCCCTGCAACCGGCTTGCTTCAAGTACAAAGAAGGGACCCCGTCAGATAAAGGTCCCGGGTGCATCACCACCCCTCACCAGAGCACCAGGTTTTGTCAGGGGGGGCTCCCACACCAAACCCTTTTTTAGGTCAGCAATGCTAATGACACCACTATCGTTTTCAAGTCCTTTCACTAAGCACAGGCACTTCCCCTCTTCCCTCTCGTTGTTTTTGAGGCAGTTAATGAGCAGCAGAAGCCCTTGCTGAGGGTTTTTTTTTTCCCACTATCATGTATAATAAATGCGGTTTTGATTAAATTTTTACACGTTGCTTAATGCATCAAACAGGAGCACGATATTCCACTGGCAGCACAACACCCCCCCCCAGCAGAACATTCCCTTCCCAAACCGTTCCTGCAGCAAGTGCCACTTCCCCGCTCGGCAGCGAGGGCTGTGACAGCTTCCTGGGGGATGCGAAGGCAACAGCTGCTCCCAGGCTTTCAATCAACACGACTTAATTTTTACAACTCCAGTGCAAACATGTTTATGGTAAATAACCCATCTCAGACGGAGTGAAACCAGGTAACCTTTTCAGTCTGTGCAAACATACACTTGTTTCTGGCAGAAACTTGGAATCTTATTCATTCTTAGCACTGTATAACTGAGTAAAACAAACGGTCTGTTTAAACCAGCTTTAGTCAAACTTGAGTCTCATTAAAGCGAATCCCAGCCTTGGCTGGGGCAGTGGGGTTTAGGCAACACGGGTGTTTTTCCCAAAGGCCCCACATGTTCAGTCATGCGCCCAGGAGACACTCACCACTGCCTGTTTGGGGATGAGGAGAGGGACATCACTCTTGCCAACACCATGTCCTGCTGCTGGAGCTGCTGGGCTGGGAGTCCTGGGCAAATCCAGCGGCATCCTGGACGTAGAGATGCTCCAGAGGCCAGAAGAGGTCCTTGCTACTGCCCTGGCTCCAGGCTCACCCACTCCTTGTCTCATTGGCTCCTGCTCAGCCGTCGGGTCCCTCTTTGCCGTCACATCCCCAAGGAAGGGAGGACACTGGGGAAGGGACAAGTCCCAGCAGGTTCCTACAGATGTCAAGCAACAGGGGAGAAATCATCCCCAGAAGCCAACCAGACACCAGCCTGAGCAACCCTCCTGCCCACAGGCCAGTGCTTATAACTCCTTCCAAATCTCCACCAAAGGAGCTGCAGCAGCTCAGGGGTGATGAGCTCGTCAGTGTTTGGGCGATTACAAGGGAGTGAGGAAAGGCTCAGGTGAAGAGCATCAGGAAGAAATCTCATTTAGAGAGTATCAGCTGTTTCTCCATTACCCAGGCCACTTCCTCGGGGTTTTCTCCTCCTCTGTGTGGCACAGAACTCCTCGGCTCTGGCGGGCAGAGGGGCTGTCAATGCTGCTGGCAACAGCCTGGGGTGCGGGAGCCAAACACAAGGGGTTCCCAGGAATGGCTCGGGGGTCCCCGAGGGGCCAGGCTCCTGCGCACCCCCCAGCTGGAAATTGCTCCTCACCTCAGGCAACGAGTTAAACCCACATCAGGGGGACATTTCCCGAGGGGACACACACAGCGGGCAGTCGGGCACGCTGTGACCCGCAGTGGTGTGACATCAGGCAAGGCTCCTTTGGAGCAGAACGTGGTGTTTTGGAGCAGGCCAGCAAAGGGGGTGGGCGTGCGGGGTGGGAGAGGGCAGCACTCACTGCCCCTCACAGGCATGCGTGAGCTTCCCAGCCCCCCGGGGAGCGCTGAACAGCCCCCCCCGCGTCACTGAGGAAGCACCTGGGAGCTAAGAAAAAAAAAAGTAAAATAATGTTTGAAGTGCCCCATCAAAAACCACATCCTTTTGATGAAGAACGCCCACACCTTTTCCTGCTACAAGAGAGACTGAACAGAACTAGAAGAAAAAAGGCGACAGAGGGTTTGAGCTGTGGCGCAGAGCTCGGCTCCGCACGGGGGGGACAGACACGGCCCCGCAGAACCAGCCCTGGGGCCTGTGCTCCTTCCAGAGCCACGGCTGGGACCCTCACGGCCCCAGAGAGACGGGGGGCCCCAGGTCCTGTCTCTCCCACGCCCCCGCTGCAGGGACCGGCTCTGCCCGAGCTCTGCCTGAAGGCTCCGTGGCCATTTCCCCGGCAGCAATTACCCCTTTCCCGGCTCTCCCAACCCACACGGTGTCCCCGAGCTGTAACGGTGTTTTATGGATTAAAGCTGGGGAACTGAGAGAAACAATGCCATGGAGATTACAGCCGGCGCTTTCATTGGGAACTGGGGAGGGATTTCCATCAATGAATCACTTGACCGTCTTTTATTTCATTTAGGATTTTATTACAGAACTTTGTAGTAGCAGTTGTGATTAATCTGGATAATTCCCTCTGGCAATAAACACTAGGGCAGTAAATTACACGTCATTAACTGGCCGTTGCCCACCAGTGCCACCCAGGGGGAGGGTCTGCCGCTGGCGGGGAGGGGGAGTGGGGCATCGCTGTGGTTGGGGGGTCACAGCCCATTCCAGCCGTGCTGGGCTATGGGAGAGGGGGTTTGGGGCAGGGGGATGTTCAGCAATGTGTCCCCACTACCACCCTTTGCCTGCTTCTCAGGGCAGGGTTGGAAGCTGTTGTGCAGGATCTCTAGGAGCCCTGGGACCCTCCTGCCCCGGTTAAAGACCAGTTTGTAACTGGGGATGAATGACAGCATGATGGGCCAGGTTTCCAGTGGGAAAAGGGACACACAGCACCTGAAAGCAGGAACCGGTGTTCCTGGGCCACAGGGTCTCTGGCTACCCGGACAAACAGCAGAGCCCCCTCAGAGAAGGTGCCCTGCTCTGTAAATCCATTTTTTGCCCCTTTCCCCCCCAAAAGTGAGCTCAATTTACCTCCAAGGGAGGTACCTCATGGTGTGGGTTTGGGGATGGCTTTGCTTAGAGGCTGTATCCAGGATGCTGTATCCAGCTACACTGACCCTGGTGCGTTTATCACCATCTTACACGCAGGAGAGCGGTGTCTCACTGATGCCGGAGCAGCCAGGAGCAGCTCCCGGGTCCCATTAACTAACCTGGCACCAACCCATCGAGCCCGCGTGTGAGGACAGGCCCTTCGGAGAGGGCAGCCTGGGAAAAGAGTGGGAAGGAGAAAGGAGCCCAGAGAGTGGCTCCGGCGCGTGTCCCCGAGGGCTCCGTCCCACCCAACCTGCCCTCGCTCTCTGGAGCCCTTCCCTGGCACCCCACCTGGGCCAGGTTCCATGCCGTTATTCCTGCTGGTGCCGTTCCACTCAGTGTCAAACTTCCCACAGGAGCCCCTCAGGTCCTGGGGAAAAGCCCCTCCACCTTGTGCCCGTCACTGCCTGAGCTGTGCCTGGGAAACACCCACACTGAGGTCCCTGGCCTCGGCCGGGTGGGCTGGTTTTCTCCGGGGGAGACAGGAGGTGGCACCAGCCCCAGCCAGGTGCCCCCAAAGCGAGGGGGACACGTTCCATCTGCGTGGCCCCCGGCCCACCATCCGGCTGCCTGTCAGGAGGGATGAGCTGGGGCTCAGCCTGGGCTGAATCACCGACACATGGGGAGCTCCGCGTGTGTCTGAGCCGGCAGATGCTGCTCCTCCTGTCTGCCAGCGCTGGGTTTCTGCCAGGAACCAGAAGGAGAAGAAAACTGGAAGGAGCGGCTGCTCTGAAGGCAGCAGGATGGAAAGTGGCTCTTGTTCACGGCTCTTGCCCCGCAGCTCCGATTTGTGAGGCTTTTGGGGCAGGAGTGTTATCGGGCATCCCTGGGGCTGTCCTGGGTCGAACGGAAGGACGGAGTGTCCCCACAGGAGGTCGGTGCAGGACCCGGAGAGCCCCGCGGTGCCGGGGATCACAGGCAGGTGATGGTAAGGGGGAGCTGAGCTGCCAGCAGCGCGGAAAGTGTGGATGGGGGTAGGAGCAGGGGTCCACACCGAGGGCCTGAAATGAGTTTGTGATTCAGGTCCGTGCGAGGAGTGACCCCCCGGTGTGCGGGGAGCTGGTGCAGCAGCAGAGCCGCGGGATGCGGGAGGCGGGATGATGGATGTGGTCCAGGCGAGATGCTGTGCTGGTGCAGGGATGGAGACTCCAGCACCCTCTGCCCGTCCTCACGCCCCCCCAAAGCCCCGCTCTCTGCCAGGAGCTCTCTCTCCAGCCGCTCCTCCCTGGAGAGCCCAGGGACTGCCGGCACTGGAGGGGAAACAATCTGATCCAAGGCACATTTTGAAACGTTTTCTATTTCCCCGGAGAGGCTGCAGCAGTAGTTCTGAAGGGAGAACAGTTAATGCTCAATTTAGCTCCACATGACCTAATTTGCCACCGCTTATTCAACAAGGGAGAAGCAAAGTGGAGAGAAACCCTTGCACATGGACCTTGGGAGCTGCCGAGCTCCCGGGGGCACCACGGGAAGGGATCTTTCTGCTGCGGCGCTCGTGCAGGTGGCTCAGCGATGAGCTGGAGACACGAACCGGTGCCACTGGTGCTGGAGTCACGAACTGGTGGTCCCTCATTGGGTTCCTGGTCCCCTGTGAAGCTGGGCTCTGGTGTTCCAGCTCCTCCAGCAAGACCATGGCTAACGAACATCTTCCCTCGGGCCACCTCCTGTGATCGCTCTCTGTGGGGAGCTCGGGGGGGTTACCTGCTCTGTCCACCCTGCGCATTACTACACAAGTCACTGGCAGGGAATTGAATACTTTTTCTAACCCAAAAGCACAGTGCCTTTAAATCTAGTATTTCTGGGCTAGTTTGTGACCCGTCCTTCTGCCTGGTCCCTGCTCTCCCAACAGCCACGCTCCCCCCACAGCCGTCCCTCTCGAGGGGGCAGCTCCTTCCCCTTCCCCCAGACCTCTGTCTCCCGCCTCCCTGCCCCTGTCACCTACATGTCTCCATCCTTCAGGTGGTCTCGGGACCATGATTGCTGAATCTCGGGTGCTCAGGTGATGTTGCTGCCCATCGTGTTCTGTTCTTTGGGTTTGGGCACCTTTCTGCACCACCTGCCCTCCCGCCGAGACCCCAGGAAGAGAAACGCAGATATTCCGAGTTGTGCCCTCCTGCCATCTCCCTGTCGCTGGAGCGCAGGCTCTCCGCTAACAAATGGCACGGGCCGTGGTCTTGTTGGAAGCCAGAGGCTTCGCAGCGCCCCTGTTCAGCCCTCGGTCCTGTCGTCAGCTGTCAGGACGGCTCCGTCCCCTCACCCCTTCACGGGGCTCTTCTGCTGCTCCCACACACCTGCCTTCCCATTCCCGCTCCACAGCGGCTCTGCTGCAAACCCCTTCCCCGCTTCCGTCCCTCTCCCAAGCCAAACCTCCCCCCGAACAATCTGTGGGGTTTCATCTAAAGCCAGAGGTGCCTTTCGGCAGCAGGAGATGGTGCCGCCCCATTTCCCTTCCAAAGGGCCTGTTTCCAACGCGCCCTTACTCTCACATGTAATATGCAATATTTTTATTTAAGAAAACAAGGATAAATGTTTACTGGTAAACATTTCAGGGAAGCGTGCCAACGAGCATATCCTCCTATTCCTTACAGAAATGTAAAACATCAGCACGCTGCCAACCACAAGGATTGTAATGTTTTTGCTTTCATACATAAAAATGTCTTACTAATTAATCATCCTCTCACAGTAGCCAAAACTGAGGCAACTCTGCCATATGCTGCTGCGCGCCGGGGCTCCGTGAGCTGTGAAATATTTAATACTAATCAGACATGGAGAATATTGCTCCCTCTCTGCACAAGCAACTGCGCACCGTTGCCTCAAAACGAAAGGTCATACACCCCCTCCGCGGCGCGTCTCCCGCGTCCCCCTCCATCTGCTCCGGCGGCACGTCGCTCCCGGCGGGGGTCTCGCCGCCCTGTGCCCGCCCGGGGTGCCCGGGCACTGCTCCACACAAATCAGGATCAACCGCAGCCGCCAACGGCAGGAAAACTCAGGTGAAGCGACGCGAGTGACAGAAATACCTGCCGCGAAGGCGATGCCTGACAATTGCTGCCGCTTCCGAATTTTCACGGCATGTAGAGGGGTGGCGAGGGGATGGGGCACCCCTTCCAGGAGAATTAGGGATAGACGAGGCTTCCCAACAGGCTTTAACGTCACAAGCACAAGCTCGTCTCCAGAATAAATCACAGATTCGTGCTGGTCTCACCAAATGGCTTATGTCAGAGCCCCTCCCAAAGAAATTCCCCAGAGCAAGTTCAAAAAATGCCTTAAAATAGATTTAGAACATTAAGAAGTGGTTAAAAAAGAGGCAAAGACTTCAGTTCCACGAGAAGCCATTTCGTTTTTCAGAGTCTCAATCTGCTGAGAAGCAGTTTTTCTGACGCCTGTTCTGATCTTTTGTTTCCTTCAAAACAGAGAAAATCGTGCTCTCACTCCCACGATGACACTTCTTCTGTCTCCTGAGAGACGGGACCAGGAGGAGCCTCCGTCAGAGCAGGTACAGAGCCTCCTGCTGCTCGGTGGCGCTGGGCAGAGCCGAGAGCCAGCCCCATCCCATGTGGAATAGGTCCCACCACACCACGTCATTGGTGCTTCTCACCTCACCTGGAGCTCAGCTCAGTGACCTCCACTCCAGCAGCCTTGGGGTGGTCTCGCTCCAAACCCGGGGCTCCAGAGACCCCAAACAAACCAAAGTGGCCCAAAGCCAACCTCAAATGAGAACAGCCTCCTGACAAGGCTGCATTGCTCGGCTCTCCGAGAAACCTCACGCCACACCTTGGCTGCCCAAGGCTGGGAAAATATCAGTCTTTAAAAAAAAAACAACCAACCTTTGGAAAAAAAGAAACCAAGAGATTATGAAGAAAAAACCCCGCAGATTCATCAGAGAGCGTGGGCTGTGTGCGGGGGGGGGGCAGAAGGTTAAGGGGTGGGGATGGGGAGAGACCCCACAGATTCCCAGCACTCGGAGCCTTTGCAGACTCCATCCCGGAGCACTGCTCTCCCACCTCCACGGGTGTCCCAAGCATATCCCCACAAAAACGTGGCCCTGTTGGGATGGGAAATGAAGAACAACATGGGATGTGCTGCCAGAGAGCCAGAACCAGCTGGACGAGTGCTGAGGGATGCTCTCCCCACACCGGGAAGCACAGGGGCTGCAGGAACGAACCCCAACAGCAAATTAGCGACCCACAAATGGAGAGTATGAAAATCCACAGGAACATCTCAGACCTGCAGGAGAAGGAGACGGGTGGCTGGAGGAGAAGCCAGAAGGAAGAGGCTGAACTGCCCTGATGCTCTGCCTGTCAGACACGGAGCAGTCAGAGCGCTCCTCTGTCACCTCGGGCACGGGACCCACCAGTGACACAAATCCTGCACAAACCTGGGGAGATCATGGCCCCGGACAACCAGGGACACAGGGGCCCTCAGGACCGCTCTTCCTGTGCTAATACCTCCAAGGGTGACCAAAAGTCGAACAAGCTCCAAGTCC
This sequence comes from Xenus cinereus, assembly GCA_025774025.1. Taxonomy (NCBI): domain Eukaryota; kingdom Metazoa; phylum Chordata; class Aves; order Charadriiformes; family Scolopacidae; genus Xenus; species Xenus cinereus. The sequence continues at coordinate 395,693 of JAOXJK010000062.1, forward strand.
AGTGTCGGGAGAGGGTTGCCCTGTGGTAGCCGAAGCAGCAAGTGCAAGAGCCTGGGAGTCAGCACACGGGTCCAGTGGCTTCACCGCTGCCCACAGCAGCCCCTGCCACCCCAAAAGTTCAGACCCCCCCGCTGTGCTCCTCTCCCATCACCACCGAAGAGCACTGAGCCTCCTCTGCTGATGCTCAAAGCGCTGCCGTGTGACGAGGACCTGGCAGCGCTTGGGCGAAGCACACACACCTCCAGGAGCTTTTTGAGGCTCCAACTGACCAAGATGCCTGGAGGAAGGAGAGGGAAGGTGCTGCCTCCTCACCCGCTCGGCTCCTCATCCCTGTGCGTCTCCATCGCCGCCCCCACTTGCTGCTCCCCCAACAAAGTGCCTGCAGATCACATCCCACCCCAGCAACCCCAGGTAAATCATGCGGAGCCCACAACTCTGGGTATGACATTTAATAAACGGTGTGGATCATACACAGCACCTGAGACTCACGTCCTGGTGGGTGTTATCGGTGAATAAATGCCTTAAAGGGCTTTCTTTTTAATTATATTCATAAAGAACAGAGGTGTATCAGTCACTGCCCTTCCATTACAGCTATAAAGAGAATCACAAACAAATCATTAATACACATAAAAATGGCAGGTAACTAATTTAAACATTAGCATAAATACTATCCTATGACTTTATTACCAGCTCAACCTTCAGGAGGGGAAATCAATAGCATTAATTCAATAACATCTTCCAAATTAGTTATTACCAGTAGGTAGGAGGTGGTTTGCCAGAGCTCAGGGCTGAACTGAGAGACCATTAGGGCCGCCCAAAGGGCTGCTGGCGAGCAGTGCGAGGGTCTGCGTGGCCGTGGGTCGCTGCTCGGAGGTTACGCTGACGAGGCTTCCCTGGGTGGGGGGGTGGCACAGGCTGAGCAGCCCCTGGGTGTTCTGCACCCCTCAAACACCCCAGGGCTCAGCCCTTTGCTCTTCACACGCCAGGATGCCCCAGAGCTGGACACACAATTTACCACCTGGGCTAAAACCATCCGCAGCCAGAGCAGCCCCTTCACCAGCCACCCCGAGAGGCCGCTCCGGGAATCCCCCTCCCGCTCCTCGGACCACAAGGACTCAGGCTCCCCGGGGCAACCTGCTGAAAGCCACCAGCAGAGCTTTCCTTTTCATAGCCTTGAATCTTTTTTTGCCGGCTTTTACTCTTTTTACCCCTCAGGTGGGGAGGTGTTTGCTCGGAAGAGGAACCCGTGGGCAGAGGGGTAGTCCCCGGCCATGAGTCCCGCTCTGTGCCAGTGGCTGGCCCCGCTGGGCAACTACTAGCCACCTGCCCGGGGCCCACTCAGCCTGCAAAGGGGTGACGCGCTGCATGGCTGAACGCTGCTCTGTGCCTGGGGAATAATTCCCTAAAGGCAAAATTGGCCCTATTCAGTTAATTGAGTGGGCACCACATACACAAGAAAGAAAGAAAGAAAGAAAGAAAGAAAGAAAGAAAGAAAGAAAGAAGCTCCATGACACAGAGTCCTTTCAGAGAATGGGGAGAGCAAGAAGAAATCCATTGTGTGTGTCAATTAACTCCGCAGCCAAGGTGTTTGGACACGCACTGAGGGGGAGAGGAGACTCTCCACACCAGCGTGAAGAAATGGGTAATTACTTCCCCTGCACTGGGGAGACACACAGACTAACGAGGGGAAGGATAAAGGGCCTTTTATTTGCTTTTTGGCCTCGTGTTATGGATGGTGAGGGCTCTCTCTGTGCCTCTCTGCTCCTTGCTGAGCCGCACCAGGCTCTGTGCGAGGCAGTGCCCGTCCCCGCCTGTCCTGGCCAGGGCAGGGATGAGCAGGTCCAGGCAACAGCCCACCCCACCCTTCCCAGCAGACAGCACCTCATCATAGCCCAAAAGAGGTCAGAAGAAGAGCTCTTCTGCATCACAGACTGCCTTGCAGCCTCTGGGCTGGCTGGTATAAAGCCCTGCAGCCCCACCAAGCCCTGCAGCCCCACCAGCCAAGCTTCACCCCACAGCTCTCGTCCCCTCGGATGCATGGGGCAGAGTCTCGGGGCTGAGATGTTCACCAGCCTCCTAGACCAGGTACCATCTAACCTTGGACGTGTGGGGCAGGATGCCAACCACTCTCCTGCCCTGACCCGCAGGCTGGATGCCCACCTCGCCAAGATGCTCAGACCGCCTCTGAGCTTTGCTGATGCTCCAGCCCCACAGAAGCCTGTCCATGGCAAGTTTGCAGCTGGAAGACAAAGCGTGTCAGCTATACCATGGAAGGTAGGAGAAACAGTGGTGAGGAGCCCCATGGATTAACCACGGGCTTTGTGAAGAGCATGGTGTCTCTTGGTTGTTTTAACTGCATCAGTGCCAGGCTTCTTCCAAAGAACTGCAACCACCCAGGCCATGGCCCTCACACCTTCCTCCTGCAGAGGCTGCTCTGCACCACCAGTCCCACCAACCTCCCACTGACCTTCGACAGATGGCGGGGGTCCCTGTCACCGGGGGGCTGGCCATGTCTCCCCAAACCCAGGGGGGTGCAGGCTGTGGACTGGTGCTACAGCATGATGGTGGTTTCAGGTTTGTTCTTCGTCGTTTTCCCCACGGCTGCTCTGGGGCACTGACGTGTTGTGGCTGCAGAGGACTCACTCCTGGCTGGTAAAAGCCCCTCCGCTGTGGTGGCTGCCCTCTCCGTGGGGACACAGCAGCTTTCACAATGGAGCCAACCCTCCTTGTGACGGCTCCAGCTTCTGACAAGCACCCACCTGCCCGAGGTGGCCTGTCCCCAGACGTGGCACTGCTTCTGCCCCCCTCAGCCCCTGCAGCAGCCCTGGAGAAGCAGGGACTCACCTCCCACCAGTGGTCCTCTGCTTCTCCTCCAGAAGCCTGTCAGGCACCTGCATCTCATTTCTCCTCCCCAGCACCCTCCTGGCAGCTCTCCCTGCCCCTCTCTGCTTTGGGCTGCCAGGGCACAGGTCGTTAGCGAGCTCGTTAGCCAGCCCCACCGTCCAGCCCTCCCTGTGCTGCCTGCAGAAGAGCCCACCCCACGGCTCTTGGTGTGTCCCCATCCAGCCAGGGCTTCCACCAGCTCCGCGGGGGGAATCAATTAAATAATTATGAGTCTGCTCGTGTGTGCAGAGCTGTGGGACACGGACTCTGTCTTCTGCCACCGCTCCAGATGTATGTGTGCATGTGTCTGTGTTCCTCTCCTTAATGAATGTTGCGTTCACTCCGTCCTGAGCTAATACAAATAAATGACAGAAGATGAGCATCAATTTGTGAGTCAGGGTAAGAGGCAAAGAGAATAAAATAAAAGCAGTTCATAGGCAGGAAAACAGAAAATGGCACTTGTGAAGCTCTGAGCTCGCATAAATCATCCTGTGAGTGAATGAACTGTCAGGAAGGCTGACAGAAGCTCAATCCAGAAGTAGTTATCCCATGCTCAGGTATCAATTACAATTGCTAATTTATAAACCAAAACCAGCTAACGCTGACTGGGGACCAAGAATTAAACTGTCAAGAGTTAAACCATCAAATGCATTTTCTGGTTGCTTTCACCAGGAATTTTGAGTTTGAGATGGCCAAAAATGCTGGGACACAAAAATGTACAACTGCTGCGAGATAAAAGAAGCAATCTGAGGCGTCAGCTTCCATCTGAGGTGGATCTGCCTGTGCAAGGAAACGGAAGGCATTTCCACCAGACCTTGGCCACCCGTGACTGCGTTGCACTGGGAGACTGGTGTGGACACCGACTCCTCGGAGGAAGAGCTGCCGCCTTACACCATCCTGGGTGAGACGGGGGAAGCAACAGGGAGAGGAAAACCCGAGATGCCATCAGGGTCTCCAGCCTGTGAGATCCCACATGTCACAAAGAGAGGTGGCCCTCACTTGGGCTCGTTGGCTCACATGTCCCCAGCCAGGCTCTGGAGAGGGTCCCCCAGTGGCTGGGGGCTGGTGCCACGGATGGAGCCCACCCTCAAGGGCAGCCGAGCACCGGCCCCATCGCTGCCCGAAGCGCAGCCCTCCTCACTAACAGTCCCACTGGGTGAGGGCAGACCTTCAGCTGGAGTCCAGGCCGGTCTTCTCTGCTTCTGGGGAGAGTGATGACTAACGGGGTCAGGGAAGGCCACCCGACTGCTATTTTTAAGTGTTTTCTGGTTTCTGACTTCAGTGAGCTGAGCTGTGGTGGTGTCTCGCTGCAGAGCCACCAGCCCCCTGCGCTGCCCGCCTCCCGGCTGGATTGCTAAATGGGAGGAGATGCCAAAAGGAGTGCAAGACCCACTGATTTATTGATTTCCCGACAAAAGGAATCACAGCTCCATCCGTTCCCTGCCATCGCTTTCTTTCCTCGCTGGCCTCGGCTGCTCCGTTCCCACAGGAGCTGCTGCCAACAGCCCAGGCTCAGCGCGAGCATCTCCTGCCTGTTCTCACCCGCTGCAGCGGGGGGGCCCTGAGGGGCTGCCACCCCTCCCGAGGGGCTGCACAGCATCCGAGCAGCACGACTGCTTCCTTCCCTGCAGAGACCGAGGGCTGACGCTGGCCGTGCCCGGTTTCTCCGGCCCCGGCACCCCCCGGACCCCGCTGGAGGGTCCCAGAGCTCTCCGGGGAGCGCTGGTGGGCCGAGGGGGGAAGCCTGGCACTTGCTGCCTGTCCTCCCTCAGCAGGAAACACGCACCATCGCAGCGCCAAGGCGGGGAAGCCCCGTGGGCTGCCAGAGCACCCCTCTGGTCCCGAGGGCCAGCTGGCAGGCAGGGCTGGAAGCCGGCGCAGGAGCTCAGCAGTGACAGGCAGAAACGCAGAAATAATCTGCGAGCTCCTCCCCTTCCCTCCTTCTAACCCACGCTGAGCTTTGTCACCTCCCTGGGGAGCCCAAAGCTCCTGTGGTCACTTCTTATGGCACTGCAGGTCCTATGCGTTCCCACCCCTGCAGGAGGAGAGGGATGGCTCCCCCACCCCAAACCCACGGCACGAGGAACCCCGACAGACGGTGTGGGGATCAGAGTTGGGGTGAGCTGCCCAGACCTGGGCAGAGCTCAGCCCCAGGTCCCTGGTTGCCCCTCCAGGGCTCCCCCACTCCTTACGGATGTCCGCTTGTGCTTTTGGGAGGCTAAAGGGCCACTTCAGGATAAGGGCTGCGTTTTCATGGACTTATCCAAATACTTGCTGAAACCACAGCCCAGAAATTACCACCTGGCTGAGAAACCCACGCCTGTTCTGCCTACCGCATGGCCAGTGGCCGGTGCTCCCGGGCTGTAGTAGCCACACGAGGACTAATCATAGAATCACACGGGGTTGGAAGGGACCTCTGGAGATCATCCAGTCCAATGCCCTCCAAGCCAGCACCCCAAAACAGAGCATGCTGGTGCCGGTGCCACACAGAGCCAGTGGCAGGAGAGGTCCCCAGCAGAGCCGGGGGGTGACACCGGGTGCGAGCTGCCTCTGTCTGCGGAACATGTCACCGGGCTGTGCCGGGCTGAGCGCGTCCCTCGGAGCCCTGTCCTGCCACCAGCGCCCGATCGTGATGAATTCCCCGTGCGAGATCATTAACCTGGATGGACCCATTTGATTGCCGTGTGGCAGAACCAGGGATGGCAGAGTGCCCTGCAGCCCTGCTAATTAAATACCCGTGCTCACCGGGAAATACCGCCCTGACCCCGTGGCTCAGCCGTTCCAAAAGGGTTCTTGGCACTTTTCTACAGCCGCCACCTTGGAGCTGGGCATCCAGACCCAGGGAATGGCCCTTTATGCACAATTTCTCAAATCCTAGCAATAGTTTTCTGGTTGACTTAACCTGCGTTACATTTAAATCCTCTTCACGACCATGAGGGTGAGACACGCTATGGCAGGGCTGACTCCCCTGCAGAAAAGGTGCCACCAGGAGCTGGAGCCCACAGTGCTCACCATCCTCATCATCACTACGGTGCCGCACAGCCCAGCCTGAAAAAAAACTCCTTCCCCAATGAGCTGCTGATTTCAGGCAAAAAGTGATCATGGAGAGAAGGTGCTGGGATGCAGCAGGGTGTAACGGCCCGGAGGGTGGGCAGAGGCTGCGGGGGCCAGGGGTATCTGCAGTGGGAAGAAGGGCCCTGGGCAGGGAGAGGCTCGAGGTGGATTTGTCTGGATGCTTTCTGTGTAACAAGCTCCTACAAAAAGAGCTTTTATACTCAAAAGTGAAGTTCTACCTGAAGAGAAACTGGAACAAGTTGCTTTTGAAGGTACAGGAACCTCAGCATCAGCCGAGTGCGTCAGAAGAGGAATGAAAGGATCATAAATAGACCTGCCCCTGCCCCGCGTCCTCCCAGCAGCTCCCTTCCTCTCCTTTTGCTTTCCAGCCCGGCTCCGCGACTTTCAGGAGTTGCAGCAGCTCTTCAGAGCCCCTCCATGGCCTGTCCTCGTGTGCTGTCACCCCCTCTCCATGGGGTCCCCCCATGGCTGTCCCACCCCACACCCACGGCAGCAGCAGAAGCCATGGGTGAGACCCAGCAGAAGCGCTCACTCCAGAGGGTCCCTGGGCACTCCTCTGGGTGCGGGTGGGCTCTTCCCCTCCCCACACTCCACCACATTTTGTGGCCGAGCTCCTCGCATGCCCAGCATCACCCACCTCTCGCCCCATAGCGGTGGGGGTCACCAGCCCCCGCACCTCCCGTCCCCAGAGCTCTCCACGGGGGCTTTGCTGCCAACGCAGAGCCAGGGTGACAGGCACGATATAAACGGGCATCTCCACCTGCCAGGATTGTCATCTGCTGCCGGGGCTCTTCCCTCCCACCAGTTTCCTTCTCCCTCCCCCAGGGGACCCTAATTAGATCCCGTCCTGCTGAAGTGGCGGTGAGGGACAGGGCTGATGGCTGTGACAGGACCTGGGGCTGAGAGAGGGGACACATCAGGGACCGACACCTCGGGGACTAGGGGCTGACAGCCCTCCTGCCTGTCGCACCGATGCCCTAATTGGGGCTGCAGAGCCACCGAGGGAGCGGCGATTGAAGGCTGCGTTCCCCGCAGAAAACAGCTCTCCAGAGCTGCCCACACACAGGTCCCGAGGCTGCTGGGCTGCCCGGGCAGCGCAGACACACTGCAATTATCTCAGCACACAGATGGAGAGGGACATTACATCTGCAGAGTGCGTGGGCTGGCAGGGAGGAGATGGGCCAGCATTTGCCAGCGTGCAGGGGTCTGTGAGACAGGGCAGGGACAATAAGAGAATAAGTCTTGTGAGGAGCAGCTGAGGGAGCTGGGGGTGTTCAGCCTGGAGAAAAGGAGGCTGAGGGGAGACC
>JAOXJK010000062.1:403057-421681 GCA_025774025.1 Xenus cinereus
GCTGGGGGTGTTCAGCCTGGAGAAAAGGAGGCTGAGGGGAGACCTTCTCGCTCTCTCCAACTCCCTGAAAGGAGGTTTAAGATGGATATTAGGAAAAATTTCTTCACCAAAAGGGTTGTCAAACATTGGAACAGGCTGCCCAGGGATGTGGTGGAATCACTGTCCCTGGGATTTAATAGACATGCAGATGTGGTGCTGAGGGACATGGGTTAGCGGTGGATTTGGCTGCGTTAGGTTTAGGGTTGGACTTGTTCTTAAGGGTCTTTCCCAACGTAAATGATCCTATGATTAATTCTTCATTGTGAGTACAAGCTTGTTGCTACTATAGAAAAATATATTTTACAGAGTTAAAAAAAAATCCATTTGCAGGCAAATTCTCTGATAATTTTTTTTTTTAAATTTGTTTTTCTTTTTGTGTTTGCAGATACTGTGCTGATTTAATGTTCATCATGCACTGCGGGACAATAAAATATCATATCTCCCTCCCAAATAAAATATGGCAAAGATACATTATTTACCAAAGTCTACTGAAATTTGTGAGACTGAAATTGCATAAGGAATTCAGTAGCTACATTTTCAACTTTCTTTGTGAATTTTCCTAATTAACTTCTCAACATGTGGTTGAAGGATGGGAATGTCTCAGCTGCCAGCAAGTGCATCTTAATAACTTTCTGTGGACCCTCTTTAGACCAGATTCCCTTCTTGGTTTCCAGCTCTGACAGCCCCCAGTGCTGTAATCATGGCTGTAATATTGGAAGTCCCCATGCATCTGTACCGCAGCCCTGCTCGGAGAGCTCGCCCCTATACACGCGTTTGCAAGAGACCCCAAAATCCTCAGGTGGCACCTGTGGAAACTCGTGGATGTTTCAGATGAACACCAGCTCCTCCTTACACAGCAGAGGGGCAGGAGCTGGTCAAAAACTGTTGTTGATGTCATTAATTTGTTATTTTGGAGAGTTAAAGCTCAGTGGTGTGTGCTGAAAAGCTGTAGGGGTAGAAGAGCTCTGGAAGAATGGGTGGGAGAGCTATGCTGGCCGGGTATTTTCAGGAGAACTGGTTTCCATCCAAAATGCCCTCCCAGCAACTCCTGTGGTCCACAACCTTTCTGCTGCCCCGTTGCCAGGACAGGGTGTGCTGTGTTGGACAGGAAGGTCTCAGATCTCTGTAAATGGGTGAACCATGGCAGCACCTGTGTTCTTTGATTAAGACGTTGGGCAATACAGAGGACCACATAACAAGAACGGACTAGATGTGCAGGGATGGTTGCTATTCATGAAGATGTGTTAATGAAACTCACTTTAAATTAAAACATCAAGCTTTAGAAAATGCCCAAATCATTTTGTTTTTTGTTTACATAAACATTATAACGTACCGTTTAACTCAATCCAAAGATCTCTATTGCTCAGTTTGCTTTTCAAAATTTACTTCTTTTTTAACCTTTCCAGTACGATCTTCTTGCAAAGTTGCTGTAGCAGCGTATTTCGCATAAAGAAGATATTTCGAAGATAAGAACTTTGTTCTTTTGAAATAAGATTATCCTGCAGTTCAGCACTTCCTTTGCTGCTACAATAACGATGAGATGTCTCGTTAGCTTAGTGACTTGGTGCTTAATGTAGTTTTGTTTTCTTGTGGCGGAGAAACAACAGCTTAGTTTAAAAACTTTCCTGCTCCAGGTTTTGGTAGGCTCTGCCATTAATGTTCATTTAGAAAAATGTATTGGAACTGTATGCGCTGCGCACCTGTGAGCAGAGCCACTGCTTGGGTCTTCCATTTCTATGTTATTCTAACGTTACCAGTGAAAAGTATGTTCATGGGTATCTCTGCTTCTCCTTTCTGAAACAACCAGGTGCTGAGGAGTTGGAGCCATTGAACTGCCTCTCTGAGAAGATTTTGCAGCCTGAGAAGAGCCGCGGTCGATGTGTGTGACTGTAAATAAGTGAGGAAAAAACGGATGGGGAGAGGGCAGGCTGTGTCATATGCTCAAGGCTACATTTTCGTGCTTCTGGATAACAGTTTTGCCGGGGCTGATGGTGCTGGTGCCTGTTCTTGCTGTTGGTTGGTGCCCTGCAGCACCGCGGTGGCCCCAAGGTGCTGGGCAAAAGGTGCCACCGCGTTTCTGTTCAGCTTGTGGGTTGTTTGAGTTCTGGCACAAAAAGAAAATGCCTGTGGAAAGGCTGTGGCTCACAGGTACAGACACTCAGCTTGCTGGAGTCATGCAAATGATGTGAGCCCAGGGGAACTGTACTGACAGATCCTTCTCCTGAAGCGTGCAGGAAAGCAAACTGTATCCATTGTTTTATATTTTTTTTCCCCTCTACCTTATTTCACGCTTGCATTTCTCCTTAAGCAGTGTATCTGCACGCTTTTATTTTTATAGAGTGGTACTCTCACCGTGTATTTTATGGCAGATACCAGTTTCGGGCTGTTTCAAGACAAAACTCTACCGGGACCTGTGGTACATCCCGCGCTGCGGTGTGTAACTGGGGGCATACAGGGAACGGCTGCCACTCGCGTGGGGATGGAAGAGAAACCGATGAAAAACCATCTCTTGTGCCCAAGGCACAAGTGCTGGGCTCTGGGCTGCAGCGTGTTCCTGCACCGGGGTCCCCACGGGACACGGGGCAGAGCTGTCCTCGGGCGGCTCTAGTGGCCCTCGATGGCCCTTGAGCTGGGAAGGAACAGGCTGGTGCCAAGGCAAGGTGTCTTGGAGAGCATCTACTGCCCCGGGGGCGCTGAGGACTTGGTGTGGGGAGCAGCAGCAGTTTGTCTGGTTGGTTGTATTAAGCCCTGATGCCCCTGGGGGTTAAGAAAGAAACCGTTTGGGTGCCAGAAGGCATCAAACTTTCTCCTGGGCCTGGCATCGCTGGCAGCAGGGTTAGCCCGCTTTACCTACGGTAGGTAGGTAGGTAGGTAGGTGCTGGCAGAGCTTCACTGTTTTGAAAATAACATGTGTTTTGGGAAATTTCAAGGCAGCCACCTGCATCTTCAGTATCAAGTTGTGAGTAATAATATAGTAATACCTTCCTAATAACTGCCATCTGCTTGGGCTACATAAACATTAATATTTAGCTTCCTTACGTGCAGTGATTTAATTTCCTGGGAAATATTCTTCTAGTGAGTGACTAGATGGGCCTGGCTGCAGGAGATGCCGCGCCGCTCCCCAAAGCCTAACCCTCGGCCAAACTCCGTTACCGCGGCAGAGTGTCTCGCCGGATGGCGATCCGTGCTGGCCAGACGCAAGGGACGTTTCAGCCAACTGTGCTTGGTGGGGCTTTTCTCTTCCCTTGTCTGTTTTCAGTGACAGATACCAGAGCATTCGGGCTCCCCGACCGCTGCATGTCCCCAGGGACTGGGCTCCGAGAACCGGCTGACCCCGGGTGCAGGAGCCTGCAGCCCTTCAACCTTGCCTGGGTGCAGGCTCTGCTCTTGCTGGCAGCTGCCCCAGGCATGAACCTGTGCTGCAGAGCTGGCTCTCACTGCTTGGAGAGCCCTGGCATCTCCAGCAGCTGGAGAGAGCATGTCATCAATAATGCACACCGTGGGGCCGTCAATAATGCACACCATGGGGCCATCAGCCAGGGCAGGGCTGGCCAGTGTGTTCCTTTAACCAGCTCGGAGATTTTCTAGGGCTCCTTAAAATTTCTTCCTGATTAATAGTGGAAGTTGGAGCTCTGGGGGCGGGGGGGGCTGCCCCTAGATTTGCTTTTTCCTGAAGTACACAAAGGTTGTTGGGTTCCTGAGGCCTGATCCAGAATTTTACAGAGTGGCAGGAGTTGCTCCGGGGATTTCAGGGGGACTCCTCTTGTGTTTGCAAGTTGAGAGTGTTGCCTCTGTTAATCAGGCCAAAAAAAAAAATCATTTTGATTTTTAAGGACTCACAAAACAGAAGTATCTCAATCTCATATCCTACATTCAACTAATTTGCAAAACTCTTGTAGATTAATCTTCAGTCCAATTTCTTTTGTGAATTTAAAAGTGTTTACAGTGCTGTCTGCCTATTTTCTGCACTGTGTGTTTTTTAGATCAGAAGTGCTTGCTTTCCATGTAACCGAGGCTCATTATGCTCTTCTCTCTCTGCTGACTGTATTTGTTTACCAGTGAAGAATCAGAATGAGGAAGCTGAGATGGTTGTGGTGACTATTTCTTCCTCCCCAACTCCTTTACTTCTGTTTTTTATGTCAGTTATTTTGCTAGCTGCAACTTAACATTTTTGACAGTACTGCAAGAGGATTTTTTTTTTTTCCTTTCGCCTACCTGCCATTACAGGCCTTTAGGACATGTTTGGGAAGATGACAAAAAACAAACCTGGAGAAGCAGTGTCAAAAAAACTTGTGAGCAGAGGTTCGCAAGGTCTTGGAGGCTCATAACCAACGTGCCAGACTTTAGAAAGCATTTGCTGCTCTTCTACCAGAAAAGATATAACAAATGCGTTGATTAAACAGCGTTGTACTGTTACGGCATGTTTACCAACCCAAAGGGAGAGTTAATGAGTGCCATGGACTGCACCCTAATCGTTCCCGGGGGGATGGGCATATGCCTGTGACCCTGTCACATGTAAAGAATAATAATTCCTTCAGAAATCTGTGAGTACCATGCTCCTTGTTTCAGGATATCTGGGGTGTTGCTGGTCAATTAACAAAACCCCAAAAAGCTGATAAATCTGAGACAGGAGTGAGACGGTTTCCTATGAGAGCCCTTATGGTGGGCAAATTTTGCAAGTGTTTAGGGACAGATACAGCATTTTTCATCAGAACAGCGCCTCTGCTTTTAATGAAATTACTTCCACTTATGTATGTGCGTAAGTGCTTCCAAGATCTGAAGGTCTTGGGGACTGCATGTACAGCAGAACGCTTGCATCACCATCTAGCATCTTGTCTCCATATACAACTTTTGCTATAAAAACTGCCAAATAAGATCTATAGTGTTTGCTTTGGGTGGATTCCAGTTCCCATTCTACTGTGAGAACAAAATTCCAGCATCATGCAAGAAAGGGAGGGGACCGCATAGCAAATTGGCACTTGAAATGTGGTGATTTGTAGGTCACCAAGCAGTCCTAATAAAATAACTTGCTCCTTTTAAACTGTTTGTACCAAGGGATCCGAGCTGTGAGATGCCTGTGATATATAGTACGTCTCACAAAACTGACTTCCATCTACTTGACCTTTTCTATAGAGCAGTTCCTCATAGAGCATTTGGCTTTAATAACAATTCAAGTCGCAACGAGGAGTCAGTAAACTTCATCTGCTTTCTCTGGCATTTCCTTATAGCACAAAATAAAAGGTGCTCATTGCTTATTTATTTTTGGATATGGCGAGTGAGAGGTGTGGTAATGTATTTTAGAGAAGTTTTAAAAAAATTCTGTTGAGTGAATCTCTTAGGAGATTCTTTCCAGTTTTCTATACGTACCTGCTGGGTATGACATTCCCTTAATTTATAAACCAGAGTAAATGTCACAACTGGATTAATATTCTTGCACTTCTGTTGAAACTGACAAACTGCCAGTTGTCCCCAAGACAGTAGTGAAAATCCTTTTGAGCAGCAGGGAAACTTGTAGTTCTGCCTGCAGATAACCCTGTAGCACTTAGTGACAAGTCGGCAGGCGGCAAAGGTCCGTGTCCAGAGAAGTCAGAGGCAGGAGCTGTCTGTGGGGACCTGGCAGTGCCCCGGGTTACACCCCTGCATGGGAACCCACCCTCTAAGTTTTCAGCCTACTGCTGTGCTGGCTCGCCTTTATGATGTGCTGTAAAAACCTCTTGGCATGGTAACTGTTTTCTCCGCTGCCAGTGTCCTTTGAGTCTCACTTTTACCTTTCCCCAGACTTCCGCACCCTGGATTTTGGATGTATGGGGTCCCGAGTCACCTGGGACTGGGGCTGCAGTGGGATGCTGCACCTGCTCTGGGATGCTGCAAATTCAGATTGGCCACAGCCCAGAAATAGGCTCAATATCTCTTCCCTATGCCTAAAGCTAATTCATGGCTCTTTGCTTGCAGCAGAGAAAGACCAGAGCAGGTATTTGGGAGCGTTGCAGAACAGTCAGAACTTTCCTGCCCATGCCAGAGGTGGAAGGATGTGACCACCATGTACTAGTGTCAAGGGAGGAGCATCCTGGTTTTCCTTCAGACAGACACTTTCCAAACTTCTCAGGAGCTGTAGGTTATCTGCAAATCTACATAATCATCCCGGAAAGCTGTGGTTCTTTGCCAGCACGTGAAACTTGTCAGAGAGCCAGGGGTGGCTGCTGCCACCATCGCTGTTCTGCCAGTGATGACACCCAAGCAGCTGGATTTGGGAATCAGTTGCCCAGAGATGTCTCTTCTGATCCATGCTGTAGCACGCTTTTGTCTTTGGAGACAATGGAAGCACATTCTGACCTTATCTGCAAGTATTGCTACTGCTGAGTGATTGAGATTGATAATAAGAGCCTGACATCTTTTCATGGTTAATTAGTTTAAAATGAGAATAGCTCTTGTATTCGCTGCTGACTATCAGAGACAATAATTACAAGACTATTTTGTAGGAGCAATCTCTATCCTGTTTGCTGGTGCTGCTACCCAGCTAAACGTTTCAGAAAAGACTGTTCACTTTTCGTGATGATCAGTAAAACTAGATTAATGGGAGAGTTCTCCTTGAAGGGTGAAAGGAGGACGGGCTCCTCCGAGCAGCGCTTGTGTGTATAAGCTGAGTGCGGGATGGGGCACACGGACGGGGTGTCGCTGCCTTTCTAGCTCTGGGAGCTGAGGACTTCAGATTGGATATTAGGAAGAATTTTTACGCTGAAAGGGTTATTGAGCATTGGAATGGGCTGCCCAGGGCAGGGGTTGAGGCACCATCCCTGGAGGGATTTAAAAGCTGGGTTGACATAGTGCTTAGAGACAGGTTTTAGTGATGGTTTTATCAGAGTTAGGTTGATGGTTGGACTAGATGATCTTAAAGTTCCCTTCCAACCTGGACAATTCTATGATAACCTTCAGACCTCCCTCCCCAGCCATCCCAGGCCAGACGGTGGCTGTAGGCGTCTTGGTCCTTCTCATACAGCGTGTCCACAGCACCCTCCTCTGCTGGAGCTGGGCATGCCCTGGCCATCGGCACCCACAGCCTGTACTTTCATTGCTCGTTTCAAATGAAAGCATGGAAAAGAGCTTCTCCCCCCGGCCTGAGGTGCCCACCTGTGCTAGGAGCTATACCAGGGCTGGTGTGCCCCCCAAGAGCCTACAGGAGAAGGGCTTTCCTGGAGTCCTTCCCTAAACCCAAATTTCCCCACAACTATTGGCCAAGAGTTGACTGCCATCAGCTGTGGAGAAGCGACAGACCTCGCTCTTCCATCTTCTCATCCCTTCGTTACAGCTCGTGGTTTATGTGGGAGCATTGAACGCTCCAGCCACAGGGATTTTATCCTGGAATAGTCACTCTCTCCCATATATCCGTACTTCAAAACTCGACACGAACAGCAGGAAGACGTGTGGCACTGACCTGGCTGAAGGAGCATGGAGAGGCCATAGGGACGGAGCCGTGGATGGTGCAGACAGACAGAGGGACTGTCCCAGAGGGTGCAGAGGGGGATCCAGGGGCTGGCCCTCCCTGCCCACCTCCGTGCTGGGGCCATCACCCCAACCTCCCTCCTGTTCCCAGAGACTCTGCTCATGGCATGTGCTCCAGCAGCCATGGGAGGAGGAATAAAGCCACCAGAGCCAGCAAAGCACCAGCCCCACTCTCCCCCCTTACTGGATCCTGTGCTGAGTGCCTCCTGCCCTAAATATGGTAAACCCCATCACCTGGTGCCCATTAAGTCGTTGATATGGAGCTTTCTGGCTGGGGATTGATGAGGCTTTCTGGCTGTTACTAAGTGGCTTCTCAAACAGGGCTCCCATCCCCTGAGTTATTTGGACTCCCAGTCCTCAGGGGGCTCTCAGAGAGATTCCCTCCCTTTGGTGAAATGGGAATGACTGGGGTGGGGGGGTTCCTCTAGTTGTGCACCAGCCCCAGCCTCCTGTATTGCCCCTCTGCAAGATTAGTGTGGGTCTCACACTGGGGTCAGTGTCCCCCAAAGCCACCAGCTGGCACAGGACATCCCTGAGGACAGCCAGCCCCCGCCTGGGCTTCCCAGCCACAGCTGTGGCCCCCCCCGGTAGCCACCCTTGTCATGGGAGGGGTCCCCGGGCCAGGGCTCTGGGGGGACGAGCATCCCTGGGAACTGCTGGCTGGGCTCCTGGGAGGAGAGGGAGCCCGAGCCGGAGGGAGGGAGAGCGGGGGGGGGGGGTCAGGATTTTGGCAGGAGGGAGGTGAGCGCTGCAGCTGGAGGAGAACAGGCAGGAGCCAGCGGGCCAAGGGGGGAGAGAGCCCGGGGCCAGCCAGAGCCCTTGGCCAGCAGCCGCGCTGGGGTCGCTGCGGGCGGTGAGGAATATTTTCCTTTCCTCTGTTGGGCCAAATCCCTCCCCGAGCAGTGGTGCTCAGCGTTCCTAGAGCGATTGCACAGTGACACCCAGAGGATGGACCCCGAAAGCTGTCACCGTCACAGTGACACCCAGAGGATGGACCCCGAAAGCTGTCACCGTCACACCCGGCCACTGCCGGGATGGAGGTGACGGGGACACCCCGTCCAGGGGAGCTCTGCAGAGCCACCGAGGACCGAGATCAGAGGCAAACGCTCCCCTTCTGGAGTCTGCTTTGATGCTGGACACATCTCACATTAAGAGAATAAATAATTCATTTTCGTTCTAGAAATGCGTATTTCAACACCAAAAAGTAACACTATTTATTTCCAGGAGAGGAAGTTACCCCCCGGGGCCCTATAAATATTTATATAAAGGCAGGCAAAAAATATGTTGGTAATTTAGTATGTCTTTAAAATATATGTTGCATATGAACTAGCCCATATTTAATTAAATATATTGCAGCATTGTATAGGGCTGCTGCTCGGCCATTTACAGTCACATCAATACATTGAAGGTTTAGACTAGGAGAGGGCTAAAGCCACCGAATAGAAATGTAAAGCCATGCTTTGGTAGAGCGGGACTTTGCTCTGGACCCCTCACCGGGGGGGGGGATCATCTATAAGGTGATCTTTGAGTCCAGCTGGGACTGGTGGGAGGTTTTTCCCCCGGGAGCAGATGCCACCACCAGCCACGGCAGCGAGAGGCGGCTCAGCACGGTCCCCCCTGTCCGGGCACAGTCACAGGGTGCTCAGACACCGATGGCACCGATGGCCAGAGCCCCCCCAGCGCAGCGCTGCCGTGGCCGTGGGAGGATCATCACCTCATGCTGATGGTTTACCTCTTGCCTTGTTTTTGAAGTTTTTCTCAGGCCTCTGTGTCTCAGCCGACATTCCCAATGCCCCTTTGCCCCCGTTCCCTGGCAAACCCCGACAGGTTGTGGCCCATTCGGGATGTGTCCAGCCTCCTCTTGGGCTGATGGCAGCGCTCGCTGCCACCTCGCTCGTGCCACATCCCTCACCCACTTTTATTCACTGCAAGGTAGGAATTTTTGGTGGACCCCAAGCGCTGTCACACGTTTCCTCTGCAAACTGTCCCAGCTCACCACGGCCCGGCTGGGGGAACCCACGGCTGCTGCAGGAACCCTGACACAGCCGAAATCCCCACCCTGTCACCGCCCCGGTGCCAGGGTCTCCACACCATGCAGGGGATGTGCCAGCCCCCCCCTGCCTGGCACAGACCCTTCCCAGGGGGAGCCTCGCCGGCACCAAGCCAGGCATGGGGTGCCCTGGTGCAAAACCTCTCCCTGTCTGTGTTTTCCATGGGATTCTGCTGCTTTGGGAGCTGCTCCCACCCATGGCCCCGGGCCCAGAGCTCCCGGGTGAAAGAGCTGATGCTCGAGCTCCATCTGTGACCTTGTCAACGCCCCTGTCAGCGGCAGAACAGCTCGTCTGACGGGCTGCTGGGCTCTGCTGCTCGGGAGGGTGGTAGAGGAAGGTTCTGAAACCAGATGGATAGTGAGGGAGACGGCAGGAGGCTGAGCTTTGCCCTCTGCTATGGGTCTGCTCTGCAGGGGGCATGTCTCGGGCAAGGCTCAGCGCAGGACGCAGCCGCTGGAGGAGAATCCAGAGCCCTGTGCCCAGTATGGCACCAGTTTGGGGAACAGAGTGACAAGCGTGCAGCCCACACACAGACCCCCCTCCAGCCCCCGGGCTCTTCCCAGGGCTCCAGGAGAGGAGCTGGGCAGCAGAGCAGGGAGGGGAGCGCTCTCCCGAGCACACAGCCCTGCGTCCGTACGGGGAGAAGTTCTGATCAACATTTATTTAACCTGCTGAGAGTCACTTAGTGACTGACACGGACGCTAATGGCAATGTTCATCACGCATTTAATATGTGCGGGGAGCGCAGCCACGGCTGGCAGAACTCGAAGAGCAAATTAGGAAGCGAGAGCCATTTATTATCGTAAAGGGAAGTGGCGGTGATTGATCACCCCGAGTGACACTCCTCTGCCCACCGCAGGCTGACTGGAGAGAATGAGCCGGGGTGCAAGGAGTCCCTGGGGAAGATAGGGGGGATTCTAACACGTGTACCCCCGATTCTGCTGGGCATCGCTTAGAGGCATCGTTCACTCCCACAGGTCAGGGCACTGGGGTGAGTCCCACGGGTGAGGACACAGGGACTCATCCTGGTGACACTGAGCTCCCTGCAAGGAGTACAGATCAGCTGCTGGCTCTGGAAGACGTGAGGGTTCCTCCACGGGGAACACAGCCCCGTGAAAAATGGTGGCACTTGTCCCTTTGCAGCCGCGTATAATTTTGCAGAGTGGGAAAATCCTGGAGCCTCTGGAGCCGGAGCTTTGACACGCTGGCTCCAAGCCTGCAGCAGGGAAGTACCAACAGTCCTGGGGCACAGCAGCAGAGCGGGGCAGAAATTGGGCTGGGACGTGGGGTTAAGTGCCAGGAACAGGCTGCAGGGAGGCGCTGGATGCCCAGTTAAAAGCTGAGCACTGGGAATGGGATGAGGGTTAGCGTCAGGCCGTCGGGCCATGGTTCACATTCAGGTGACTTTGGGGGCCAGGAAAACAGAATTGAGGTTAAAATGTGGGTTGGCTCTTGAGTCAGAGTTGGGAACCAAGGCTAGGGGTAAGTTAGCCCCCGGCTTTCAAACTGGTCGAAATCTTACAAAATATATTGACTCAGAAAAAACATCCCATTTCACTTGTGAGAGTAAATTACCTTAAGGATGAAATAGAGAAGGAACAACAATGTGGCTGTGGAGAGTGCCGTGCCCCGCCAGCGTGCCTGGAGCCCTCTGCCAGCAAAAGGAGAGGACAAGGAATCCCAAGATGCAGCGAGAGACGTCCACGGCATCCGCAACGGCCCTGCCCGGGTGACCCTTGCGTTAGGACTCATCCAGAAACCACAGGCATTCGCACTGCATCCAAGTGCCATTTCCACACAGACACAAACACCTGCAGCACGTCCACCAGAAGAACCACGTTCCTTTGCCCCGTGGATTGAATTTTGCCTGTGGGTTCTGTCAGATAATTATTATTTTGCACTAGTTTATTTAAGCACTCGCTCATCATCGCCAGCACATCAAATAATGAGTGCTGTGTCCCCGAAGATTAAATAGCAACATGCTGCAAAATACAGGGGAGGAAATAGAGTTGAGCTTTGCGAAGTTTTTAATTAACATTTTGATACGCAGTGCGGTCCCCTGAATGGTGGGACATTTCCCAGGCACCGCTGGATGTTGCACAGGATGATTTTCATTCTCAAGGGCAACCTCCCGCCTCCTGGTTAAGCGGGGCGAGAGTAGTCCCTTGTGTCCCTGTTGGAGCCGTGTGGCCACCCCCTGCCTGTTGGGGACAGGACAAGGTGGGCACCACGGGGGCTGTGCCTGTAACAGGTCCAAGGCAGGGAGGCTGAGCTGCTAAAAGCCCCGGAGAGGAGGGAAATCACTTCCTTTGCCCCCAAAGGGTGGCCACAGTATGGAGAAGTGGGGTACGGGAAGGTGGCTCTGCTGTCCCTTTGCCCAGAGCCTGGTGGCCCCCTCCTGCCCTGAGCCCCCACAGGCAGCCTGGTACTGGCTTGTCCCTGGCACTGGGGCACGTTACATGTGACTTTGGCAGAGACACCTCCTCCATGGGACGAAATCCCCAAGAGACCCCACCAGACACCCCCCTGGCACCCCCACTGTGTTGGTGCCCGGGGGCCAGTGGGGTGGCCCAGGGGCCACGGGCTGGTCTCGGGGTGGATGGGACCCTGGAGGGAGCACAACAATCCATGCTCAGGACAACCCATGAAATCCACATCACATCTTCTCTTCGCTGCAGCCCTTCATCCCAAGGAAGGGCATGATGCCAGGAGCGTGCCCGCACACTGACGTGGGGCATCTGCGGGGCTCGGTGCACGGGCTGTCAGCAGCTGGAGTTAGAGGGGATTATTACCAGCCTTGAGCTCAAAAAAACCAATTAGGTGCACAACAGTGACTCAACAAGGTGGAATAATGTGATAAAAAAAGGGGAAGGCTTTAATTGTTGCTCTGCTTTCGAAAACACGCAACCCATTAAGGCAGCCCCTGCTCCGCCTGGAGCAAATCCCGTACCCGGGACGGCACTGGGGGCTGGGGGAATTACAGGCCAGTAAGCTTTGAGTTTGCTCCTGGAAAATGTTTTCAAATTGTGATTAAAAATAGACCAACGGAGCACAGATGGGATGACATGGATTCCATGAAGGAAAATGCGTCAGTCTCTCCAAAACATCCCCGGTACTGCTCCCGCTTCCAAAGGTCCGGCTGATTCAGGCGAGCCAGAGCTCTGGGCAAGGAGCAGCGCTGCAGCCAGGCCAGAGGGCAGGAGGGAAACACCTTCATGGGGGAAAAACAGCTCAGGCATAAAATTAAAGGGGGTTAATCTTCAGTTTTTCACGACCACCACGTCCGACCTCATCCCTGCGTGTTTTAATGTTTTCCGCAGTGATCTGGAGGGGAGGAAGGGCTGGGAAGCAGAGCCCAGTTCGCAGATGACACGGAGGGGAGTTAATTGAATCCAGAAAAGCCCAAAAGCACCTCGGAGGAATCGGAGCCAGGGAGCTGGGTGATGAGTTTGTAGCTGAATATCCACCCCAGCAGACAAATACCGCAGCATCCCGGCCTCAGCAAAGCCCGGCCCCTGCCAGGGGAGGTGAGCTAATTGAGGGAGAAAAACAGCTACTCCGGCAACTGGGGCCGCGTGTGAGCTAAGAACAAGGGGTGCTGCACCCACTCTCGGGAGCAAACGGCAGCAGCGAGAAGATCTGGCTGTAGGAGCCACTCTTGGAATATCTGATCTGCCAGTTAATTGTTACTGGGAGGACTGGGACAGGGAGGAGCTGGGGTCCCTTTCCCTGGGCGGGGATACTTCATGCTGCTCAGCTGAAGTTCTGGAGACCTCGCGTGTACCTCAGCAAATAAAGGGGGTTGCACGGAAGCCACCTCTGACCCCAGGTGCTGTTCCCTGTCCTGCCCTCGGTGTCCTGGGCTGTGGGGCTGTGTCCGACCAGACCACGGCCCCTGCACCCCCCATGTGCCCGTGACGGAGCTGCTCCATGAAATTCCAGGAGAGGAATTGGGAGTCCTGGGAGGATGTCCAAGGAGGCTGCAGAATGATGGATTTTGGAGCAGAAGCAGGAAAGGGGCTTTCCAGAGGGACCACAAGAGATGGTGGGGAGCCACAGCCCCACAGGCAGCGTGCCCCGAGGCCACGGTGAGGGGCACGGCCGCGCAGCGCGGGCTGGGGGTGTTTGCCCGCAGCTCGGGCACAGGCAGCAGCCTGCAAAAGGCCTGGGGGGGCACATCAGCAGGGGGCATTGGGGGGGACAAACAAGAGGGAGGCCCTGCCCGATGCCCGGTGGGGTCCAGCACTGCCTCCTCGCTGGGGAAGGGGCTCTACCCGCAGACCCCAGCAAAATCGCTCCAACCTCCGCCTTATTTCTCCCCACCAGCTGCTGCGTCAGGAGTTGCTCGGAAGCATCTTTGGCGAAAACCTTGGCAGAGAGCACCCTCCAGTGGGCACTGGGAGGCCAGTGGGAGCCCCCTGCCCGCTGCTGGCTGCAGACTGGGCACAGGAGGGGCCCAGGCACCCGGGCAGCCTGGCAGGGGTCCGGGACGAGGGGTCCCGGAGTGGCTGGAGCGGAGCAGACTCTGCCCAGACCCTGCACCCACCGCGCCTTGCTCTGGTCAGATGCTGCCAGGCCGTGGGCTCTGGCCCCATGTTGCCCTCGGGACCGAGGTCTCTGTGCAGTAAGAAGCAATTCTGCAAAAAAAAAATGCAAGTTTGGCTGCTGGATGCTGAACCCTGCAGGCATCGGTCCCAGCTGGCGTCACTGCCCCGGGTTCACGGGCTTCCAAGAGTGCATCTGGGGCGGAGAACGCTGTAAAGTGATGCTGATCCTTACTCATATCCCCAGATGTTAAGGAAGAAGACACAAGGCAGAGGCGTTTGCCGTCTTGGGTGGGGTTTGCAAGGCAAGGGCTGGACCGGGCACCCCAAACTGGCTACCGTGTGGAGGCTGCAGCAAAACTCAGGGTGGGTGGTTGCCCAGCAGCTTGAAGGAGTCCCTGGCGAGCGAGAGAGCAGAGGAAATCCCAGCCCTACGCGGTGCCAAACATGTGTCCCCTCCTCCAGCTCGGCGTCCATCAGCCGTGGGTGAGGACGGCTGGGGGAGGCTGCTCCTCCATCGTCTCCGCGACAGGCCCCCTGCTCCCCCTGCAAAGCGGGGGCCAAGGCAGCAGTGTCCCAGCCACCGCGCTTTGGCAAGTATTTCAGCTTCTAAAAGCTGCTCCCTGGTGCTCGGGACAGTGGGAGGCCCCGGGACAAGTGGGGGAGACGGAGGAAGGTTGGGTCCCCCTGCTGACCCCCTCCAGGGTCCTGGTGTCCCCATCCCCTGCCGCCCAAAAACCCCCTCCCAAGGCATCAGCTCCAGGGATGCCCTGTCCCCGTCCTCCGGGAGATGCTCCGGGGGCAGAGCGGAGCCGGAGCAGGAAGAGCATCCCGTGCAGCATCTGGTTGCAATCAATGTTTGCAGAACTGGCTGCGCTCCTTCCCGGCCAGTAGCCAAGTGAGCTGTTTCCCACAGGATCCCCAGCCCATGGCTCCGTGTGCCGGGGTTTCGCAGGGCCGTTACAGCGAGCTGCGTCCCCGGAGCAGCGCCGGGACCCCGGCTCTGAGCAGGGACCCTGAACATAAAGGGAGATAACGGGGCGCAGGCACAGGCCCATGCTGCTCCTGCACCGCTCCCCCGTGGGGTTTCTCCCCTGGGGCTGGTCCAGCAGCTCAAGAGCTACTGCCGGGCTGTGGCCGCCCATTTCCAGCCCCCCTGCCCTGGCCAGCCCCACTCCTAACCTAACGATCATCATAATAATGTGGTGACTTCATCATTCAGCTTGCTTCACATTTAAAGCATCATCTTAGTTTTCTCATGCTAAATATCGGACAGAAAACTTAAAGAAAACACACTCCATTTAGAAAAAAAAAAAAAAAAGAAGCCAGTTTAAGTTGCTAAGCAACCAGATTTTGTGATTTTATGCAGGCTCTTGCACTGTGTGATGGTTTTATGAATCCCCAGGCTCCCGGAGTCAGGTGATTACCCGAGGTTCTCTGCTTGCACTCGATGGTAAGGTCGTCAGATCTCCCCAGTTGCAGAGAAAGGCTTGAAAATGAGGCCAAAGGCACACAGAAAGGAAAAGAAGAAGCCCTTACCACTTACTAGGCCTAAAATCCTCCCGCTCGCTAAGGCAGCCTCGCGGCCGGGGGACGCGCCGCAGAAAAAGCTGCACATCTCAGCGCTGCTGCCGCAGCAAACCTGTGTCAGGGGGCAGGGCATGGGGAAACCGCCTCGAAACCAGAAGAAAATTGGATAAATTCATGTTTAGGTGGGGGTCCCTGCCTTCATCCCCCCCCACCAGCGGGGTCGTGTTGGGGTGTGCGCCGCAGCTGGGCAGAAGGAGAGTTTGAACCTGGCTCTGACTTCTGCTCTGTATGGAAATCTTGACATGAGCAGATCTCTGCTGGAAAAGCCACAAAAATAGGCACATTGTCGGCGTGTGTTCTTTCTCCTCTGGCAGTGGGAGAGGTCAGAGCCGGGTGGGGAGGGTGGGCTGGGGACGGGAAGCGAGCGGAGCTGCTCAGCACAGCCTGTCCTTCCCCCTAGACCTGTCCTGATGGGCTCCAGATGCTCCCTTTACCCTCGTGGTGATTCAGGATTGGGGACTGACCAGCCCAAGAGGATTGGGGAGGCTTCACCCTCTTCACCTCCCAGCAGGATGTGACCCCCTGCCTCAGTTTCCCCATCTGCAGCACGCAGAGACCAGCAAGGTGCTGGTGGGGCAGGAGCTACAGTGTGGTTTCATGGGCAGGACACAAAGGCTGGTCGCTCCGGGGAGGGGGATGTGGGGAGACCAGTGTCTATCTGGAGTAAATCGGTTCAAAGCTGTGATTGCGATGACGTGTGGAATTCTCCCTCTTCCAGCTTCACCCCCAGCGCTGGAAGAGCTCCCATTCGAAGTGTCAGCTCACATCTGTGCAGGAGAAAAGCCATCCCTCTCCTCTCCACCGCCTTCACGCCACCTCCAGCATCTCCTCTGCTCATCCCAAACCCCTTCCACACTCCACCCTCTGCTCCCCGCTGCCCTGCTCACACCGGGACAGCCCCCGGCTCCCCACCAGGGGCCAAGCAGGCAGTTTGGGCTGTCCCAGATGCCCCCCAGCTGGTCTGAAACCAGTCAGGCTCCCAAAAGGAGCCATCCCGCGGGTTTTCTGCTGCCCCACAACACACCTACCGCCCCCAACCCACCGCCGTGCCAGAGAGAAAAGCCAGGCCAAGCTCTTGTTTTCTGGCATTTTGGCGCATTTTTGGCCCCGACATTGCAAGGCTGTCACTCCTGCCCTTGGCCAGACCAGCGGCAGCTCCTGGGGTGGCCGTGCTTGACGTGGGTTCATCCCTGGTGACACCTTGGGAGCCATTGGACCCCCCTGGCTGTGGGGAGATCCAGGCAGCAGCGCATGAGCCTGCAGCTACATCCGAGTGCTGGAGCATCGTGTGCTGGCTCCGGAGTCCAGCAAGGGTCACCACGCAGGGAGAAACAGCATCCACCCCAGGAAATTCCCAGTAGGAATCCCATTCCTGCTCTTCCCCAGGCAACTGGGGCTGCTGGGAACGGAGCGCCAGGCTAACTGGGCTAACGTGCACCCACCACGGCCACTCTTCTCTCGACTCCTGCTGCTGCAAACTGCCCAGAACACCCACCAGCACAGAGCAGATGAAGGGAGGAACTAATAAATGTATTTTCAGGTTAAACCTGGCCTCCCTACGGGCTCTTCTGAGCCACAGAGGGGTTCCCCTGCCCTCCTGCCCTGGCACTGTGCTTCAGGCCTTTGTCCCCTCCAGGGGACACCCATGCAGCCACAAGGACGTGCTGCCAATGCACATTTTTCTTACGGAAGAGGAAAAAGTATTGGCATGAAGAGCAGCTCAAACAAGAACATGTTAAATTTAGCCTGGTTCAGGAAGGGCAAAAGGCTCCTCGAGTGCTGCCCTCGCCCAGGACGCCGAGCTCCGGCGCTCAGCTGGGCCCTCGCTGCCAGCAGCCTGGCCAGAGGTCGGGAAAACCCAGCTCCTCGCCCTGCGCCTGGCACCACGACCCTCGCCAGGCTTGTCCCTTGGGCCAGACACGGCCGGGGACACACATCACTGGGTCACACGCGTGGCCCCAGGGTGATGCACAGACCCACCGGGGCCCTAAAATAAAGCTTAAAAGCCCAGAGACCTGAATGAGGAGGCTCTGGAGGTTTCACTGGAATCTCATTCCAGGTGGCCACCTTCCCTGGGGGAGGAGGCAGCCCCACACCTCTGCTTGGTGCCTTTGCCTTGCCTGAGCCCAAACCCTGCCCAAAGCAGAGCCCCCCTGCACGGGGCCTGCGGGGACTCGGGACACCAGCACCCAGTACGTGTCCCCGGCACCCCGGTGCCACCCCAGGGGGATGGCAGGTTGCAGACAAACAGGGGAATTTTTGTGACCGGGCCAGCACAAATATTTGCTTTAGTGTGCGGCGGGGAGAGGGGGGGCGGGCAGAGGAGAGGAGCTGCTGGGGGACGAGAACATCCACGGGAGAGGAATGCCAGAAAAATGCAAGATTAATGTGCTCTCCCGGCTACGTCTATTGGGGTTCTGCTCTCCTCCTGGGGGGCCGCAACCCCAAAGCCCCACACCAAAATCCCGGAGGAGCTGAGCCGGGGCTCTGTGGGAAGGACTGCACCCCCCGGCAGCCCCCCGCCTGGGAGGACCTGCCGATGGGGGGGAAAGAAGGTACCAGGGGGTGCCCGTGCCCTCCCGAACCGGTGCCAGGGGGTGCCCGTGCCCTCCCGAACCGGCACCGGGAGGACAGGGCCGGCACAGGGGGTGCCCGTGCCCCCAGCCCCACCGGTGCCGGCGCCGGGTGCTCCCGCCGGGGCACAGCCCGGAGCGGACCCGCTGCTCCCCGCAGCCCAGGGGGCCAAGTCCGGTCTCTCCCTCCCGGCTGCCGGGATGCGGCCCCGGGCCCCGCCGCCGGCCCGAGCATCCCCGAGCGGGGCCGCCCCTCCCTCCTCTTCCTCCTCCTCCTCCTCCTCCCACCGGCCGGCCCCGAGCCTCGGCGCCGCGGCCGCCCCAGAGC